>VFSX01000179.1:235000-280000 GCA_016618255.1 Chlamydomonas sp. UWO 241
CACGCACAACACACACACACACACACACGCACACACACACACACGCAGGACGCGCTCGCCCTCGGCGACATGGCACCAGAGTGGAAAAGACTGGAGCTAAGGAGCAAACAACACACAGCACACAACGCGCACACAATACGCCACCAAAGGCGTCTGATGGACTGTAAAATCCCCCCCCCACACACACACACACGCACGCACACACGCAGGACGCGCTCGCCCTCGGCGACATGGCTCCAGAGTGGGAGGGGCTGGACTGGGGCGAATAGAAGCGCGCACACACACACAAAATACACACACACACACGCAGGACGCGCTCGCCCTCGGCGACGTGGCACCAGAGTGGGAGGGGCTGGACCGGGGCGAGAAGCAGCACCCAAAACACACACTCACACGCACACAAACAAAACACGCACGCACACAGACACACACACACACACACGCAGGACGCGCTTGCCCTGGGCGACATAGCTCCAGAGTGGGAGGGGCAGGGAGGCTCACACACACACACACACCACACACACATCACGTACCCAAAACGCACACACGCAGGACGCGCTCGCCCTCGGCGACATGGCCCCAGAGTGGGAGAGGCTCGACCGGGGCGCGAAGCGCGCGTGGCGCGAGGCAGAGCGTGTGCGGAGGCTGGCGGAGGTGTGTGTGTGTGTGTGTGTGTTGGGGGGGGGGGAACGCGAGGCGGGGGAGGCCAGTAGAGGTTGTCTGGACGTGGCTGTGCAGTCGCTGCCCCTGTGCCACCACGAGACCCCACACCCCACACCCCACACACAGGAGGCTCAGTCACGCGAGCACGCGCGGGCCACCCCACACACCCTCCACACCCCTTCCACACCCTTCCACACCTTCCACACCCATCCACATCACCCCACACCCCACACACAGGAGGCTCAGTCACGCGAGCACACGTGGGCCACCCCACACACCCTCCACACCCCTTCCACACCCTTCCACACCTTCCACACCCATCCACATCACCCCACACCCCACACACAGGAGGCTCAGTCACGCGAGCACACGTGGGCCACCCCACACACCCTCCACACCCCTTCCACACCCTTCCACACCTTCCACACCCATCCACATCACCCCACACCTCACACACAGGAGGCTGAGTCACGCGAGCACACGTGGGGTAACGCGCGTGACGGGCACGGTACCGGCGCGGGGCAGCTGGGCCCTGGCACGCACAGGTGGGTTGGTGGGCGTGTGGTGTGTGGGGGGGGGGCTGTGGGGCAGCTGTGGGGACTGGCAACACACACAGGACCGGCACGGGGCAGCTGGGCCCTGGCACGCACAGGTGTGTGGGTGTGTGGGTGTTTGGGGGGGGGACACACACACACACACACACACAGTGCTAGGACCTGACACACATGTCGGTGCACACACACACACACTGCTGGGCCCTGGCACACACAGGTGTGTGTGTGTGTGGTGGGGGGGTGGGGTATGTACACACACACACACGCCATTGCGCCAACACACACACACACACAAGCCCCCCCCCCACACACACACACAGGGAGGCGACGCATGACAGCGACGACCACACGCGCGCGCACACACACACACACACCACACACACACACACACATGTGCACATGCACGCACGAATGCACACACTCACACACTTGCTGCAGTGACCAACACACACACACACACACACACACACAGGGAGGCGACGCCTGACGACGAAGATGACGAAGAGGAGGATGAGGTCGTTGAGGAGGATTCAGGGGATGAGATGCCTGCCAAGGTGTGGGGGAAGTGTGGGCAGTGGTGTGTGTGGGTGTGTGATGGAGGAAACTTGTGGGGAAGTGGGGCGGGGGAGTTTTTTTCGAAGGGTTAGCAGGTTGGTCCGCGGGTCCACACCTCCCCGCCTCACACGCACACACACATGCACCATCAGAGGCGTCTGACGGACTGTGAATTGACCCACCCACCCCATCCACCCACCACCCACCCCCACACACACGCACACACACGCCCTTCCCCCCACACGCACACACACGCACACACACACACGCACGCAGACATACGGCCAAGTCGGGGTGCGCATGGCCGCTGCCGAGGCACGCCCTCACCTCCACACACACACACGCACATGCGCATGCATCACCATCCGAGGCGTACGACGAACGGTAAAATTGCCCCCCACACACCCACGCACACACCCACGCACACACAGACGGCAAAGTCGGGGCGCGCGGCGCGCGCCGCCGCTGCCGAAGCCGCTGCTGCCGTCGCGGCTGCGCGCTTCGTGGGGGAGGAGGCGATGGACGGGCTGTCCAGGGGAGCTCGGGTGCGAAGGGGAGGGGCAGCGTGTGTGTGTGTGTGTGTGTGTGTGGCGTCACGGCCGCGTGCTTCATATGGGAGGAGGCGATAGAGGTTTAGCTGTCCAGGGGTGCACATGTGCGATGGGGGGGGCAGCTTGTGTGTGTGTGCCTTTATGTGTCTGTATGGCATGGAGGGGCAGCCTTCTCAGGATGCTCACGTACGGTGTGTGTGAGGGGGAGGGCAGCGTGCGTGTGTGTGTGTGTGTGTGTGCGTGTGCGTGTGTGTGTGTCCCAAACCAAGGATACTATCCACGCGATTCAGGCGCCGGTCGGTCACCCGCTTTTCGAAAGACATCCCAGTACACGGGTCAGACCTTGTAACAATTGCCGGGGTGTACTGCTGTTAGTAGTACAGGCATTTACGCTGCATGCGGACGGTCTCATGTAACGCTTGGTTGATGGGTTGTGTATGTGTGTGTGTGTGTTGACGCTGATGCATGCGAGAAGGGCGTTGTGGCGCTGTCGGGGATCAGCCGATGGGGCGGGAGAAGAGGTGCAGTGTGTGTGGGGGGTGCGTTTGTTGGGGGGAGGGGGGGGGCAATGCGTGATGGGGGGCACGTTACCACTCACTCTCCCCCCCCCCCCTGCTGTGACTGCTACAGGTTTTCAGCGCTGAGCAGCTGGCGTGGCGCCAATGTACAGACACTCGCGCACACACACACACAGACACACACGCACACAGAGGTCCAACACGCCCACACACGCGTCCGACAGACTGTAAAATCGACCACACGCACGCACACACGCATGCGCGCCGTGATTGCCACAGGTTTTCAGCGCCGAGCAGCTGGGGTGGCACGAGTGCGCAAACACACACGTGCGCAACCACACACACGCACACACACACGGACGCACACAGGTATAATACGCCAGCATAGGTATGCGTCGACAGACTGTAAAATCGACCCTGCCCCCCACACACACAGGTCTAGTACACCAGCATAGGTATGCGACAGACTGTAAAATCGACCACACAAACACACACACACACGCGCGCGCTCCGTGATTGCCACAGGTTTTCAGCGCTGAGCAGCTGGGGTGGCGCGAGCGCGCAGCACGCCGCGGAATGTTTAACGCGCCGCCCAAGGTGTGTGTGTGTGTGTGTGTGTGTGTGTGTTGGGAGGCGCCCCGACCAATGTTCTCGGTGAACGTGTGTGTTATGTGTGTTCAGCGCGCCGCCCAAAATTGTGTGTGCGTGTGTGTGTCCAAGCCACCCCGACCAGGATGTGAGGTGGACGTGTGTGTGTGTGTACAACGTGGCGCCCAATGTCTGGTCGATTGTTCAGTCTGTCGCACTGTTGGCATTGGCGTAGCAGTCTATCGCACTGTCACACTGTTGAGTCACACTGTTGCGCGCTGTCACCCTGTTGAGTCACACTGTTGCGCGCTGTCACCCTGTTGAGTCAAACTGTTGCGCGCTGTCACACTGTTGAGTCACACTGTTGCGCGCTGTCACACTGTTGAGTCACACTGTTGCGCGCTGTCACACTGTTGAGTCACACTGTTGCGCGCTGTCACACTGTTGAGTCACACTGTCGCGCGCTGTCACACTGTTGAGTCACACTGTTGCGCGCTGTCTCACTGTTGAGTCACACTGTTGCGCGCTGTCACACTGTTGAGTCACACTGTTGCGCGCTGTCTCACTGTTGAGTCACACTGTTGCGCGCTGTCACACTGTTGAGTCACACTGTTGCGCACTGTCACACTGTTGCACACCCTAGGGGAGTGGCTGGCAGCTGTCGAAATGACAGCCCAGGCTGCCGCCTGCCATCATGATTACTCGTTGGGCTTCATGAACTTCTCAACTCTCCTCCCACACTTGTGTGAAGGCCGACGTCGAGGACGCTGAGCTGGCAGAGGAGGAAGCTGCCGAGGTGTGGATCCAGCAGGAGCTGACCGTCGAGCTCAAAAAGCGGTCCGTCGCGGGCGAGCAGCCGCGCGGCGCAGAGGCGGTGGCGGCGGCGGCGGCAGCGAAGGTGTGGGGCGGTTTCTTATTTTATTGTTTGTTTAATGAATAAATAAATGAAGGAGGGAGGGGGAGAAGCAGTCCGCCGCAGGCGAACAGCCGCGCGGCGTGGAGGCGGTGGCAGCGGCGACGGCAGCCAAGGTGTGGGGCGGTTTCTTGCTTTTCAATTATTTTAATCGATAAATTTATAGGGGGGGTGAAGCGGTCCGCCGCTGGCGAACAACCGCGCGGCGCGGAGGCGGTGGCGGCGGCGGCGGCAGCCAAGGTGTGGGGCGGTTTCTTGCTTTTCAATTATTTCGATTTATGAATTAATAAGGGGGCGGTCAGAAGCGGTCCGCCGCGGGCGAGCAGCCATGCGGAGCGGAGGCAGTGGCGGCGGCGGCGGCAGCAAGGTGTGGGGCGGTTGCTTGTTTTCAATTATTTCGAATAATGAATTAATTAGGGGAGGAGTGAAGCGGTCTGCCGCGGGCGAGCAGCCGCGCGGCGCAGAGGCGGTGGCTGCGGCGGCGGCAGCAAAGGTGTGGGGCGGTTTCTTATTTTATTATTATTTTAATTAATTAAGTAGGGGGGGCAGGGGGGGCTGGCAAGCAGCCGTGCGGCGCCGAGGTGGTGGCAGCAACGGTGTGGTCATTTAGGTTTTTTTTTTGGTGTTAAATAACAAAACAAAAAAAATAGCAGGGATTTGGGTGGGGGGAGCTCAAGACGCGGCCCGCTGTGCTCTCCCCCCTCGCGCGGCAGCAGGCATGCTGGCTCGCGACCAGCGCCCTCGCCCACCCATGCATGTGCTTAAACTCTCTCTCTCTCACACACATACCCACCCATGCAGGCTGCCACCGAGGCCAGTGCACCCCCCGCAGTTCCCTCCCTGCTCCGAGCGGCAGCAGGCATGCTGGCTCGCTCCCCCACTCCCCCAGTCAACCCCCACCCCTCACACACACACACACACAGTCAATGTGTATCCACTAAGTGGACTTGTGCGGGTGCTATCTGCCTGCCCCAAGGACTGAGGCACAAGTCTAATACGCCACCAAAGGCGTCCAACAAGACTGTTAAATCGACCACACTCACACACACACACATGCAGGCGGGCACCGAGGCCAGTGCGCCCCTCGCAGTTCTCTCCCTGCTCCGCGCGGCAGCAGACATGCTGTCTTGCCACCTGCCCCCTCGCCCACCCACGCATGTGCTCAAACTCACACGCAAACACACACACACACACACACACACATGCGTACATGCAGGCGGCCACCGAGGCCAGTGCCCCCCCTGCAGTTCTGTCGCTGCACCGCGCGGCAGCAGGCATGCTGTCTCGCCACCCGCCCCCTCGCCCACCCACGCATGTGCTCAAACTCACACGCGAACACACACACACACACACACACACACACACACACGCGCGCACACATGCGTACATGCAGGCGGCCACCGAGGCCAGTGCTCCCCCTGCAGTTCTGTCGCTGCACCGCGCGGCAGCAGGCATGCTGTCTCGCCACCCGCCCCCTCGCCCACCCACGCATGTGCTCAAAATCACACGCAAACACACACACACACACACACACGCATACACACAAACATGCACACGCAGGCTGCCACCGAGGCCAATGCTCCCCCCGCTGTGCTCTCCCTCCTGCGCGCGGCAGCAGACATGCTGTGCGAGCGACCCCCACCAAGGAGGGGACCTGGGCAGCGTGCAGAGTCGGCGGCAGAGGTAAAGCGCAGCCATGCAGGCACACACACACACACACACATGCGCGCACGCGCACACAGCACACGGGCAGCCATGCACGCACACACACACACGCTCACACACACACGCTCACACGGGCAGCGTGCAGAGTCGGCGGCAGAGGTAAGGCACAGCCATGCAGGCACACACACACATTCTCTCACACATACACATATACACACACAAAACACATGGGTAGCCATGCACGCACACACACACACTCACTCACTCACATTCTCACACACATACACACACATAACCGTCGGATAATAAGTTGGCCCTAAAAACAGGCACCTTAATTAAGCTTAATTAAGCTTAATTAAGTTAAGGTAAAAACTGAACTCCCAGGAAAAAAAATCCCAGCTGAGATCTGAAAGTTGGGCATTTTTCTACGCCAGTCGTGGGGCTCAGAACCATGATCGGGACATGCCAATGTTTTTTTGTGAGTCGTTGGAAGCAATACAAGATTATGTGCGCTCGGTGGACGCCGCGGTATTCGCATCTCCGCCGCGGTTAACATCTCTCCACCCACTCAGTTACATACACTTCAGCAACCTTCTCCTACCGTCGCTGAATTCAGCACCAATTAAAGTGCTCGCCGAGTGTGGGGGGCCGCGGAAGCCGCCAACGGGGCACTTTGGCCTCCCCGCGCTGTGCCAGCGCACCTGCAGGATCATGCGAATCCAATGCGTCGTCGTGAAGCCATTTCACCAAGGCGGCAAAACAAGCGGCTACAAATCCTTCGCATTATATTTAAGGTCCCCGCAGTCGACACTTTACGCGCGTATACAGTTACAGTTACATGGCATTCCAGCTAAGACAACACTAGTCCCAGTGCCACCGCCCTGTGAAGGACGATAGCCACCAGCCGGTTACCTGCCGTCTAGACTACCGCTCCCGCCGGCTAGTTGAGACCCAAACAAGTCCCTGAGGGACATGTCTGGCAAGGAGCGTATAGGAAAGGACCGTCCTCCTCCTGGCCTTTGAGGCCAACCACGCCGGCTGTGCCGACTGGCGGCGCTGAAGCAGAAAAGTCCCCGCCTGGCATGGTGCATGGTTGTCCAACTCCATGCATGGGGCTCTGCCTGCGCCCCATGCGTCATGCATGGCCAGGTCCCACCCTCCAGGGGGGCCTGGGCAAACAGAGTCGTCATGGCAGGCTGCCTGAAGACCAATGCCGACGCCAGTCACCGGCAGACGAGTGCCCCCGAGGGTGAGCGCGGTGACAAACGCTGCGATGGTGAAGCGGATAAACTCTGTTGTTGCCTCGGCGGTCACCACCGCTGAAGCCCTGATGGTAGCTCGCCCCCACGAGCAGCCATCTTGACCGATGTCCAGCATGCATTGACGGGCGCCAGCTCCTCCGCTCGTCGATCAACTCGTCGAGATCGGTGCCGCATGGCGTCCTGCATGGGGGAGGATAAGGGCCGTCTCCCAGCACGGGTCGCGGCAGCGCCGCGGCTACTCGCCAAGCCATGGCAGCGCCGGGCAAACCGCTCCTGTAGTTTCCACCGAGGGACAGTCTTGCAGGAGCCAGGCCAGTCGTATTTTATCCCGCTCGTCAGCGGCACGGAGATCCTAGTCACCAGCAGCGCCGCATTGCTGGGTCCAGGGCTCGGCGACGAGAACGCGCCTCCGTAAATCGAGCCCCGCGCGTATAGACCTGAATTAAGCTTAACTTATTAAGGACTATATATAGAAGAGTAGCCTGCTTAGCTGGAAACCCCGTGTTACTGTTACTGTTATATATAGACCGCCGAACCTTACACACACACGCGCGCGCGGGCAGCCATGCACACACACACACACACACACGTGCGCGTGCACACAACACACGGACAGCCATGTACGCACACATACACACACACACACACACACCACACGGGCAGCGTGCAGAACCGGCGGAGGTGGGGCGCAGCCATGCAGGCACACACACACACATTCTCACACACACACACGTGCGCGCACACAACACACGGGCAGCCATGCACGCACGCACACACACACGCTCACACACACACAACACACGGGCAGCACGCAGAGTCGTCGACATAAGTGGGGCGAAACGACGCAGGCACAAATAGAGACACACGCACACACACACACACACACCACACGGGCAGCGTGCAGAGTCGGCGACAGCGGTAAGGCGCAGCCATGCACACACACAGAAAGATAGAGAGAGAGAGAGAGAGGCACACGTTGCAGTTCCCACCGCTAGGGCAACCTAGACACACACACACACCAGAGGTTTCATTCCCGATCGGGAAACAAAAACTAACGCGCCCGAGGGCGCGCGTCCGATGGATTTGGATAGGGTTTGTTTGGGAAAAACGATGTCCGGGGCGATTTTCTGGGGAAAAGTGTGAAATCATCGATTTTTGCACTTGTCGAGGCGATTCATCAGGCTGCTAAAATCCCGACGAATCCAGAAACCTCTCTTCGGAAAAAAAATCGAAATGATGTCTGACCCCAAGGAAACCCCTGCCACACGCACACACAGACACACATGCGCACGCGTGCATGTCTTATACACGGTGTCCGACAGACTGTAAAATCGACCACCAACGCGCTCTGTCTGCACACATGCACACACACACACACACACACACGCGTGCGCGCACAAACATCCACACACAAACACGCACACTTACACACACACACACACACATCTTTTCTGCAGGCAGCAGCAGAAGCTGAGCCTAGGCTTCTTCTATGCACACGCGCGCGCACACGACCACACACGCACGCACACACACACACACACACCTCTTGTCTGCAGGCAGCGACTGAGGCTGAGGCACGGATCGCGCGCACGCGGCTCGTGGCTGCAGGTGTGTGTGTGTGTGTTGCGGTGGCGGGGGGGGTCTTGGGCATGGATCGCCCGCATGCAGCTCGTGGCTGCAGGTGTGTGTGTGTGTGTGTTGCGGTGGCGGGGGGGGCTTTGGCATGGGATCGCGCGCACGCTCGTGGCTGCAGGTTTGTGTGTGGGGGGAGAGGTGTGGGGAGAGGTGTGGAAGGTGGGGGTGGGGGGGCTCGGGCGCATCACGCGCGCTCGTAGCTGCAGGTTTGTGTGGGTGTCAGGTGTGTGTGTGTGTGTGTGTGTGTTGTCAGGTGTGGGGGAGTGGTGTGTAGGTGGAGGGGGCCTCCCACCTCCCTCCCACCTTCCACCCACCCCCATGCAGCCCCCCCCCCCCGCGTGGCCTCCTTCGCGTCCGACCGAGCGCACGTCGCCTCTCCCCCGCACCTTCCTCCCACCTTCAACCCACCTTCCTCCCACCCTCCACCCACCTTCAACCCACCTTCCACCCACCCTCCATGCAGGCCCCCCCCGCGTGGCCTCCTTCACGTCTGACCAAGCGCACGTCGCCGCGTTCCTCGACGCGATCGCAGTCGCAGAGTTCACGCACGCGTTTTCGCGCATGCTGGGCCTCGCTCCGGTCTCGGTTGCCGAGGTGCGGAAAGTTACCGTATACGCGGTTAGCCTTCGCGAATATGTGTTGTTTTTACTTTCCTGTGAGGCGGAAAACGATTAAAATCGCGATTTTGGACGTCGAATCGACTGAAAACGATGAAACACGTCCCCCGCCAGTCCCCCGCGGACTATCAAACAATGGGTTGTTTTATCCCCCCCCCCCCACGCGAAGCCTAGCCGCGCGTCCGGTAGTCGTTGTTGTGTTGTTTTGCAGGCCCCCTTCACGGACCGTTCCAGACCCCTCTAGTGAAAACCCGAAGCCAGGGCGGTTGCAGAGTTCACGCACGCGTTTGCGCGCATGCTGGGCCTCGCTCCGGTCTTGGTTGCCGAGGTGAGGACCCCCCCCCCCTCGTGTAAGCCCTAACTCTGGTGTTTCGTAGACTTCCTTCAGGAACCCTACTTAACCCCCTAGCTAGTGAACGCCGTAAACGCGATCGCAGTCGCAGAGTTCTCGCACGCTCTTGCGCGCATGCTGGGCCTGTCTCCGCGGTCAAGTGCCAAGGTACAAAAATTTGTTTAAGTTCAGGACCCGTGCCATCTAGTGACTACTTCTAGTAGAACCCAAAACGTGGTCGCGGTCGCAGAGTCAACGCACGCGCTTGCGCGCATGCTGGGCCTCTCTCCGGTCTCGGTTGCCGAGGTGGGGACCCCCCCCCCCTCGTGTGAGCCCCAACTCTGTTGTTTTGTAGACTTCCTTCAGGAACCCTACTCAACCCCCTAGCTAGTGAACGCCCAACGCGATCGCAGTCGCAGAGTTCTGTTCTAGCACGCGTCTGCGCGCATGCTGCGCCTCGCTCCGGTCTCGGTTGCCGAGGTGCGGAAAGTCTGATAGTTGTTGTTGTGTTGTTTTGCAGGCCCCCTTCACAGACCGTTCCAGACCCCTCTAGTGAAACCCCGAAGCCAGGGCGGTTTCAGAGTTCACGCACGCATTTGCGCGCATGCTGGGACTGTCTCCTGTCTCGGCTGCGGAGGTGCAGAAATTCTGCAAGTCCCAACATGGGTTGACCCCTTGAGGACGATCAGGAACCGTACTAGCTCGCGACTGGCAGTCGCAGAGTTCACGCACGTGTTTGCGCGCATGCTGGGCCTCGCTCCGGTGTCGGCTGCAGAGGTGCGAAAACCCATCTCAACATTTGTTGTTGTTTTATTTTTCAGGGCCGCACAAGGGGGGCTGAAGAACAAAACAGCAACAACTGTTAAGTTGGGCCCCCTTGGGCGGACCTTCTAGCAATAGCTAGCTATGGCAGTCGCAGAGTTCACGCACGCGTTTGCGCGCATGCTGGGCCTCGCTCCGGTCTCGGCTGCCGAGGTGAGGACCCCCTCCCCTTGTAAGCCCTGACTCTGTTGTTTCATTGACTTGCTTCAGGAACCCTACTCACCTACAAGCCCCCTGATTTACCTACAAGCCCCCTTATAAAGGTTGCCTCGAGTTGTTTATTTTGTTCACCCGACCTTTTCTGACCCCCCCCGCAGGTCTGCCACGCTGCCGCCCACCCCGGCCGCACCCTCGACCGTCTCTACCTCTGCATCCTCCGCTACCTTATGCACCTGTGGTCCTACGTCGTACGGGTGCCTGCAACCCCTGACTAACATATAGTGAAAATGCAACAAACCCCTCTCAGGTCCGCCACGCTGCCGCGCACCCCGGCCGCACCCTCGAGCGCCTCAACCTCTCCCTCCTCCGCTACCCCCTCCACCTGTAGACTGCCTATAGACCCAAGACCCTTATGCAGATTGCCTCGAGTCTATTTTATTTTTACAACCGACCTTCTCTGACCCCCCCCCCCCGCAGGTCCGTCACGCTGCCGCACCCCGGCCGCACCCTCAAGCGCCTGAACCTGTGCCCCCCTCGGCGACCTTCTTCACCTGTAGTCCTACGTCGTACGCGTGCCTGCCCCTAAGTAATATCGGTATAAAATGCAACAAACACCTCTAAAATGCAACAAACACCTCTCAGGTCCGCCACGCTGCTGCGCACCCCGGCCGGACCCTCGAGCGCCTCTACCTCTGCCTCCTCCGCTACCTGCTCCACCTGTGGTCCTCGTACGGCGGCCGCACGCTACCGCGCATCCGGCGCTGGTCGCGGCTCATGGAGCGCGGGGCCGCGTGGCAGGAGGTGCTGAGGCGATACCTGCTTATGTCGAGGCAGGGTATTCAGGTGGGGACGGCAGTCTTGGGCTCGCTCGCTTGCGTGCTGCACAACAAGTAACAAGTAACACGGGGTTTCCAGGTGAGCAGGCTTCTCTTGTACTAGAGATCACCCGCCGATTCTCCAGCCCACTTGAGCTGCGCAACAACTCGGTGTTGTGCTGTCCGAGGGCTGTGCTGGCTGGCTAGGTTGCATAGAGAGCACGGGGCTGCGTGGTAAGAGGTGCTGCGGAGGTACCTGCTCATGTCAAGGCAGGGTATTCAGGTAAGCTCAATGTGCACAAACACCTGATCCGGCTAATGCTGCATGGAGAGAGAGAGGGAGGGTCTGGCTAGGCTGCATGGAGAATGGGCCGCGTGCGTGGCAGGAGGTGCTGAGGCGGTACCTGCTTATGTCGAGGCAGGGTATTCAGGTAAGCCCTATGTGAGCACACACACACACACACACACACACCTGCTACATCCTGGGCTTGCTAGACTGCAATGCAAAAGAGAGGGCCCGGCTAAGCTGCATGAGAGAGAGAGATAGAGGGGCTGGCTAGGCTGCATGGAGAGCGGAGGGCCGCGTGGCAAGAGGTGCTGCGGAGGGACCTGCTCATGTCGAGGCAGGGCGTGCAGGTTAGCTGTATGTGCACACACACACACACACACACACACACCTGCTACACCCTGGGCTTGCTGGGCTGCAATGCGAAAGAGAGGGCCCGGCTAAGCTGCATGAGATAGAGAGAAAGAGAAGGAGGGGCTAGCTATGCTGCATGGAGAACGGGCTTCTTTCGTAGCAGGAGCTGCTGCGGAGGTACCTGCTCATGTCAAGGTAGGGTATTCAGGTAAGATCATGTGCACATGCATTCGTCTGACACAATCTGGGCTTGCTAGGCTGCACGGAGTGAGAGGTCGGAATAGCTATAGGCTGCATGAGAGTGGAGAGGGCAAGAGCTAGCTTGATTGCATGGGAGAGAGGGGTAGTGGCGTGTGACCTGCTCACGTCGAGCAATGATTTAAATTTTGGAATTTTGAGCCAGGTTTGGAGCCGTGGAGCAGGTTTTCAGTCAGATGGCTCCAAGATTGCTCCAGAAAATTAAATACAAGTTCCGAAGACAAAATCGCTGCCGTCGAGGCAGGGAATGCAGGTGATGTGCACAATGTATACACCCCTGAGCTGACTAAGCTCCACGGAGAAGGAAGTCGGCTACAAAAAAAACAGGAGAAAAAACGAAACCCAAGCCATGCCAACCCCACAAAACTAGGTGGACACGCGCGAAGCTCATGCGCCGTGTGTGCAAGCCGCCCACACCCCACACACCCTGTTTTTTTGCTATCAAAGACCCTGCTGAACCCATGCCATGCCGACCCCACAAAACCAGAGGTGGACGAGCGTGAGCTCGAGTGCCCACTGCACGAGCCGCCCCCTCACCCCACACCCCCTGTTCTCTGCTGTAAACGACCCTGCTGAACCCAAGCCATGCCAACCCAACAAAACCAGGTGGACGAGCGCGAGCTTGAGCTCCCGCTGCACGAGCTGTCCGATGAGTCTGCGGCAGTCGTCGCTGCGGTGGAGCTGGGCAAGGTGCGTTGGTGCTGCTGCTGGTGTTGCTGCTGCTGGTGTTGCTGCTGGTGTTGCTGTTGTGCCGCTGCTGTTGCTGGTTGCTGGCGCTGGCGCTGTTGTCTCTGTGGTGGAGCTGGGCAAGCTGCGTGTCGTTGGTAGCTGTAACTGGTAGTGTTGCTGTTGTTGTTGTTGCGCCTCTGCTGTTGCTGGTTGCTGGAGCTTTCAATCCAAACGCCTGAGGCGCCGCCTTCAATTGCGCGGATCAGGCGGCGCCCCAGGCGTTCCGAGACCGCCTGAGGCGCACCCCCGACCGCCTCAGGCGATATAACCGCCTTGATTTGCGCGTCTCAGGAGTTGGGATTGTGGTAGGGCTGTGGTGGAGCTGGGCGACGTGCCTGTGCGTCGGCGATGATGGACTTCACAGTCCGTTGGGCGGTTTACACAGTGGTCCCTGGGAAGGATTTTAGTAATTAGTTGTTTTCCGGCCCGAGCAACTTTGACCGCTCATACCAGGCGTATTAACATAGCAGGTGTCCACGCAACGCGTGCCACTGTGCTGCTCTCAGCGAGAGCTTTCCGACGCACCCCTCTACGCCCTCTCCCACCAAGTGTGGGGTGGTTCTCTGGGAAATGGGGAATCCGGCCCCGAGCAGGATACGGCTTGCAGGGGGATCACTGGGTTTACATTTTACAGTACGCATCCTCAGGGCGTGCGATTGAGGGAGCTGACCCTGTCTATAGGACGCAGGGCAAGGTTGGCGTTTTAGGCGTGTGCTCACGCGCGCGTGCGTGGCCGCGGCCATGCACATGCGCGCGATCTCTCTGCTCTCACATTCTCTCACACTCTCTGCTCTCACACTCTCCCCCCCACACACACAGACTGCCTACCACATGCTCCCCGCGGCCATGCACATGCGCGTTCTCGCTCTGCTCTGCAGCGACATTTCCGAGGCAAACGCAATGCGCATCGAGATGCAGGTGCGTGCATGTTTGTGTGTGCGTGCGTGTGTGCATGTGTGTGCCCACCTAGGGGTCCCCCCCTGGCACCAGCACCTATGGGCAACCTAGCCTCACCCGTCCCTGCGAGGGCGTGCGCTGGCAGGACCCACGCACAGCGCACCACGGCACTTGTCCCGCACGGTGCGCATGTCATCCCTGACTGTGTGTGTGTGTGTGTGTGTGCACGTTTGTGCACGTTTGTGCGGTCGATTGCACAGTCCGTCGGACCACCGGTGATGGCGTATTAGTTAGACTGTGTGTGTGTGTGTGTATGAATGGGTGGGTGCGTACATGTCACACCGGGGGCGTGAGTCTAGGGGGGCTCTACTAGAAGTCGAGGGGGGCTCTACTCCGTGGCCCGCGAGGAGACTGCGTGAGCGTCGGCCTTCCTTCGTCCGGCAACCCTACACTTCCCTGTGCGAACTGCATCGCCGTGCACAGTGCCCGTCGGGCACAGCCAGTGATTTCCTTTTCAGGCTTCTCATGAGCCAGATTTTGCTTTGACCGTGTTGACCGTTGACCTCCCGTTGACCGTTTGTTCTCATACATAGTTCATTTGAAAGCTGTTGACGCGCTCTATCTGGCGGGCTCGTCAGACTCACAATCCACTGAATGGGTTGAGCTGTGTTCAAGGTCAAAGTACAGTCGGAATACAGCCAAATGGCTGTGGACAGCCGAAAAAGAAATCACTGGGCACAGCACGTTGTACGGCATCGACACGTCAGCATTGGCGGCCTGTGGCAGGCAAGCGCGCCATGGTGGCCACAAACCTTGTTTTTTTCTGCCAGTCACCTGTGCACAAACGTCCTACACTACCCCCCCCCCCCCCCGCTTGTCTGGTCCCCTGTGGTGGTGTGCAGGTGCGCGTGGACGTGCAGATTGAGCTCGCTGCATTAAAGGCCCAGCGAGATAAGGAGGACGCCATTGCCACGGTACACACCCTGCACACACACACACACCCTGCACACACACACACACACACGGTGACTCTCCCTCTAGCGTCCTTTTTCACCCTTGTGTTGTGCAGGTGCGCGTGGACGTGCAGATTGAGCTCGCCGCCGCAAAAGCCCAGCGAGACAAGGAGGGCGCCACTGCCACTGTACACACCCTGCACACACACACACACACACACGGTAACTCTCCCTCTAGCGTCCTTTTTCACCCTTGTGTTGTGCAGGTGCGCGTGGACGTGCAGATTGAGCTCGCTGCCGAAAAAGCCCAGCGAGACAAGGAGGTGCCACACGGTACAAACACACACACACGCACACTGTACCCCCCCCTCCAACGTCCTCTGTCACCCGTGTGTTGTGCAGGTGCGCGTGGACGTGCAGATTGAGCTCGCTGCCGTAAAGGCACATCAGTGGACGCGTGCCCCAGAACCCTCTCTTACTTACCCAAGCACCCCGGCACCGAACCCCTGCCACCCACCTAACCTCCTCTGTAACCACGGTGGCCACCACCTCTGTAACCTCTTTCAGGTGCGCGTGGACGTGCAGATTGAGCTCGCTGCCGTGAAAGCGCAGCGCGACAAGGAGGGCGCCAAGGCGCGCAAGGAGGCGCTGCTTGCGGCGACTAAGGTACAGAGAATTCGAACTACAGTAGAAAATAATGCCTTTTGTGTGTCGTGTGGGTTGAACGGAGAGGGCGGGGGGGGGGGCAGCGCGACAAGGAGGGAGCCGAGGCGCAAGGAGGCTCTGCTTGCGGCGACTCATGTTCTGAATTTCCGAAATCACCTGTCGTGTAGTATAGGTGCTGTCTATCTGTGTGTGTGTTTGTGCGTGTTTTGTGTCTGAGTCTGTGTTGAAAAGGGGCTGGGAGGGAGCCACGGCGCGCAAGGAGGCTCTGCTCGCAGCGACCAAGGTAATCACTTACCGGGGGGGGGGGTCTACGTGACAAAGAGGGTGCTGAACATCTGAACCCTAGCCCCCATCTCATACAATCAGCACGCAGACACGCACACGGGATCCAAATCCTGATTTTTCGCAGACACACACACACACACACACCTCCCTCCCCTCCCACCAGTCCTAGTCCTACTTCTTTGCACGCACACACATGCACACACACACTCACACACACACACACACACACACACACCTCCCACCAGTCCAAGTCCAAATCCTACTTCTTTGCCAGGCCGGGCCTCCCTCCCCAGGTGTGTGTGTGTGTGCGTGTGTGTGGGGCAAGTTTGCTTTCAGTCTGTCAGACGCCCTTTGTGGCGTATTGGACCTCTGCGTGTGTGTGTGTGTGTGCACTTCATCTCAACACACGCACACACACACACACACACACTCAACACACACACACTCAACACACACACACACACACACTCCAGGCCCCCCCTGCCCAGCTGTCCGGTGCACTATCAGCTTCCGGGCAGCTGCAGAGCCACGCGAGCTTTGGTCGGAGCGCAGATATGGGGCTGTCGACCGCTGCCAGCGCTGGCAACGACGGGGCAGGTGCGTGCACACACACATACACACACACATGCGTGCACGCACACACATACTCGCGCGTGCATCTGCTATCGACCGCTGTGAGCGCTGGCGACAACAGGGCAGGTGCGGACATACGCACACACACGTGCACACACACACACACACACACGTGCCCGTTTGGCGCGATGCCACCGTCATCTGCAAACACACACACGCACACACGCACACGCACAAATGCACACACACACACACGATGCCAGTGCCATCCTCACTTCAGCCATGTCCACACACACACACAGTCGATGACTCCCTCGCACCCGCAGACTCGCTCTATCACACACACATGCACACACACATACACACACACACGCACGCAGGCGGCGACTCTCTCGGGCGCGCAGACTCCCTCCCGGGCGGTTATGACGACGGTGAGCCACTGTGCTTAGTTTGTAGTGTCGAGAGTTTAGCGCCCCCCTGAGCCTTAACCGCACCAGTGATCCCCCCACACAAGCCGTTTACCGCTCGGGGCCGGATTTCCCATTTCCCAAAAAAAAAACGCACACTTGGTGAGAACGAGCCTGGAGGCGGGCATTGGAAAGCGCTCGCCGAGAGCAGCACAATGGCATGTGCAGTGCGTGAGCACCCGCCACGTAGTGCGCCTGGTATGAGCACAGCCGAAAGTTGCTCGAGCAGGGGAACACATAGTTACTGAAGTCCTTGCCAGGGATTTAAACCATAAACCCTCAGCCTGCCACAACCCACATAGGCAGCCGCGAGTGGT
Organism: Chlamydomonas sp. UWO 241; assembly: GCA_016618255.1. NCBI lineage: Eukaryota > Viridiplantae > Chlorophyta > Chlorophyceae > Chlamydomonadales > Chlamydomonadaceae > Chlamydomonas > Chlamydomonas priscui. The sequence goes on from VFSX01000179.1 coordinate 252,434, forward strand.
CGCCCGACGGCGACGGATTGGCGGTCGCCGGCGCCGGCCGGCACCACTCACACACACACAATCACCCCCAACACACAATCACCACCGCCGCCACCGCTGCCGCCTAATGGAGCCCTTGAAACCCTCAAAACTCTGGCCGCACTTGGCTAGCCCGGCGCCGACGCCGGCACCGGAACCTGCACCACTCATCCCCCCCACACACGAGCAACCACCACTGCCACCACCGCCGCCCCCTGCGACCAAGTGTGGCCCTTCACAGCCCTGACCCTACCACACCCCACACAGGCGACCGCGAGGGGTCGCCCGACGGCGGCGGATTCGCGATCGCCGGGCATGGCCGGCACCACTCACCCACACGCACACCCTTTGACAGCTGCCAGCTTCTTTCCTAGGGTCTAATGCGCCATCACAGGTGTCTGACGGACCGTAAAATCGACCACCCTTTCACATGCACGCGCCACCACCGCCACCTAGTTGCGGGTTTCCGCGTCCTCCCTGAAACCCTACTACGCCCTGAACCCTTAGCCCTAGGCCTGAGCCCTAAACCCGGGAACCCTGAAACATAAACCATCACATGTGTGCAGACCGCGAGGGGTCGCCCGACGGCGGCGGATTCGCGATCGCCGGGCTAGGCCGGCCTCCGGGCTCCGGCGCCGGAGGCACCGGCACCGGAAAGCGCAAGGTGGCCAAGCCGCACCCGATGGCCAAGAATCCAAAGGGCGTCGCGGCGCGAGCAAAGGCGGCGGCGGCGGCGCGCGATGCGGCGGACGCGGACGAACTCGGGGGCGCGGGCGGCGGTGTGTGTGTGTGTGCGTGTGTGTGTGCGCACGCGCGCAAAGACGGCCGCGGCGGCACGCGACGCGGCTGGCGCGGACGAGCTCGGGGGCGGTGGGGGGTGGGTGGGCGGGGGGTGTGCGTACTTGAGGTGGTGTCGCGTCGTGTCACTCTCTCACACACTCTCACTCTCTCCAACTCTCTCTCTCTCTCTCCCTCATTCATCCTTCCTCACTCTCACTCTCTCTCTCACTCTCTTTCTCACACATGCAGAGGAAGCATAACAGAGGCTACAAGAGGCCGAGCAGGAGGCCCTCTGCGTTTCTGCCGCTCTCACTCTGTCACCCTCTCTCACTCACACGCACATGCACACGCATGCATGCATGTGAGCATATCACCCTCTCTCACCCCCTCTCACTCATACGCACATGCACACGCATGCACGCATGTGAGCAGAGGATGTTGAGCGGAGGCTGCATGAGGCCGAGCAGGAGGCTCGCTTCGTGTCCCTCACTCGTTCTCACACTCTCTCTCTCCCTCTCTCTCTCACTCCCTATCACTGTCACTCTCTCTTACTGTCACTCTCTTACTCTCTCTAACATGCAGAGGAAGCAGAGTGGAGGCTGCACAAGGCCGAGCAGCAGGCTCGCTTCGTGCCCCTCACTCTCTCTCTCTCTTTCTCACACATGCAGAAGACGCAGAGCAGAGGCTGCACGAGGTCGAGCGCAGCCATGGCGTGGCTCCGTTCGTGTCCCTCACTCTCTCTCGCTCTCCCAGTCTCTCTCTCTCACTCTCTCTCTCTCTTTCTCACACGCGCAGAGGAAGCAGAGCGGAGGCTGCACGAGGCCGAGCAGGAAGCGCGTTTCGTGTCCCTGCGCTACGAGCCGCTGGGCCTGGACAGGGAGTACCGCCGATACTGGTTCATGTCGTCTGGCTGCGACGCGCTGGTGGTGGAGGTGCGTGTGTGCTGGCGGGGGGAAGTAGGTGTGTGTGGGGGGGGGGGGGGGGCTCAACACACCGTCACCCATCCAACATGCACACACATAATGGCAGATGGCATGCTAGGGGTCTAATTTTGACAGCTGTCGGCCTCTTTCCTAGGGTCTAACGCGCCATCAAATGCGTTTGACGGGCTGTAAAATCGACCACACGCACACACGCACGCAGGATCACGAATCCGCCGGTCTCGGCATCGTCTCTTCCATACCCGAGCTCGAAGGCCTGCTGGCCTCACTCTACGCGCGCGGCACACGTACACACCCACACACACGCACACACACACACACACACACACGCAGGATCACGAATCCGCCAACCTCGGCAACGTCTCTTCCATACCCGAGCTCCAAGGCCTGCTGGCATCACTCAACGCTTGAGGCGCACACACACACACACACGCGCGCGCGTGCACATGCACGCACACGCGCGCACACACATGCGCGTACGCACACATGCACACGCACACACGCAGGATCACGAATCCGCCGGCCTCGGCATCGTCTCTTCCATACCCGAGCTCGAAGGCCTGCTGGCCTCACTCAACGCGCGAGGCGCACACACACACACATACACACACACGCGCGCGCACACACATACACACACACACACACGCAGGATCAGGAATCCGCCAGCCTCGGCATCGTCTCTTCCATACCCGAGCTCGAAGGCCTACCAGCGTCACTGAACGCGCGCGGCATGCACACACACACACGCACGCACACACACGCGCACACATATGCGCATACGCACACATGCACACGCACACACGCAGGATCACGAATCCGCCAGCCTCGGCATCGTCTCTTCCATACCCGAGCTCGAAGGCCTACTAGCGTCACTCAACGCGCGCGGCGTGCAACCCTAAACGTGCAACGCGCGCGGCCTTGCTAGTGTCACTGAACGCGCGCGGCGTGCACACACGCACGCACACACGCACACACGCACGCAGGACCACGAGTCCGCCGGCCTCGGCATCGTCTCTTCCATCCCCGAGCTCGAAGGCCTACTAGCGTCACTCAACGCGCGCGGCGCGCGCGAGGGCCCGCTCGCGGCCGCGCTTGCGCGCGTGGCGCCACGCGTCGCCGCGTGGCTAGCACGTAGGGAGCAGGAAGGGGACGCGGGGGCGGGGGGCGTGCCGCTGCTGCCGGGCGACCCGCAGGTGTGTGTGCGTATGGTGTGTGTGAGTGTGCGTGTGTGTGCGACTGGCGCGCAGGGCGGGCGCGTGCCGCTGCTGCCGGGCGACCCGCAGGTGTGTGTGCGTGTGGTGTGTGTGAGTGTGGGTGTATGTGCGACTGGCGCGCAGGGCGGGCGCGTGCCGCTGCTGCCAGGCGACCCGCAGGTGTGTGTGCGTGTGGTGTGTGTGAGTGGCAGGCGTGGTGGCGGAGGCGTGCTGCTGCTGCCAGGCGAGCCTCACACACACATACACACACGCACACACACATCATATCGCAACACGGGCGCGAGCCAAAGCCGACACACACGCACACACGCGCACACACTGTGCGCACACACGCACACACACACACGCACCCAGTGCACACTCACCCGCATCGCGTGTACAGGAGTTCCCCGCGCCCCTCCCGCGCTGCGCGCGCGCGAGCGCCGTCGCGCGCACGCTCGCGGGGCCCCCGCAGCCATGGGGGCGCGGCCCCACGCGCGCGTACGGCGGACGCTTCCGCACACTCGATGACGGCGGGGATGCGCGCGACGAGTGCGGGGCCCCGCGCGCGCCACGCGGCAGTGGCGGCGGAGGGGGAGGAGGCAGAGGTGCGTGTGTGTGAGGGGGGGTCGATTTAGTGCGGCTGAGGGGAGCATACGCTCGACGAGTGGGCCCCGCAGGTGCCGCGCAGCGGCGGTGGCGGCGGAGATGGAGGGGGCAGAGGTGTGTGTGTGTGGGGGGGGGCAGAGGTGGAGGCAGAGGGGGCAGAGGTGGGGCGGAGGGGGCGGGGACGCGCGGCAGCGGCGGGGGGGGGAGGGGGGGAGGGGGGTCAGATATGGGTGCAGGGGGGGGGGGGGGCAGAGGGGGCAGCGGGCGGTGGCGACACACACACCGCTGACATAGACGCCGGCGACGCCGGCGACGGAGATGCGGACACCGACACACTGATCGGGGGGGGGGGGCTCGTTTGACATCATGAGAGAGAGAGAGAGACAGACCTGCATTGTGTGCAGAGAGAATGAGAGAGAGGCTTGTACGGACACTGAACACACTGACCGGACACTGGCACAGCAGGCGGCGACACCGACACCGACACAGCAGACGTCAACGGCGGGGACACCAACAATTGTGACCCGGACACTGACACACCGGACACTGAACACACTGACTGGACACTGGCACAGCAGGCGGCGACACCGACACCGACACAGCAGACGCCGACGGCGGCGACGCCGACAATGGTGACCCGGACACCGACACACAAACCGGATACTGACACACCGCACACTGCAACGCACACTGACCGGACACTGGCACAGCAGGCGGCGACACCGACACCGACACAGCAGACGCCGACGGCGGCGACGCCGACGACGAGGGCGGCGAGCGGGGCGAGGCCAGCGGAAGCGGAAGCGGACGCATGGAGGGGGTGCAGGGGCCGGGAGGTGGCGGCGGCGGCGTCAAGGCAGAGGCGGGAGCGGCGGCGCGCGGCGCGCGCGACGACCGGGGTGCGCTCGACGCCGAGCAAGTACGCGCGCGACTCTGCTGATGCTGCATGTAATTTGCTATCAAATTTATCCCCAAGCTGAAGTGCATCCATCATCTGCGATGCATCGTCACCGCGTCCATATGGCCACGCGGACCATGCGTTCGGACGTGGCCACTGTGTGCGGCCGGCTGCAGGGTTAGTAACTGACAAACCTGTGATTCAGTAGGTCTTTAAACCCACCATGCCTCCCCGCCCTTAACACGCAGGACCATGCGTTCGAACGTGGCCACCCTGTGTGGCCGGCTGCAGCACTGCAGTGCTAGTAACTGCTATTTGAGTAGGCTTTTTATCACACACACACACACACACATTCTCACACACGCACGCATACAGGTGGGCGCCGCCCTCGCGCGCGTGCGTTCGAACGTGGCCACCCTGTGCGGTCGGCTGCAGCGCTGCAGTGCTAGTAACTGCTATTTGAGTAGGCTTTTTATCACACACGCACACACATTCTCTCACACACACACACACACAGGTGGGCGCCGCCCTTGCGCACGTGCGTTTGAACGTGGCCGCCCTGTGCGGCCGGCTGCAGCGCTGCAGTGCTAGTAACTGCTATTTGAGTAGGCTTTTTTATATCACACACACACACACACATTCTCTCACACACGCACACACACACACACATACACACACAGGTGGGCGCCGCCCTCGCGCGCGTGCGTTCGGACGTGGCCACGTTGTGCGGCCGGCTGCAGCGCTGCGGCCTGCCGGCGGAGCGCACGGCTGCGTGGCGCGAGGGCGTGTGCAGCGCGGGCCTAGGGATGAGGGAGCTACTAGCTGTGGTGCTGGAAGCGGAAAAGGTGTGTGTGTGTGTGTGTGTGCAGCGCGGGTCTGGGGATGAGGGAGCTGCTGGCGGTGGTGCTGGAAGCGGAAAAGGTGTGTGTGTGTGTGTGTGTGTGTGTGCGTGTGCAGCGCGGGCCTGGGGATGAGGGAGCTGCTGGCGGTGTGCTGGAAGCGGAAAAGGTGTGGAAAAGGATGGTGGGGAAAAGGGTGTGGAAAAGGTGTGGAGAAAAGCGTGGCGGAAAGGAGAGTGTGGAAAAGGGGTGTGGAAGGTTTGGAAACGGCGCATTTAAAACACGTACACAAACAACGCAACGAGACAGACAGAGACTTTATCTGTCTGGAAGGCGACCAGCCGTGCGCCAGCAAGACACGCACACACGCATACGCGCACGCACACACAAACGCACGCGCACACACTCGTGTGCACGCGCACAGACACACACGCGCACGCGCACACACTGGCGTGCACACGCAAACACAGGAGCTCAACTCCGTGGGCGACGGCCAGCCTGAGGGCGCGTCGAACGAGGAGCTCGCAGAGAGCATCCGCGAGGTGGGGTGTTGGCATACCGTAGTACCGCTTTGCCATGCCGTCACTTTTATTAAGGGGGTCATTGTTTAGAATTTTGATGCCTTGCCGCGAGATGTTTTTTGTTTTTTCCGTTTTGACGTCACTTTGGGCGTTTTTCTGACTTTTTCGGCATTTTTCTTTGAAATCGACCTTGCCGCAACGTTTTCCGAAATATTGCATCGTCAAGGCAAAGCGGTACTACGGTAAGCCTGTATAAATATGGCACCGTCACCCTACCTTGGTCCCTCTTTTAACTGGGAGACCCCCCACCCACACGGTCGCTGTGATCGCGCACGGTGCAATGGTCCGTTTTGGGTGGAAATTGGACCAGCGGCATCAGCGGCTAGCCCCCACGTGTCGCAGTGGGGAGGGCATGCCCGAGGGGCGCAGGAGCAGGTGTTGGGAGGGTCACCTTGGTTTAGAGGGCGTCCACCCGCACCGCAGAGACACTGAGTCTATGACCACACGCACAGGTCGAGGACTTTGAGGTCGAGTTTGTGCTCCCGTTGCTGCCGGGCGAGGACGGCGACGGGGACGGCGCGGGGGGAACTGGTGAGTGTGCCTGTTGGGCTACTGTCTGTTGTGCCTCATGGGCCTCATGGGCCTCATGGGCCCAATGGGCCTGCTGGGCCTGCCGGGCGAGGACGGCGGCAACGGCGCGGGCAGCACTGGTGTGCAGTACCGGTTTGCCTGTCTGTCTTGCCCAAGTGCCTGTCGTGCCGTGACGGCCACAATGCCTGACTCGCCTGACTCGCCTGACTCGCCCGCCTCGCCTGCCTCGCCCGCCTCGCCTGCCGTACCTGCCACGCATGCCGCGCATGCCGTGCATGCTGCGCATGCTGCGCATGCCTCGCCTGCCCTGCCTGTCCTGCCTGCCCCGCCTGCCCGGCCTGCCCTGCCTGCCCTGCCTGTCTTCCCTGCCTGCCGTGCCTGCCTTCCGCACTGACAGCCTCCCACTGCCTGCCACTGCCCTCTCACCGCGCACGCACGCAGGCGGTGACGAAGCGGACGGCGGTGACGTCAAGGGCCCGCAGGCTGGGGGCCAGGGCGCGGCGGGCGCGGGGGGTGCGGCGCCGTCGTCCAAGGCGGTCGACGGCGGCGGTGGCGTTGCGTTCCGCGGCTCAAGGAGGGTGCCCGCTGCCGCTGCCGCGCACGCGCCTGCGTCCGGTGTCGAAGGAGAGGGCGCGAGAGGCGACAGCGGGGCGGCCGGGGCTGCTGGCGTCGTCAAGACTGAGGACGGCGACGCGGCGGTGGGTGGGGCGAGACAGGCAGAGAGAGAGAGACGCATGCATCGCAACCACGCATGCATCTGAACGGCGGGGCGGCTGGCGTCAAGACTGAGGACGGCGACGCGGTGGGTGAGGCGAGACAGGCAGAGAGCGAGAGAGACGCATGCATCGCTGGTGTGCAGCCTGCACACACACACACACGCTCACATGTGCACACACACACACGCATCCAGGCGGAGTGTGCCGAGCCCCAGAGAGCACACATTCAAGCTGGTTTGCAGCCTGCATACACACGTACTCACACACACGCGCACACACACACACACACACAGGCAGAGCACACCAAGCCCCAGAGCTCGTTCAAGCTGGTGTGCAGCCTAGAGGAGCTGGATGATTCCGAGGAGGAGAACCGGCAGCGCGAGAAGCTGTCGCGCGCGGCGGCCGTGATGGCCGCGCTCGCGGAGGGCGTCGACGCGAGCCAGCTCTCTCACAAGGTGGTTTCGTAGCATCATCATAATCAAACCCAAACCTTGACCCGAAACACAGACCCTACGCCCTGCCAGCTGTCGCTGCTGCGTCAAGTTGGGTTTGAAGCCCATCCATCCCGATTGAGTGCGCGCCTCCCATTGGCTGTGTCCCTGGGGCAGTTGCGCTGCGCATACACACCATTTACCCCCCCCCTCCACACACACACACATAGCCGCGCTTCTCGCTCTGGCGCACGCGCCGCGACCGCGAGGTCTTCCTCCGCGAGGTCCGGCGCGCGCAGATCAGCTGCGCCCTTCCGCATGTGGCGTACATCGCTGCGATGCTGGTGGACAGGGCTGAGGTGGGTTTGGGGTGTTGGGTTTGAGGGTCACAGCCACTGTTAGACCCGGCCAGGGGTGGTTTCTTTTGGTTTAGGATTGCCTCGCGCATGTGGCGTGCATCGCTGCGATGCTGGTGGACAGGGCAGAGGTGGGTGGGTGGCTCGAGTGCGACCGCCCCTGTGAGTGTCCATGCTCCGTGTTGAAGGAACACTGCAACAGCAATAACAACAACAGCAACAACAACAACAACAACCCCTGGACAACACCGGTCCTCTGCTGGCCCCTGGAACACTGCAACCCCTTGTCAGTATCCGTTCCTTTGTTGACCACGGGAGCAACACCGCCACCAACAACACCGCCGCCGGTGACCGTCGAAGTGTAACCCCCCTCGTCCATCCCCCGTCTTCTCGTGCGTTCGAATGCTGCAATCTTCTTGCCAGCATCGGTCCTCTGTGCTGACCCCTGGAACGCTGCACATAACAGGTGCTCGTCGCTGGCCTGCGACTCCAGCGGCGCGCCGAGGCGGGTGACGCCGACGCGCCAGGTGGGGGCAGTGTTTAATTGTGGCAGGGATGTTTGGTGCTCCATCACTCTGTGTCCCCTCGCCCGTCTGCCGCCTCTCCTCCCCTACCATCCACCACCAGCGAGAACCAAGGCCCCGCGATGCTGACACGATCAGACTCTCGACTCCCAAGCTTGCCTCGTTGGTTGGTGGCTAAAACGCAACCAACCGCCCTCGCTTGCTGCTGCCGCTGCTGCTGCTGCTGTTTGATTGGGAGGGAGTCGGTGGATGGTTTGTAGGCAACCAACCAAGTGCAGCCGCTGCTGCTGCTGCTGCCAAACGCACAGGCGCGGACGCAGACGTCGACGCGGAAGCGACCGAGGACGAGGACGCGACGCAGGACGCGCCGCCCCCGCAGCGCGCGCAGCCGCCGCCCGCCCCTGCGCCAGGGAGGCAGCGGCAGCAGGCGCAGGCGGGCGGGGGAGGGGGCAGCAGCGGCAGCGGCGCAGGTGGGTGTGTGGGGCAAGAAAGGGTGTGGGCGGCAGCAGCAGCAGAGGCCGCGGCGGCTGGGGGGGGGGGGAGGGGGGGGGGCAGCAGCAGCAGCAGGCCGCAGAGGCTGTGTGTGTGTGGGGGGGGGGCAAGAAAGAGGGGGGGGCAGCCGCAGGCTGCAGAGGCTGGGGGGGGGAGGGAGGGGGGGGGGGGGGCAGCAGCAAAGGTGCGCAAGCGCCAGCCTAACTTGCGCACACACATCCACGCACACAACATACGTACACACGCACACACACACACCGCACCCTGGGCGCAGGCGTGAGCGCGGGCGGGCGCGAGAAGCGCAAGCGCCAGCCCAACGCGCACTACGAGGGGATGTACTGTGCGTTTGATGAAGATGGCACGGCGGTGGAGGTCGCGGAGGCGAGGGCGCGCGCAGAGGCGGCGGAGGTGGGCTTATGGGGAAGGGGGGCCTTCGAGGGGCTCACACACACACACGTGCGTGCATGCGTGTACGCCTCGCGGTCATTTGTGCACGTGCACACACGCCTCTCGCGCGCGCGTGCGCTTGTGCACACATGTGCACGCACGCAAGCAGCCCACCATCGCACATGCACACATGCACGCACACACACACCATCCCCCTCAGCAGGTTGAGCGTGCGGCTGCGACCGCTGCCAAGCGCGCCTCGATGGGCTTGAGGGGCGGGCCCAGGGTTCCACCAGCGCCCACGTGCGAGAGCTGCGGTGGAGCAGCAACGGGGGGGCCCGAGTCGCTGGTGGGTGCACCTGTTGCGCAGACGGATTGTGTCCAAATGCTGGTGTACGTGTGGTGGAAAGCACGCGCCACTCCCTCTCCCTCCCTCCCGCACGAATGCACGCACACGCTCCCTCTCCCTCCAACCCCCCCGACCACCCCCCACCCACCCCCACACCCTTTTTCCCACCCACCCACCCCGCAGGTCAGCTGCGCTTCCAAAGGCTGCGCCACGCTCGCCCATCTGGACTGCGTCTGCCCGCACGCACACGCTCCCTCTCCCTCCAACCCCCTGACCACCCCCCCCCACCCACTTCTTTCCCACCCCACCCACCCCGCAGGTCAGCTGCGCGTCCGACGGCTGCGCCACGCTCGGCCACCCGGACTGCGTTGGCGCGGCCCCCGGCTCCCGCGAGTGGATCTGCCAGGGGTGCTTTGCTGAGCTGGAGGCGCGGGCGGCAGAGAAGGCGGGCGGGCGGGGGGGCCGAGGGGCGGCTGGGAGGAAGAGGTGACCAACATGCTCGAGGACACGTCTCCTCCCCTGCACCCCACGCGGCTGCCTAGTTAGGAGGCGGGCACAGCCGCCTAGCCATGTTGTTGGCGTGGGCCGTGTTTTAGATCCGATGCTCGAGAGCCTGTGGGCTCGCGCTGGGCCACGTAGCGCGCGCTCGGCTGTTTCAATAGCCTACCTTGTTAACTCTCTCTCTCTCTCAGCTCTTGCGCTCCCCAGCTCAAACAAGCGTCGGACGGCCGGCACGTGTTTGCTTCATCGCGACACAGTGGCCACTGGACTTCGTCATACGGCAGGCTGTGTAACTTCCAAACCAGCAATCGCATACGGGCAGTCTGCCAAGACTGTCCAGAGTCTGATCTGTGGACTCTCTCCCACGTGCACACTAGCTGGGGGGAATCAGGGCCTCACTGGCAATTGAAGGGGGGGAGAGGGATTCGACCAGCTTACTCTTGAGCGCCACGAAGGGGCGCCTCCATGTTAGCCACCCCCCAACGCCCGCGCCATGTCGGCCTGCCGCCGCGCGGCCTCGCCCTGCACTGCATCACCAGCACCAGGAGCGCGCCCTGGCCTGGTCCCCTCACCACCTTTCGGCTACATCAGGGGACGCACACCTTACTGAGCACTACACGACGTAGACTGCTACGCCATGTCGGCCTGCCGCCGCGCCGCCTCGCACTGCAGCACGAGCATCAGAGACGCGCCCCCCCCTCATCACCTGCCATCTACATCAGGGGGCCTACATCTACCGGACGCCAAGCTGGGATCAATCGCCGCAGACGACGAGCTCGAGCCCCAGACCGCTACGCCATGTCGGCCTGCCGCCGCACCGCCTCGCACTGCAGCACGAGCATCAGGAACGCGCCCTCGCCCATGTCCTTGAGCGCCACGCCATGCTCGACCGCGACCTGCGGGCGCACACAACAGTCACCAGTGATGGGTGCGGCACGTGTGAAGAACACGGTAGATCTGTAACACACAGCGCGGATGCCGTGGGTTGGATGTCTAAGTGCTCCTGCCTCGCACTAGACTGTCGTGCCCATCCGGTCCAGGGGAGTAGGCAAGCCCAGTGGGAACCCCACACTTGGTTCCCACCCCCAGCTAGAGGGCGCATACAGTCCCTGCTAGCCACTGTAGAGCCTTGGCCCAGCTAAGGGGCACAGCAGTGATTCCCCTGCGAGCCGTATACTGCTCCGAGCCGGATTTCCCGTTTCCCAGAAAACCACCACACCCTTGGTGGGAGAGGGCGTGGAGCGGTGCGTTGGAAAGCTCTTTGCCGAGAGCAGCCCAACGGCATGCGTTGCATGAATACCCGCTGTGTATTGTGCCTGGTATGAGCGGTCAAAGTTGCTGGAGCCGGCAAAAAACTAATTACTAGAATCCTTCCCAGGGACCACTGGGGCACAGGCATGATGGGCTAGAGGGGGTGTGACAGGACCCCCCCCCCCCCATAAAACGACCCCGCAGGCCCTCCCTGCGGTAACTCGCACGAAACGTCCACGGGGGGCCAGTGGTGAAAAAGTAGTCGCAGGGCCGAGTTAGCGTGGGACCACAAATGCGGGTCCTTCAAGGCCTTTCTGCTCTGAGCAGAAGTCATGACGCCGTCGAGGTGTGTGCACATGTGCGCACAAGGGGGTTGAGGTTCAGGGACGCGTTTTCCATCGCGAAAACCTAAACCAGGTCCACACGTGGCGTACCTCATATGCGTCCATGATGGTGGCCGGGTAGATGGGGAGGTAGAGCGCCGCGAGCGCGCGCACCGCGTTCGCCACCCTGCGTGTATGTGCGCGTGCACACGTCAGCGCGCGCTGGCACACACACGCACGCACGCGCTTGCACGCGCGCATACACCCGCACACCCGTACACATAAACGCATGCACGGGCGCATTCACACACACACACCGTGTCGTCGCCTCGATCTGCTGCTGGCTGAGGCGCACACACACACGCACACACACGCACACACACACGCACTGTCACATCAACACCCACGCACCTCGTAGTCGCCTCAATCTGCTGCCGGTTGAAGCGCTGCCCTGCAATGGCGGGCGCGTCCCCTGCCTGCGCCCCGGAGCTCGAGGGGGACACCCAGATGAGGCCGTTGCAGCCGAGGATGAGGTCGACGCCGATCGCCTGTGCAGGGTTTAAGGGTTCAGGGTTAACAGGGGTTTAAGGGTTTAGGGTTAAGCGGGGGAGGTGTTCGAAACCCTTAAGGGCTTACAGTTAACGGCAAATGGGTTTGTGTTGTTGTTGGTGGTGGCGGTGCCACCCAGATGCTGCCACCCAGATGAGGCCGTTGCAGCCGAGGATGTGAGGTCGACGCCGATGCGCAGGGTTCAAGGGTTAAGGTGTTTAGGGATGAGGGGTTCAGGGCTTACGGTTGACGGCAAATGGGTTTGTGCACCCAGATACGGCAGTTGGCAGCCGAGGAAGAGGTCCAACCCGATCGCCTGCTCGGTGTGTGGGGTGACGGTGATGGTGGTGATTGGAGGGGGGGGGGCGAGGGATGAGACCAGTGATCCCCCCGCAAGCTGTACACTGCTCGGGGCCGGATTTCCCAGTTCCCAGATAACCACCCCATAGTTGGTGGGAAGGGGCGTAGAGGGGTGCGTTGGAAAGCTCTCGCCGAGAGCAGCACGACGTTATGCGTTGCGTGAACACCTGCTATGTGTTGCGCCTGGTATGAGCGGTCAAAGTTGCTCAAGCCGGGAAAATATTAATTCCTCAAATCCTTCCCAGGGGTCACTGGATGAGACGAGGCTGTTGCAGCCGAGAGAATGAGGTGCTGTCCGGCCGCCTGCGATCATGATAGTTGCCACAGCCAGGGACACCTTTTACCTAGGGGCTCTCAGCAGCCCCCCCCCTCGGAACCTGCAGAGCCTAAAAAGCCTCCAGCCAAACCCTTGACGTAACGACCCGCGCACCTGCATCGAGACGAAGTGCTGCTTCTGCCGCTTGACTAGGCTTGCCGGCACACTCAGTAGCTGCCCTCCGTCGAGCTTCCCGTACCTTTGCCAGGGAAAGTGATGAGAGAGTGATAAGAATGATGAGAGAGTGATCAGGGGGGGTGATCGAGTGAGTGATGACTGAGTCGTCAGAGAGAATGATCATAATGAGAGAGTGATGAGAGAAAGAGACTGATCAGATGAAGTGACGAGAGAGAGTAATGAGAGAGAGTGACCCGAGAGTGATCAGATAGTGACGGGAGAATGATGAGAGAGTGAGTGATCTAAGAATGATGAGAGAGTGACCAGAGGGAGAGAGTGAGTGATCGGAGAGAGTGATCAGAGAGAAAGAATCATCGGGGAGAGAGTGTGAGAGTGATACGAGTGTGATCCTACAACCTACTTGTTTGACCGCGTGTGGAGCGCCACACCGCCGTCCGAGTTGACTTGCTGGACCTCTGCACTGATGAGGTCGCCCTCGCGGAAGTAGCTGCATGTGCAAAGGTGTGTGTGTGAGTGTGTGCGTGTGTGTGTGTGCGTGTGTGTTTGGACTCCTGAAACGATTGTGCCAGGGTGTGTGTTTTAGTTAGCGCAGGCATGAGCCGTAATCCAGGTCGCCTGTGCGATAGGAACTGTAACGAATTTCTCTCCCTCTCCCTCCCTCTCTGTGTGTGTGTGTGTGTGTGTGTCGGGGGTGAAGCGGGGAGGGAGGGCTGACGAGGTTGCCCTCGCGGAAGTAGCTGCATGCACAAATGTTTGTGTGTGTGTATGTGTGCGTGTGTGTGCGTGTGTTTTGGCAATGGGGGCGTACTGCAGCAGAACCTCCTGAACTGATGACGAGGAACAGTCTATCTAGGTGTGCCGTCCAGAGTTTCTCTGTAACGACCTCTCTCTGCTGTAACGATCTCTCTGCTGTAACGATCTCTCTTCTGTAACGATCTCTCTGCTGTAACGATCTCTCTCTGCTGTTGGGGGGGGAGTCACGTGTGAGCGTGAGCAAGCGTGTGCATGATGATGATGAATACTTCAGTCTGTGTGACACCAGTCATGATGTATAAGACCTTGTGTCGGCGCTAGCGCCCGGCACCTTAACTCAGTTCCAGGTTGAAACTGGCTGGCTACCTGGTAAACCCCCACATGCGCGCACGCACTAGGGCCCCAGATCCACCCTAGGAAAGGTGGGCGGGGCGCCCTACGGCTGCCCCCCCCTACTAGCTTGGCCCACTACCGTAGTACCGCTTTGCCTTGCCGGCACTTTTATACAGGGGGTAATTGTTTAGAATTTGGGTGCCTTGCCGCGGGATTCCCCCCCCCCCCCCCGTTTTGACGTCACTTTTGGCGTTTGTGACTTTTTTCGGCAATATTTTTCAGAAATCGCGCCGGCACGTCCCAGGCACGACCTCGGAATTATCTCATCGGCAAGGCAAAGCGGAGCTACGATAGGAGCTAGAGGGCTAGGCTAGAGGGCGCGCCCACCCACGTTCGCATGTTGAGCTCGTCCTCTGCGTTTCGCCGCCGCTGCACGCCGCCCGGCAGGTCGACGGCAGACAGCAGCAGCGCTGCCTCTTGACGCGCCTTGAGCTCCACCTGTGTGTGTGTGTGTGTGTGTGCGTGTCCGGCAGGTCGACGGCAGGCAGCAGCAGCGCTGTCTCTTGACGTGCCTTGAGCTCCACATGTGTGTGTGTGTGCGTGTTTGTGTGTGTGTGTCCGGCAGGTCCACAGCAGGCAGCAGCAGCGCTGCCTCTTGGCGCGCCTTGAGCTCCACCTGTGTGTGTGTGTGTGTGTGTGTGCCCGGCAGGTCGACAGCAGGCAGCAGCAGCGCTGCCTCTTACCGCGCCTTGAGCTCCACCTTTTGTTGGTGGGTGAGAGGGGGGCGGTGGAGGGGTCGGATGGCGGGCAGTGGTGGCACGGGGCCACAGCGGGCGGCCCGTGCGGCACAGAAAGGCGTGGTGCAGGGCAGCAGTGCACAGCACAGTGCAGAAGAGTGCGCAGTGCAGTGCACAGTGCAGTGTACAGCAGTGCAGAGCAGAGGAGCGCAGAGCAGAGCAAAACAGAGGAGCGCAGAGGAGCGCAGAGCAGAGCAGAGCACAGCGCACAGTTAACAGTGCACAGCGCACAGAGTCACAGCAGATGACTCTGTCCCCTTCCACCGCTTGCCTCGGCCACAGCGCGCATCGCACGGCACAGCGCAGCACGCAGCGCAGTGCAGAGTGCAGCGCATCAGTGCATAGCACATGCATAGCACAGTGCAGCGCATCAGTGCAGCGCATCAGTGCGTAGCACAGTGCAGCACAGTGCGGTGCAGAAGAGTGCGCAGCGCAGTGCACAGTGCAGTGTATTAACAGAGCAGAGCAGAGCAGTGCAGAGCAGAGCAGAGCACAGCACAGCAGAGCACAGCAGCGCAGAACACAGTGCAGCACACAGCGCACAGTTACAGTGCACAGCGCACAGAGTCACAGCAGAGGACTCTGTCCCCTTCCACCGCTTGCCAGACACCTCGGCCACAGCGCACAGAGCACAGCGCACAGTGCACAGCCACAGTCACCGTGCAAAGTCACAGTGCAAAGTCACAGTCACAGCACACGGGGCACAGTTCAGCACAGCGCTTTGTCCCCTTCTACCGCCTGCCTGACACCTCCGCTACAGCGCGCATAACAGAGCACAGGGCACAGTCACAGCGCACAGTTCAAAGTCACAGCACAACGCACGGTGCACAGTTCAGCACAGCGCTTTGTCCCCTTCCACCGCCTGCCTGACACCTCCGCCACAGCGCGCAGCGCACAGAGCACAGGGCACGGTCACAGCGCACAGTGCAAAGTCACAGCACAGCGAACGGTGCACAGTTCAGCACGGTGCTCTGTCCCCTGCCACCGCTTGCCAGATACCTCGGCCACAGCGCGCAGAGCACAGAGCACAGTACACAGCGCTCAGTCACAGTGCGTCACAGTGCAAAGTCAAAGCACAGCGCACGGTGCACAGTTCAGCACAGCGCTTTGTCCCCTTCCACCGCCTGCCTGACACCTCCGCCACAGCGCGCAGCTCACAGAGCACAGGGCACAGTCACAGCGTTCAGTCACAGTGCGTCACAGTGCAAAGTCAAAGCACAGCGCACGGTGCACAGTTCAGCACAGCGCTTTGTCCCCTTCCACCGCCTGCCTGACACCTCCGCCACAGCGCGCAGCTCACAGAGCACAGGGCACAGTCACAGCGCACAGTGCAAAGTCACAGCACAGCGCACGGTGCACAGTTCAGCACGGCGCTCTGTCCCCTGCCACCGCTTGCCAGATACCTCGGCCACAGCGCGCAGAGCACAGAGCACAGTACACAGCGCTCAGTCACAGTGCGTCACAGTGCAAAGTCAAAGCACAGCGCACAGTGCACAGTTCAGCACAACGCTTTGTCCCCTTCCACCGCCTGCCTGACACCTCCGCCACAGCGCGCAGCGCACAGAGCACAGGGCACAGTCACAGCGCACAGTGCAAAGTCAAAGCACAGCGCACGGTGCACAGTTCAGCACGGCGCTCTGTCCCCTGCGACCGCTTGCCAGATACCTCGGCCACAGCGCGCACAGCACAGAGCACAGTACACAGCGCTCAGTCACAGTGCGTCACAGTGCAAAGTCAAAGCACAGCGCACGGTGCACAGTTCAGCACAGCGCTTTGTCCCCTTCCACCGCCTGCCTGACACCTCCGCCACAGCGCGCAGCGCACAGCGCACAGTCACAGTGCACAGTCACAGCACAGCACAGCGCACGGTGCACAGTTCAGCACAGCGCTCTGTCCCTTTCCACCGCTTGCCAGACACCTCCGCCACAGCGCACAGAGCACAGTACAAATCGCACAGTCACAGTGCGCGGTGCAAAGTCACAGCACAGCGCACAGTCTCACTGTGGTCCTGCGAAGGATCTTGGGAGAATGATGGCTCAACCCGGGCCTCGCGGCTCACTTACACAATCCCAACCCGCCGGAGGCATTAAATTTGCGAAAAGGTCCTGAACATCTCGATTTGCACACTTTTCGGGTCGAAACTCGCGCAAGTTCAACCCGCGGCGCCAGCCCAAACCGGCCAACCTCACCCCGGTGTTGCAGGTTTGCGGGTTGCGGGTTGACTAACGGAAACAATCCTGTCTCACCTTCCACCGCTTGCCCGACACTTCAGTCACGCGCCCAATCACGATGTCCCCCTGCTCCGCGCCGTACCTTTGCAGAGTGGGTGGGGGAGCGTGGGTGGGGGGGCGTGCTGCACGCGTGAGCCTCACACTCAAACCGTGCACCCTCAGGGCCTGCCATGAGTGCCCCGCGTGGAGGAAGGGGTGGTGCTGTGTACCGTAGTACCGCTTTGCCTTGCCTTGCCTTTTATAAAGTGGGTAAATTGTTAAGAATTTGGGTCTTTGCCGCGTTTTCTTTTTCTTTTTCTTTTTTTGGCAATACTTTTTAGAAATCGACCTGGCCGGCACGTCCCAGGCACGTCCTCGGAATTATTTAATCGGCAAGGCAAAGCGGCACAATGGTAATGGGGACTTGCCAACGAGCGCCCCTGCGGGCAGACCCTGCCGACGCACGCTCGCTCGCTCGCTTGCTCACTCGACTCCAAACGATGGTAGGCGGGGGCACGGCGGCTGATCCCTCCCCCACCCCCTCCGGTCGTGAGCGTGCCCGCCCGGTCTCTCTGACGTGCTTGCGTCCGTCCCCAGGCAGTCTCAGCTGCCACGAGCAGGCCGTGGGTCATCCGGCGGTGGCAATGCGCTTGCACGCACGCACCGCGCCCGCACACGCACCGCACCCGCCCGCACACATAGCGCACCCACACGCGCACCTGCTCTTGAGCGGCTTGACATACACGAGCTTGTTCACCCGCTGCACAACGCCGCACAGCGTCGCGACGAGCTTGCCGTCGACCACGCGCGTGCCGTGGCCGCGTAGGAATCCGTCCTGCGGACGCCGTTGCGAGTGGGTGGGGGGACTCAATTGAGGGTGGGCCAGCGGGTGGGCCAGCCGGCGAGAGAGCACAGGAGGAGTGGTGTCGGCATGCATGCATGCTTGCATGGTGCGCATGGCGCAGCACATGGACGCCCTCACCTGCTCATCCATCGATATCACGTCTCCCACCACCACGCACGCCGATTCACCAACAATGCCGTCCGTGGCGCCCAGAGCTGACTGGATCATGCTCACGCTCCCCTCGGGGTCATGGCCACGCACAACCACTGACATTGTGCCGATCTGCCCCCCCCCCAGGCGTGTCTGTCTCTGTCCGACGAGAAGTACTACTGCTGTTCTGGTACGGGAGCTTAAGTAGCGAACCTGCACAAAACTAGTGAGTCGAGAACACTGCTGTTTCTGTTTTCTGGCGGCGGCGGCGGTTGGCGCGATTTTGGACGACGTTTTTACGCCCCCCCGTCTCTTTTCTCTCCCCCTTTCTCTCCCACTACAAATAACTTAGACTGCTTTTCTGTGGCCTCGAAGGAGAAAGAGAGACGTGGGGTCGACACGCCACGCTTCTACACTTTTAAACCCTGCGTTGGGCGACTGAATAATCATTCCCGCCCCGTCCACGCCGTCTCCGTCGTCCACGTCGTCCACGTCGTCAAGTCGCTCTAGGCGTACACGGGATCTGTGACACAGGTGCGCACACAGGGCGAGGCAGAGCCCGGAAGTCCACCGTAGCGAGTCGAGGCGGGGAGAGGAGGAGGGGGGGGGAGGAAGGGGGAGTCCACCATGCGGAGTCGTGGCAGTCCACTGCAGTGGGCGAGTACCGAACAGCATGCGCGTGTTTGCTGACGCCAGCACCCGTGCCTGCTCGCCCTATCATTACGTTCACAACCCAACTCCCATCCTCTAGAGGAAGGGGGGGAGAGCAGGGGCGTGTGCGCTGGGAGAGTGGCGCAAAAGGGACTGCATGGGCTTGCTGACGCGCAAGCACCCAGCGCGCGCCCCGCCCACAACCCAATACCGACACCCTCTCATACACCAGGTGAACCAGGCGGAGGACCCCCGCCCACAGTCCCCGATCCCACTGTTGCACCTCCCCCCCCCCTCTCCCCCGAACATCTAGCGCACTCCCTCCTCCACCCCGCGACCTGCCCCCGAGTGCGCTGCGTATATATGACACCCTTGGCTATCACGGCCCCAAGCTAGGGAGCTGGGCGGGGCGCGCTGAGCGTGCGGGTGTGTGTAGCGAATGACCTGACACATTGAGAGATGCCCCCGCGCCGCCTCCCGGCGCCCCCAGAGGCTTCGCCATCACCCCTTGGGCATAGAAGCAGCCGATCCTAGGATCTGCGGGGCACCAGCGCTGCACGACACTCAGCATCGCGACTCGCGATGCTGAGTGTCGTGCCCATGCTTCCAGCGGCAGGGAGGCACGCACGTGCTCCCCAGGCCTTCGGTTGATCAAAGTTGTGAAGTAGAGCGCAGCTAGCTTGTGGCGTGGTGCAGGGTCTCAGGCAGCATGCGCGCAACAACAGCTGCACAAGAGCAGCTGCCATAACTCTCCACACACAATGGATCTCCACGATGCGCGATGGAAAGCTGGGATCAAGGGCTTACCAGTGGAGCTTGTAATTGCACCGTGCATGCAATGCACGAGCACACCCAACAGCATGCATGGGCCTTGCATGGCGCATGCAGGCGCACCGCACACCGGCGAATCCAAGGTCGCCGCTTTGGGCATGGCTCCAGTGTATGTGGAATAGCACGCCTGCGAGTTTTTGTACGATGTCATCATAGTTACGGCCTCCCTGAGTGGCGTGACGCTGACGCCTGTTTGTTCCCCAGTTCACTCCCAAAGCGTGCCTGGCCGCCCCCGCCCAGCATTATCCTCGCCAGCAGTCGACGGCTGATCAGGGGCCATTTCACTCCCAGCGCGCGCCTGCATGCCCCGTCACCACCCCCACTCGGCACTATCCGATGCCAGCATGCATCACACGTTCCTCTGCGCGAGGGGAGCGTCGGAAATGGCCGCGCTGCAGATCTGGAAACAGTCCACACTTTCCACCCCCCCGTAAAATCGCAAACGTCACCATCCCGCGATGCCCATAGCACATCTACCCCCCGTGAATATATATTTTCAGTTTCGTCGATTTTCATGATGGCCGCATGCTCGGCGGGTTTGGGGCCTCAAGGAACATGGGGCGTGTGGCTGTTCTCTGGCGGCGCCGGCGGTTGGCGCGATTTTGGAAGATGCTTCCCCCCTGCTTCCCCCCCCCTTCCCGCTTCTCTTCCCTCCCACTACAAATTACTCAACACTGTGTTTCTGTGGCCTCGCAGGGGAAAGAGAGAGTCAAGGTGGGGTCGACACTCCACGCTTCTACACTCTCCAACCCAGCGTTGAACGACTGGCTGACTATTCCCGCCCCGTCCTCGCCGTCCACGCCTTCCAAGCCGCGCCCAATGTCCCTGGACAGTGCTGCGCTCGAGCAGCCTTGTGATGCAGGCCTGAGCCTCTATGTCGGAGAGCACCAGCAGCGCCGCTCTATCGCGACCATCATGTGCCCGAAAGCGATGGTCGGGCGCGTCATCGGCAAGAACGGCGAGACGATCAAGTCGCTGCAGGCGTACACGGGGTCTCTGATACAGGTGTGGGGCGGGGAGGGGAGGGGGGAGAGGGGATACCGAACATGCAAAAGCGCGTGTTAGCTGAGGCTGCGCCAGCACCCGTGCCTGCTCGCCCTATCATTACGTCCACAGCCTAATATCCATCTTGGAGGGAGGGGGGGGAAGAGCGGGGGCGTGTACGCTGGGAGAGTGGCGCAACAGGGACTGCATGGGCTTGTTTGCCGACGCGCAAGCACCCAGC
Organism: Chlamydomonas sp. UWO 241; assembly: GCA_016618255.1. Classification (NCBI taxonomy): domain Eukaryota; kingdom Viridiplantae; phylum Chlorophyta; class Chlorophyceae; order Chlamydomonadales; family Chlamydomonadaceae; genus Chlamydomonas; species Chlamydomonas priscui. Next base: position 273,311 of record VFSX01000179.1, read on the forward strand.
GCGCGCCCCGCCCATTACGTCCACAACCCAATACCGGCTCCTCTCTCATACACCAGGTGAACCAGGCGGAGGACCCTTGCCAAATCACAATCTCGGGCACCCCGCAATCGCTGTCACTCGCCATGTCCATGGTCAACGACATCACGAGCGGCAAGTTCAAGGGCTTCGCGCTCCTGAGGCAGATGGCGACGGGCGGCGACAGGGCGCCCCCAGCCCCCAAGCCTGTGCCTGTCGCAGCCATGCCTGGGGACCTTCCCATGTACGCTCCCGGCTACGGCCTCATCCCGCCGTCCCAGGTAAGCATGCAAGGGCAGGCGATTTGCGGGGGGTGCGGGTGGGGGGGGGAGATCGGCGAGCCCTTTAGTACCAGACATACAGCCCTCTCTGCCGACGCGTGTCATGGTGGGCGGCGCCTGACATGGTGGGCCAGCAGCTAGCTTGGTGCAACACTCAGGCAGCACACAGCTGGGACGCCATGCGACGCCATGCCATGCTTGCAACCAACCTGCGCCGCCTTCCCTTCTCCTCTGCAGGTGCAGGGCTTGCCCCAGCTCCAGAGCTACAACACGCTCGCGCCGACGACGCCGTCCAACATGCTGCCGATGCAGATACAGATGCCGGCGTACGGCCTCGCCGGCGCGGCGCCCGCCATGTACAGCATGCCCGGCGGCATAACGTGGGACCCGCTCTCCAACTCGCTCGTGTACACGAGCATGGACCCCATGGCGAGCGCCGCGTACAACAACGTGCAGCTGGCCCAGCTCTTCAGCAGCATGCCGGGCATGTCGAGCGCCGCCTACTCAGCCTACCCGCAGCCTGCGCAGCCTGCGCAGGTGCGCAGCCTCTCCGCGGGTGCCCCCCAAGGCGGCATGTCGGGTGCTGCTGACGGCCAGGTCTTCTACGTCAACCAGCACCACCGCCAGCAGTGAAGACCAATCACTTGATTTGAGGTCCCTTTCAGCGCTCGCAAGAATTTTTTGACCCGAGTTCCCGACCGAGGAGGAGTCTCTCTTGTCAAGAGACCCTCAAGCTCAGGACCAGCGCGTGGACCAGTACGGCGCACACGTGTTGTCCCGAGATGGCGCGAGTGGGCCATCCAAGAAGAGCCCCGCATCAGGCCGAGGAGGAGTCTCTACTGTCCAGAGACCCTCAAGCTCAGGACCAACGCCAACATTTTAGACCAGTCCGGCGCACGCGCCGTCACGAGATGGCGCGAGTGGGCCATCCAAGAAGAGCCCCGCTGCAGGCCGAGGAGGAGTCTCTGATGTCCAGAGACCCTCAAGCTCAGTAACAACCAGCGTGGTGCATACGCTGCGAGATGACGCGAGTGAGCCATCCAAGAAGAGCCCCGCATCAGGGTTTTGAGTGGGTATTTGAACTTATAGTGCGGGCGCGGGTGGTGGACGCTGTTGTATGCGTCCTCCCCCAACCCTATGCGTCCTCCCCCAACCCCCCTCCCGCCGTATGCGTATACCATAATTACTGCTATCTTTCAACATGAGGGAAGCGCCCTGAAAACTTGATGATATTCACCACCCGAGTGCCACCTCATGTGTGTGGTGCGCACGCGCGTGGCGGATCCTCGCTCTCCGAGTGCGAGTGCCCTGTGGGGGGCCTGTCCCTCTGCTACTTCCCCCCCTACATATAAGAAGACCTCGTTGAGCTGAGTGATTCAGCTTTTCTTTCCTAAATATGGATCTGTTGTTTGCCAGAGGAGGCGCCCCCAAAACCACAGGTTCCAAACTTTTGCTACTTTCCAAGCGCATTTGATGATGCACAGCTCGTACAGAAAAGAGTTGTCTCTGTGATGTGCGCACTACTTGTCTCTCTCTCTCTCTCTGTTGCACTTGTGATTTCGCCTTACTGCGGGGCATTCATTTGAGCTTTAGGGGGTTTTGTCGCGCTTGACAGCCCCTGGCCCTCCTCCCATTGCATGCTCAAAAGCACAACTTCACTTAGCACACGACTCATCACGCCCCCTTGTCAAGAAGTGCGCGCTGCAGTGTGCGTGTTGCGATGACAAGTGTGTTTTCCTCTCCGAGCCATCGCCGACGGAATGGTGTAAAAATGCCTTTGGCCTTGATGCACACGACACAGCGCCAGAGATGATGCACGATATGAGGCAAGGACGGGGGCAGGGGTTGAAGTATGCGTCGACATGGAGCTGATCAGGGCTCTAGGCTGGCGCGCTGCGTGGCCTTGCGGGCTCTACGTGTAGAGCTCTCCTAGACGTGTAGTCTAGGCCTTAACTCACGCCGGGGGTCGGAAAGGTGCATACATGTAAAAGGTGTACAAACTGAACAGGGACGGGTAAAAGGTGCAGTTGAGGTGCGCGATGCCCAGCTGCAGCACCGCCGTGGCCGCCGCTACCGCCGGCTGCGTGCCCCGCCATGTTGTAACAGCTAGGAGCTCCTACCCTTGCGCATGTCCAGTAAGGAGTTGGCACGAAGGGTGCTATATGTCCTGTCCAGCCAGTGGCCTTACATCTCGAGATCCGGCCTTTTAAATCCTTCTGGTAAGAGGGTAGAAAGGGAACTCACACCCGCTCTCCTCCGATTGAAGGCCCAGTGGCTAAGCTTTTCAAGGTGCAGGGAGCTCGAACGCTTGGATGTGACAGGCCGAGCCAGGCCAGTCACACATGTGCTCGATGCTCTCGAGGAGGAACGCCAACGACAGCTCCAGGCGCCATGTCGTGGCAGGGACAACGACCACCCCCGGCTGCAGCCTCATCCCACCATGCAAGGGGAGGCGAGTGAAGGAGGCGCAAGGAGCGAGGAAGATCTGGGAGCGTACCAGACTGCTGCAGCCCCTTGCCAGGACCGCGCATGTGTGCGGCGCAGGGCGCCAGCTGGGACGAGCGCGGGGGTGCATGTGTGGGGCGTGGATGACGACACAAACATTACACAGCGCCAGAGATCAGACAAACTTCGACACAGCAGTCTGAGACCAGAGGCGAACGTACTCGTGAAAGCAAATGTTGGCGCTCCAGTTATCGGCAGGAACAAACTAAGCGCGGCTCTCTGAAAGGAAACCAAAACATTTATGCGCGTCGAGGTGCGCGCACGCGACAGATGTGCGGCTCCCGCGTCTCTCTCTCTCTCTCTCTCTCAAATTATGAGAAATATCTAGCACCCCGCCAAATTTTGCGGGGACCATCTCTCCCGATCATACACTCTCTCAGATTCACGAAGGAAGGCTCACGGGGGGATGGAGGGGAGGGGGGGCAATCTTGAGGACATTCCTGTTGTTGATCTGAGGTGTGGCTGATAAGGCAGCAGTGGGCCTTTGCAGCCATCTTAGCGCTAAGATGGCTGTGAAGGCCCACTGCTGGTTTATCAGCCTCACCTCAGTTCAACAGGGAGGAGGGTACGCCCAAACTCGGTGCGTTGACATGGGGCGCTGAGCAGGGACGGGTAGTAGAAACGGGTGCACGGCACAAACATAAACATTGGATGTGGCAGAAACGGAAGGGGGGTCCCGTCCGGGGGGGGGGGCGGCTGGACAGCGCGCGCACAGACATTGCGCGGCGAGCGGGCCAGCGGGCCCCGGGTGGGCTTGTGTGCATGTGGGTGGGTGGGTGGGTGGGGGTGTTTGAGGAGGGAAGCTGCTGCTCATAACACGCGTTGCCACGCGTGGGAAATCGGCCACCAGAGTGGCGGTAAGCGCGCGCGGCCCCCTCGCTCTCATGACACGAGGCTAGGCTGGTGTGCGCGCCATCGGAGGAAGTTGGAATACGTCCAGCGTCATCAGAGGAAGTCGGAACACGTCCAGCGCCATCGGAGGAACACGAATACGTGCAGCATCATCAGAGGAAGTCGGAGTACGTCCAGCGCGGGGTGGGCTGCGTGTCGGCCCATCTGGGCTGCGCTTGGCTGGGCTGCGCGCCGCCCTGGCGGGGCGAGGATGGGCTGGGCTGGGTGTCGGCCCTGCGCGGCGGGGCCGGCGTGGGGGCGCTGCGGCTGCCCTGCGCGAGCCACTCGGGCAAGACCGCCTGGCGGTGGTACGGGTGCGGGGCGTGCTCCCCACCGCCACGCAGCTCGAGTTGCTGCTGCAGCCGCAGCAGCGGCGGAACGACGGCCGCGTCGGCGCGCGTTGACTGCGCCGCTGCCGCGCGGTCGCCCCTGCCCCTGCCGCCGTCGCCGCCGTTGCGCACGCCCGACGGCGGCGGCGGCGGCGCGCGCGGGAAGCCTGTCCAGCTGCGCGGGACGACACTGGAGCTCGAGAAGCCGCGCGGCAGAACCAACTCGGGGTCGGGCGCGCCCCCGCGGCCGGCGGAGCCGCGGCGAAGCTGCTCCCGGTCCGAGTCGTCCCTAGGCGGCGTCAGCGACAGACCGGCGACGCCCTCATGCGGACCGCGGCGTGCGAGTCCCGCGGAGCCGCCGCCCCCGCGAGGCGTGGCATCGTCGAGGTCGCGCACGTGCGCCGCGACCCGAGAGCTGGGCTGCGTGCGTGCGGGCGCGTGCGCGCGCGAGCTCGTGTCTGCTGGGCACGCAGCGGGTGCGCCATGCAGGCGGATCCACGGGTCGCACAGCGCCTTGCTCGCAAAGTCTACGATGTGGAACGGGCCAGACACCCCTGCGGCCGCGGCGGCGGCGGCGGGCACGGCATGTTGCAGCAGGCCAGCGACGAACGCCTTGGCGTCGGGCGACCACGGCGTGCGGGGCAGCTCGGCCGCCAGCCACAGCGCAGCGGCGGTGTCGCTGTTGGCGTCGTGCGCCGCTGGGGCGGCGGCGGCGGCAGCGGCGGCGGGGTCATTGGGGTCGGCAGGAGCAGGAGCAGCAGCGGCGGTGGCGGCGGCGGGGGTGCCGCCGTGCAGGAGGCGTGCGGTAAGAAGGCTCAGCCGCTGCGCGGCCGTGCCGCCGCCGCCGCCACCGCCGCCCGCGCGCTCGGGCCCTGCCAAGTGCACGCTCTCGAGGAGGAACGCCGACGACAGCTTCAGGCGCCACGCCGCGGAGGCAGGGCCGCCGCCGCCGCCGCGGCTTCCGTAATCCCCCAATACAAACAGGAGGTGGTCGGCCGACAGGCGGCGCGTCGCGTCTGCACCCTGCTCAGCGAGGTAGCGCAGCGCGCGCAGCAGCGGTGCGAGCACGAGGGCGACGGCGTCTGCCTCGCTCACGCCGCCCCCGCGCTGGCCGGGCGCGCTCGCTCGAGGCGCGCCAGCTGGCGTAAGGCGTGGGAAGACCTGCGCGCCGTCGCTGAGCTGGTCGGCGGACCGGCGGCCGGCTCCGGGCATCGCTGGCGCGGGCCTGGGAGAGTAGAGGTGGGTTCAGGATGAAGGTTGGTTGACAGGTGTGTGTGATGGTCAGATTCAGGCCCTGAGGACGTGGGAGAGGCGAGGTGGGTTACTAGGTTATTAGGTTATTACGGGTGAAGGTTAGATAGGGGCACGTGACGGTCAGGTTCGGGCCCTGAAGGTTGACATCGACAGCAGCGCAGTGCTCGGGTTTGGCAGACAGCAGTGGTTCCGCTAAGGATCTTGGGGAAATGACACCTCACCCCACGTCTCACGCTCACCCACTCCATCTCGACCCGCCCGAGGCGCGTTTCTGGCAAAAAAATGCGAAAATGCCAATTTTCTGGTCGGAATTTGCGCAACCCCGCCCCGCGGCGCCGGCCCAAATTGGTCCATCTCACCCTGGAATATGGCAGACCTGGGGAGGTGATTTGCGACCACTGCTGGTTTATCAGCCGCACCTCAAATCAACAGAAACGCCACTTTTTGAGGGTCGGGGTGGAGGCAGTAAGGACCTATTTTAGAGGCGTCGCATAGTAGCTCTCCTTTGTGCTCTGGGACTACACGTTGGCAGGCAGCCGGCTGGTGGATACCGCCCCTCACAAGTTGTTGTTAGGGCCAGAGCTGGACTTGGGTCTAGGCGGTGGTACTAGGACTAGGTAGTCTTCGCTTCAAAAGCCGATGTTACGGATGCTGTAACTGCGGGGTGAATAGCTGAACCACTGGCAGACGGGGGCTCGACCGACCTGACGACCGAGGCTGCATCGCGCCCAGCGGTGATGCATTCGAGGCCGCCGTCTGCATACTCCTCGACCAGCAGCATGTGGGAGCGCTCCTTGAACGCGGCGTACGTGGCGAGAATGTGCGGGTGGCGCAGCGACGTGCACAGCTTGGCTGCGGCGACGAGCTGCTGCCCGCGAGCCACCGACGGACGTTCTGCGTCACGAGGGGGGCGTGTGTGTTGCGTGATGGGGGGCGGGCGGGCAGGCGGGCGGGCAGGCAGGTGCGGCACGGCAGGCAGGTCCACCTGCGTTGCCGCGCAGGCGGTACGCGCGCAGCACGACCCTCCGGCCGCTGTGCGTGTGCACGGCCGAGCACACGGTCGACGTGGGCGACAGCTGACGCATGTCTTTGAAATCGGCCAAACGGCACTGCGCCATGTCGTCGGGGGCGTCGGCGCTCAGCGCCAGCATCTCATACATGTCGGACGCCACCTTGTGCCAAACGTCAAACGTGGGCGAGCGACCGGGCTGGGGGTGGATGCGCGGTGCTTGCATGGGCTGCATCGCCGCTTGCGCGCCATGCGGTGCGTGCATGGCTTGCATGGAAGGCAAGGGGAGCAGTCGTTCCGTGCTCACGGCGCTGCTGTTGCTGTCGAGAGCGTCGAGTAGCTGATGCAGAGGATGTTGGGAGCCCTGAGAGGAGAATGCCGAGAGCGACGGAGGTGGGCTGTGAGC
>VFSX01000179.1:285000-325000 GCA_016618255.1 Chlamydomonas sp. UWO 241
CCTCGCAACGATGTCCCAAGGCTCTGATGCCTCCAATAGGCGGTCCTGAGCCGGTCGGGTGGTGCGAACCGGAGTTGGGAGCGAACCAAACTTGACCAACTTAGGAGCCCTGGGCAGATGCATCTGCACGCTTGCAACGGCGTCGTGATCAGCGCCGTTCATAGATCATTTTGTGTTGTTGAATTCTCGATTGGTGTCGAGGCGGTCAAGACCAGTGACCAGTCTGGACCACCTCGACACCAATCGAGAATTCAACAGCACAAAATGATCTATGAACGGCGCTGGTCACGACGCCGTTGCAAGCGTGCAGATGCATCTGCCCAGGGCTCCAAAGTTGGTCAAGTTTGGTTCGCTCCCAACTTTCTGCCTCACACAAATCGCTGTGGCAGCGACACACACGGCAGTTACACACACAGCACATACAGCGCGGCGCACAGCACACACAGCGCGGCGCACACACAGCACACACAACGGCACACAAACACAGCCCACTACAGCACAAGCACAGCGCACGCACCTGGTCGTGCGTCGCCCCCACGCACGTGATCCGGTAGCCCGCGTCCCAACGCTCGTGAAAAACGACACACATGCACAGCACGCACGCACGCACAGCACACACACACAGAACAGCACACACACAGCACGTGATGCGGCAGCCCTGCGTCCCAGCGCTCGTGGAAGCAACGTGCGCCCCCCCCCCCCCACACAACCAGAGCACAGACGACAGCATACAGCAGCACGCACTGCACACAGCAGACCACAGCACAAGCACAGCGCACGCACCTGATCGTGCGTCGCCCCCGCGCACGTTATCCGGTAGCCCGCGTCCCAGCGCTTGTGCACAAGCGACACAAACAGACCGCTGCACACACACACACACACACACACAGACACACAAAGACACACACACACACGCACACACACACACCTGTGCGGCGCACATGGCACACAGCACACCACAGCACACGCAGCGCATCACTCGCACCTGGTCGTGCGTCGCCCCCGCGCACGTGATCCGGTAGCCCGCGTCCCAGCGCTTGTGGATGCCCTCGCTCGGGTACTGGAAGTCGAGCTCAACCGCCTGCGTGCGTGCGTGCGCACGTGTGTGTGTGTGTGTTGTGTGTGTGCGGGAGGAAGGGGGTGGGTGAGTGTGTGTGTGTGTGTGTGTGTGTGGATGCCCTCGCTCGGGTACTAGAAGTCGAGCTCAACCGCCTGTGTGTGTGCGTGCGCGCGTATGTGTGTGTGTGTCGTGTGTGTGGGGGAGGGTGTGTGTGTGTGTGTGTGTGGATGCCCTCGCTCGGGTACTAGAAGTCGAGCTCAACCGCCTGCGTGCGTGTGTGCAAGTGTGTGTGTGTGTATGTGTTGTGTGTGTGTGTGTGTGGATGCACTCGCTCGGGTACTGGCAGTCGAGCTCAACCGCCTGCGTGCGTGTGTGCAAGGGTGTGTGTGTGTGTGTTTGCGTGTGTACGTGAGTGTGTGTGTTTGTGTGTGTGTGTGTGTACATGTGTGTGTGTGCATCACACCGGTCACACTGGTCACACCTGGTCACACTTGTCGCACCCACCTGGTCGATGACGGCCAGACGTGCGCGACAGCACGACCGCCCAACCTTAGTGCTCGTGCTTGTGCGTGCGTGTTCTATGTCTCTCTCTCTCTCTCTCTCTCTCTCGTGTTTGATGTGCACTTGACGGACCCTCCTGGTCGATGATGCCCGTGACATCACGACCGCCCACGCTTGGTGCTTGTGTTTGAGCGTGCGTGCTCTATGTCTTTCTCTCTCTTGCGCGCGCGCGCGCGTGTTTCATGTGCATTGGTCGCACTTGACAAAAATAAATGACAAGTGATTGGTCACACCGACCTGGATGATGAAGCCTGTTGTGCGCGACATCACGACCGCCCACGCTTGGTGCTCGTGCTTGTGCGTGCGTGCTCCGTGCTTCGCTCTCTTTCTCTCTCTCTCACCCACCTGGTCAATGAAGCCCGACGTGCGCGACATCACGACGGCCCACACTTTGTGCTCGTGCTTGCGCGTGCGTGCTCCATGCCCCCATGCCTTATTTTCTCTCTCTCTCCCCCTCTCTCTCACCCACCTGGTCAATGAAGCCCGACGTGCGCGACATCACGACCGCCCACTGCGACGACGACGTCGCCATCGCCGTCACGAAGAACCCCTCCTTCCACTTCTTCTTGATCCATTCAAACGGGAACGAGTCAGACACCTGAGAGCGTGTGTGTTTGCGTGTGTATGTGTGTGTGTGTGTGTGCGCGAGAGAGTGTTGCCTTGGCGTTGGGTACTGTAGCGTATGCCTCTCTGTGCGCACGCGCGCGTGCACGCGCGCGCGTGTGTGTGTGTGTGTGTGTGTGTGTGTGCGCGTGTTGCCCTGGCGTCGGGTGATGTAATGTTAACTCTCTGTGCGCGTGCTGTGTGTGTGTGTGTGTGTGTGGTGACTGGGTGGTCTGGGAGAGCCCACTTCTTCTTGATCCACTCATAAACGGGAACGAGTCCGAGACCTGGCAAAGGCATTTGGGAGGGGAGTGTGTGTGTGTGGGTGTGGGGGGGAGTTAACTCAGAGAGAGAGCTTTTATAGTGGGTGGTTTGGGGTAGCCCGAGCGATGAGCCCCTCCTTCCACTTCTTCTTGATCCACTTGAGCGGGAACGAGTCGGACACCTGAGAGCGTGCGTGTTTGCGTGTTTGCTTGTGTGTGTGTGTGTGTGTGTTGCCCTGGCGTTGGGTACTGTAACATATGCCTCTCTGTGCGCGCGTGTGCCGCTGACGAGCGGGATAAAATACGACTGGCCTGGCTCCTGCTGGACTGTCCCTCGGTGGAAACTACAGGAGCGGCTTGCCCGGCGCTGTCATGGCTTGGCGAGTAGCCGCGGCGCTGCCGCGACCCGTGCTGGGAGACGGCCCTTATCCTCCTCCCATGCAGGACGCCATGCGGCACCGATCTCGACGAGTTGATCGACGAGCGGAGGAGCTGGCGCCCGTCAATGCATGCTGGACATCGGTCAAGATGGCTGCTCGTGGGGGCGAGCTACCATCAGGGCTTCAGCGGTGGTGACCGCCGAGGCAACAACAGAGTTTATCCGCTTCACCATCGCAGCGTTTGTCACCGCGCTCACCCTCGGGGGCACTCGTCTGCCGGTGACTGGCGTTGGCATTGGTCTTCAGGCAGCCTGCCATGACGACTCTGTTTGCCCAGGCCCCCCTGGAGGGTGGGACCTGGCCATGCATGACGCATGGGGCGCAGGCAGAGCCCCATGCATGGAGTTGGACAACCATGCACCATGCCAGGCGGGGACTTTTCTGCTTCAGCGCCGCCAGTCGGCACAGCCGGCGTGGTTGGCCTCAAAGGCCAGGAGGAGGACGGTCCTTTCCTATACGCTCCTTGCCAGACATGTCCCCCAGGGACTTGTTTGGGTCTAAACTAGCCGGCGGGAGCGGTACTCTAGACGGCAGGCAACCGGCTGGTGGCTATCGTCCTTGACAGGGCGGTGGCACTAGGACTAGTGTTGTCTTAGCTGGAATGCCATGTAACTGTAACTGTAACTGCGCGCGTGTGTAAGTGTGTATGTATGTATGTATGTATGTATGTATGTATGTGTGTGTGTGTGTGTGATGACTGGATCGGCTGGGAGAGCCCACTTCTTCTTGATCCACTCAGACGGGAACGAGTCCGAGACCTGGCAAAGGCAGTTGGGAAGAGAGTGTGTGTGTGGGGGGTGAGCGGGGGTGGGGGTGTTGTGGGGGGTGAGCGAACAGCGGGCCAAGAGAGAACCAAGAGCCCGACTATAGTGTTGAGGCACACACACACACACACACACACACAAACACGCACGCACAGCACACGCACCTTGAACGACTGCTGCGAGAAGCGCGCCCCCTTGGACATGACGACGAGCGAGTTGTTCGAGTCTGGGCCTGCCCTAGAGAGACACTAGGTAGAGCTAGAGGCCTAAATAAGAGGCCCCCTGATAGCTCCCAACCGCAACCAGATTGCAGCATCCATAGTCAAGCCAGCCCAAGCACCTTGTACGACTGCTGCAAGAAGCGCGCCCCCTTGGACACGACCACACAGACACAAACACGCAGTACACACACACACAAACACAAACACACACAGCAGCACACACACAAGCACGCACGCAGCCCACGCACCTTGTACGACTGCTGCGAGAAGCGCGCGTCCTTGGACATGACCACAAACAGACACAAACACGCAGTACACGCACACAATTGACACACACACACACGCAGCAGCAGCAGCACACACACAAGCACACACCCAGCCCACGCACCTTGTACGACTGCTGCGAGAAGCGCGCGCCCTTGGACATGACGACGAGCGAGTTGTTCGAGTCTGAACCTGCGACCGCCGTGATGTAGAAGCCCTCCTCCCACTTTTCCATGATCCACTCCTTGGGCAGGAAGCTGTTGGGGTGGACCTACACAGGGTTTAGGGTTTGAGGGTAAATTTCACGGGGATAAGGGTTCAAAGGCCCTGGCAGGGGAGGGGGGCAGGAGGCGGGCAGGGGAGCAGCAGGGGGGCATTTTTAGTGGGTTTTAAGCAGTGCCGTGACGTAGAAGCCCCCCTCCCAGTTCTCCATTATCCACTCCTTGGGCAGGAAGCTGTTGGGCTGGACCTGCAAAGTTGTGGCATGGTTGTGAGCGTTTTTTAGTATTTGTGGGCATGTTCATGAGTGGTTCTAAGCATTGTTGCCGTGACGTAGGAGCCCTCCTCCCACTTCTCTATAATCCACTCCTTGGGAAGGAAGCTGTTGGGATGGACCTGCACAGGGTTCGGGGTTAGAGGGTTCAAAGGCGGGCAGGGGGGGGCAGGGGGGGAGGCAGTGTTGTGATATAGAAGCCCTCCTCCCAGTTCTCCATGATCCACTTCTTGGGCAGGAAGCTGTTGGGGTGGACCTACACAGGGTCTAGGGTAAAAGGTAAGGCGGGCAGGGGGGGGGGGCATTGGCACGATGTAGAAGCCCTGCTCCCACTTCTCCACTATCCACTCCTTGGGCAGGAAGCTGTTGCGGTGGACCTGTGTGTGTGTGTGTGAGGTGTGTGTGTGTGGGGGGGGGGTCTCAGCGGTCGCGCTGTTGCTGTTGTTGTTTGTTGTTTGTTGTTGCTGTTGTTATTGTTGTTGCTGCTGCTGCTGTTGTTGTTGTTGTTGTTGTTGTTGTTGTTGTTGTTGTTGTTAACTTATTTGTTGTTAGATGCTGGATGTTTGTTGTTGTTCTTGTTGACTGCTTATTGTTTGTTCTTGCTGCTGTTGCCGTCCCCCCCCTCCCCACACACACACCTTGTAGATCTGCTGTGTGTACTCTGTGCCCGCGTCCATCACGATCGCCCACAGGTCGTCGCACGACGCGACGCTCGTCACAAAGAGGCCGTCCTCCCAGCCCTGTGTGGGGTGTTGGGTGTGAGGTGTGTAGGAGGTGTGGAGTGTGGGAGGTGTGGGACGCGAAGCTCGTCACAAACAGGCCATCCTCCAAGCCCTGTTTTGGGGGGAGGGGGGGGGCGGGGGAGGGGTGCGTGAGAGGTGTGGAGTGTTTAAGGTGTGAAATGTGGGAGATGGGGGCAGTGATTCCCCTGCGAGCCGTATACCGCTCCGAGCCGGATTTCCCATCTCCCAGAAAACCACTCCACACTTAGTGGGAGAGGGCGTGGAGCGATGCGTTGGAAAGCTCTTGCCGAGAGCAGCACAACGGCATGTATTGCATGTATACCCGCTGTGTATTGTGCCAGGTATGAGCGGTCAAAGTTGCTGGAGCCGGCAAAAAACTTATTACTAAAATCCTTCCCAGGGACCACTGGATGGGGGGCGCGACGCTCGTGACAAAGAGGCCGTCCTCCCAGCCCAGTGTGAGTTCAAGGGTTTCAGGGGTTCGGGTTTGGGGTGCGTGTCGTAGGGAGTGTAAGACACACACACACACACGCACACACAATCACACATAGAGAGCCATTCATTTAAGTCCCCATTGCATGGGGAACCTGGATTACGGCTTGTGCCTGTGCCCCCCCCCCCCCCACACGCGCGCACACACACATGCACACGCACACACACACACACCAGTGGTGTCATTAGCGCCCCCGCAGCCGCCGCTGCGGGGGCAAACCGGGAAATTTGGGGTGAAACTGCGGGGGCGAATCGCGGGAATTTTGCTCCGAAAAGTGTAAAATTCGACGATTTCACACTTTTCCGCGGAAAAACGCCTCCTGCGGGGGCAATTCGGCATGATCCCTCCGATGTTGCGGGGGTAAACAGAACAGTCTTGGTTTCCTTAATGACACCACTGACACACACACACACACACACACACACACACACCTTCTGCACGTGCACCAGCAGGCGCTGCGTCGAGACGTTGTAGTGGTAGCGTTGCTTCATCGGCGGCGCGCGCGTGTGGACCTGCGTGTGTGTGTGTGTGTGCGCGTGTGCGTGTGTGTGAGTGTGTGTGTTTATGCGTGTGTGTGTGTGTGTGCGCGCGGAAGCAGCACTACTGTGTGGCACGAGCGTGTGGACCTGCGTGTGTGTGCGTGTGTGCATTTGTGCGCGTGTGTGAATGTGTGTGTTAGCACTGCTTCATCGGCGTCGCGTGCATGTGGAATTGCGTGTGTGAGAGTGGGGGGGGGGAGGCGTTTGATCGGCAGCGCGCGTGGACCTGTGTGTGTGTGTGTGTGCGTGTGTGTGCGCGTGTGCGCGCACTTTCTTGGCACGCGCGATCCACTGCTGACACATGCACGCACCCAGCACGACGCACTGCTGCGCAGCCTGCCCGCCCCGCACGCGCTAGACGGTGCTGTGTGTGTGCACATGTGCGCGTGTGTACATGCGCGTGCGCACCCTCCGTGATCCACTGCTGCGCAGCCTGCCCGCTGCGCACGCGCTTCACGGTCGCGGGCCCAACGTGTGCGTGCGCATGCGTACGTGTGTGCGTGTGTGCGCATGCACATGCATGTGCCCATCAACCACCATGCAACCACCATGCATGTCACCATCAACAAACCAATCAACCAGCATGCAACCACCATGCATGTCACCATCAACCACCAATCAACCAGCATGCAACCACCAGCATGAAGCCACCATGCAACCACCATGCATGTCACACCGCAACCACCATGCATGTGACCATCAACCACCAATCAAACACCATGCAACCACCATGCGACCACCATCATGCAACCACCATCATGCAACCACCATGTAACCACCATGCAGCCACCATGCAACCACCATGCAACCACCACCATGCAACCACCATCATGCAACCACCATGCAACCACCATGCAACCACCATCATGCAACCATCATGCAACCACCATGCAGCCACCATGCAACCACCAAGAATGTGACCATCAACCATGCAACCACCACCACCCACCATGCAAACACCATGCATGCGTATGTGAATCACCAGCCACCGTGATCCACTGCTGCGCAGCCTGCACACTCTGCACGCGCTTGACAGTGCACTTAGTGTGCGTGCGTGTGTGTACTGTGCGTGCGTGTGCACATACACCACGCATGCGACCATCAACCACCATGCATGCGCATGTGTGTGTGAATCACCACCCACCGTGATCCACTGCTGCGCAGCCTGCCCGCTCCGCACGCGCTTGACGGTCGCCGGCCCAGCGTCCGCGTCGGGCCCCTCTATCTGCGAGCGCCCGCGCTTCTGGCCGACCTGCGTGTGTTTGCGTGTGTATGTGTGTTTGTGTGTGTGTTTGCGTGTGTTTGCGTGTGTGTGCTTGTGCATGTTTGTGTGTCTGTATGTATGTGTTGGTGTGTGTGTGCGCCATCCCCCCACCTCCACGCAAAATCTCCATCCCACACACACACATGCACGCAAACACACACACGCACCCGCGAAGGCGGCATCTCGATCTGCAGCGGCCGCTCTGGCGTGTTGAGCAGCGGCTCAAAGAGCGCCATGTAGCGCTGGTACGGGGGGTCCTCCTCAAACTGCGTTTGTGTGTGTGTGTGCGGTCGATTTTACAGTCCGTCGGACGCCTGTGGTGGCGTATGAGAGCCAGTGTGTGTGTGTGTGTGTGTGTGTGTGGTTGTTAGCGGGGGTGCGTGCGCGTGCCGTTGAGCAGCGGCTTGAAGAGCGCCATGCAGCGCTGCTATACGGGGGGTCCTCCACAAACTGCGCTTGTGTGTGTATGTGTGTGTGCGTGTGTGTGGTCGATTTTACAGTCCGTTGGACGCCTGTCGTGGCGTATGAGAGCCAGTGTGTGTGTGTGTGTGTGTGAGAGTGTGTGTATGTGTGTGAGTGTGGTGTGCTTGTGTGTGTGGTCGATTTTACAGTCTGTCTTGACGTCTGTGGTGGCGTATGAGTGCCAGTGTGTGTGTGTGTGTGTGTGTGTGGTTGTTAGTGGAGGCAGCTGCGTGCGTGTGCCGTTGAGCAGCGGCTTGAAGAGCGCCATGCAGTGCAGCTACGGGGGTCTTCCTCAAACTGTGTGAGGAATGGGCGAGGGGCGGAGTGCGTGCGTGCATGCGTGCGTGCGTGTGTGGTGGTCGATTTTACAGTCCGTCGTGCGTGCGTGTGTGTGTGTGTGTGTTGTGTGTATGCATAAGTGGGGGCTCGAAGAGCGCCCCGCAGCGCAGGTACGTGCGTGTGGGTGGGTGGGTGTGTTGTAGTAGGGGGCACCATGTGTGTCGAGCTCTCTCTCTTTCTCGACTGAACTCTCCTCCCCCCAAACACACATACTCTCCCGATCACGTCACAAATGAACTCTCCTCCCCCCCCCACATGCTCTTTCTCTCCCTTCCCAAATGCGGTTGCCAAGTCTCGAACTCGTTCCCGTTTGAGTGGATCAAGAAAACGTGGGAGAAGGGGCTTGTCGATCGGTCTCTCCCAACCCACCCAGAGTCCACACACACACACACACACACACACACACACCTTCAGGTTGATTACTGCATCAGTCAGTTCCTGGAACGCTGGGTGCACACACACACGCACACACACACACACACACACACACACACAAGTCTAATGCGCCATCAAAGGCGTCCGGCGGACTGTAAAATCTACCACACGCACACGCACGCACGCGCACACACACACACACACACACGCACACACGCAAACACCCACACACCTTGAGGTTGATCACTGCATCAGTCAGCTCCTGGAACGCCGGGTGCACGCGCTGGCACAGCAGCTCCGCTCCGGTGCCCATCTTCTTTCGGCACACCTGGAAGCCCTTGTTCGCACCCTGTGTGTCGGGAGGGGGGCGTGCGCGTGTGTGTGAGTGTGTGAGTGTGTGTGAGTGACTGGGTGTGTGTGTGAGTGTGTGTGTGTGTGTGTCCATCTTCTTGCGGCACACCTGGAAGCCCTTGTTGGCGCCCTGTTTGTGTGGAGTGGGGGAGTGTGTGTGTGTGTGTGTGTGTGTGTGTCTATCTTCTTGCGGCACACCTGGAGGCCCTTGTTCGCACCCTGTGTGTGGGGGGTGGTGGCGTGCGCGTGTGTGAGTGTGTGTGAGTGACTGGGTGTGTGTGTGAGTGAGTGAGTGAGTGTGAGTGTGTGTGTGTGTGTGTGTGTGTCCATCTTCTTGCGGCATACCTGGAAGCCCTTGTTGCCGCCCTGTTTGTGTGGAGTGGGGGAGTGTGTGTGTGTGTGTGTGTGTGTGTCTTTCTTCTTGCGGCACACCTGGAAGCCCTTGTTGGCACACTGTTTGTGGTGTGTGTATGTGTGTGTGCGTGCGTGGGCGTGTGCGTGCGTGTGTGCGTGTGTGTGTGTGCGTGTGTGTGTGTGTCCATTTTATTGCGGCACACTTGGAAGCCCATGTTTGCGCCCTGTGGGGGGGACCACAGAGTGACCACAAGAGGGACCATAAAGAGACCATAGATAGAGGGTGGCCATGCATTTTCCCCCCACTGATCCATGCAGCAAGCGGCCATGCAGCATGCAGCAGTGCCCACCTGGCAGCCCTGCCACGGCAGGCGGCCCTCGAGGACAGCACGGGAGCCTAATCCCACGCCAGACGCACCCCCTGACCGCACGCCCACTGCTCCATGCAGCAAGCGGCCATGCAGCATGCAGCATGCAGCAGTGCCACACCTTGAAGCCCTGCCACGGCAGGCGGCCCTTGAGGACAGCACGGGAGCCCAATCCCACGCCAGGCGCACCCCCTGACCGCACGCCCACTGCTCCATGCAGCAAGCGGCGCTGCAGCATGCAGCATGCAGCAGCGCCACACCTTGAAGCCCTGCCACTGCAGGCGGCCCTTGAGCCCAGAAGCCCCCTCTGACCGCCCCCCTCCCCCCCCCGGCACGCCCATTGATCCATGCATCAAGCGGCCATGCAGCATGCAGCATGCAGCAGTGCCCACCTGGAAGCCCCGCCACGGCAGGCGGCCCTTGGGAAGGAACAGCGCTGCCCTGTCCAAACATCTAATGACCATAGATTGACCACAGGGTGACCATAGAGTGACCATAAAGTTGCCACAGAGTGACCATAGAGTGACGAAAATAGTGACCATAGAGTGACCGCACAGTGCAGCAGTGCCCACCTGGAAGCCCTGCCACGGCAGGCGGCCCTTGAGCAGGAACAGCAGCGTGTACGCGAGGGACTCGAGGTCGTCGCGCCTGCGTGGGACAAGAGGGGTTGAGGCAGGTGGAGGGTTAGTTGACCTGTACTCCTGTAGGATTTCGCGCAAGTTTGCCTTGTTTTATGGGGCTCAGATTAGGCGGCCCTTGAGCAGGAACAGGGGCGTGTACACGAGAGACTCGAGGTCGTCGCGGCTGCGGGCACGTGCGTGCGTGTGTGTGTGTGTGTGTGTGTCCTCCCCCACAGGGGGGGGACCGCTGGTCGGCCGTGCCGACCCGATTGAGGCCGTGCATGGCGGCACAATCGACTCACCCCCCTCCGCCCCGACTCTCCGCCACCGCCGTCGCCCCCCTGTACGACGTCGACGATCGTCTGCCCCCGCCTCTTTCTTCGCTACCGACGCCAGACAGGCCCGTCTTGTACCGCTTCGAGGGCACCTCCGTCGGCCCCCCATTGTGGCACCTCGAACGCCCACGCGTCGAGCTCAGCCTCACCTCGAATGCACAGGGACCCCCTCTACCTGGCGCCGGAGCGAGCCTCCGGTTCAACACAGAGATCGCCGCCGCCGCCGCCACCTCATGGAGCGCCTACCACCAGCGCCTCCGCCCTCGACACCACCACAACTACAGAGTCCACCCTCCCCCGCGGTTGACGCCCTGACGTCGACTCCCCGCTCACGCGCCCTACTGGAGCCCACCACCCCACCCATGCATGGCCGCACCCCATGCATGCATGCACTCCAGGTGCCATGCAGTCACCGCCCCATGGTCACTGCCGGGGTATGTGCTTATCACAGGCAAGAGCCGTAAACCAGGATGCCTAGCGGTGGGATCTGTAACAATTATCTCTCTCGCTCTGTGTGTGTGTGTCTGTGTGCGCCCATACAACAGGTTGGGCGCACACAGAGCGCGCCCGATGGGGGCTGTAAAGAAACGTTGGTTGCCGACGGTGATGGTGGTGGCGTGTGTGTGTCCCCAGTCCCTGGCCAGCCCGCTGTGTGTGTGCTGTGTGTGTGTCCGCTACGGCTGTGTGTGTCCGTACGTCCGGGTCCCTGGCCAGCCCGCTCTGTGTGTGCGTGTGTGTGACCAAAACACAGCAAAGCAAGCCCACCTTGACGTTGTGCGCCCGAGGTGCGCGTGCACCGACGCGTAGCGCACGGTGCCCCTGAAGTCATCTGGCCGCTGGTCGTAGCGCACGTGCTGCCCCCGCTCCTTCCACCTGTGTGTGTGTGCGTGTGTGTGTGTGTGTGTGTGTGTGTGTGTGTGTGTGTGTGTGCCCCTGGAGTCGTCTGGCCGCTGGCTTCAGGGTAACATAGGTGCCCAACGCGCTGTTGAATTGATAATCATCGTCACCCACTTTGTTGCGAGCCCCAGATCCACCAGGAAGAGCCGCTTCTCTCGCCCAGAGCCTGCCGCGCCTAGCAGGAAGTTCTCTGGCTTGACGTCACCGTGCACGTAGCCCTTGTTGTGGAGAGCCTACGTGTGTGTGTGTGTGTGCGTGTGTGTGTGTGCAGGAAGTTCTCCGGCTTGACGGCGCCGTGCACGTAGCCCTTGTTGTGGAGAATCTGGTGCATGTGTGTGTGTGTGCGCGCGCGCGTGTGTGCGTGTGTGTAGGGTTGTGGGCAACCGTAGATGGACGGCCCCGTGTATCCATATATCCGTATATACGACCGTATATCCGTAGATACGTATCCGTATATGTAGCACAGGCTGTCTCATATGTATGTCAAATTGGGTGAGAGACGCCGTTGGAACGCTGGATTTACAAGGAGCACTGTTGCTCTCGGTGTGATCATCATGCGTGCTAAGGTTTTTCAGTAAATGCCAAAACTGTATTGTGGCTGCTCGGGCGGCTGCGGTGCGTGCGGTGCGGGAGCCGAGTCCTCTCCCTCCTCCCTCCTCCGTTTAGTTTACAACCTGATCTAGTTCAGTACCCAAGGGCCCCCGTCGCTTGTTAAAACGCTGAGCAAGTAATAGCCGAGAACCTACCCCACCCAGACACACACCCAGACACACACCCAAACCCTAGACCCACACCCACACCCAAGACCCAAGACCCAGGCCCCAGACCCCGCCCCCGCCTCCCGCCCCGGCCCCAGACGCCAGACCCCAGACCTCAGGCCCCAGACTCCAGACCTCGACCCAGAGAAACCCCAAAGTTGTTGCGCCACCCGCCCCATATGCATGAGCCCCATGCATGCGCCCCATGCACATCCCTCCCCCCCCCAAAGCTGCATGCAATCGACAGCGCTGATCATAAAATTAACAATGCAAGACGAATCGTCCGATTCCGTGCTGTATTCGGGGAGTAGTCTTGCCGTTTGTTGCGTGACTCCAAGGTGTGTCCCCATTGGCTGTCTGCTGCAGGACCTGCGGCCCACGTTCCCCCATCCCATCTCTCTTGCTAACTTCTACTGAGGCTGTTTGCGACCCGTCGCGGCCCGATCGCGTCGGCGTCAGTCGCAATCCACACAAAAATAAGAAACTGTGTATTGCAGAGCGTATACCGCCCGCTTTTAAGATCCATATATACGACCGTATACACGGATGTACGTATATACGGGATATACGGTTGCTCACAACCCTACGTGTGTGTGTGCGCGTGTGTGTGTGTGTGAGTGCGTGTGTGTGTGTCCAACAGGAAGTTCTCTGGCTTGACGTCGCCGTGCACGTAGCCCTTGTTGTGGAGAGCCTACGTGTGTGTGTGTGGTGGGGGGGGGGGTATTTGTATGGGTGTGTGTGCCCAGCAGGAAGTTCTCTGGCTTTATCTGAATCGTCCCTCACAAGGGACACTGTCCCTTGATCCAATCCACACTCTAACACTAGATTCTGCAACGCGTCCAAAATAGCTCAACGGACGCTCACCTGCAGGATGTTGAGCGCCTCGACCGCGACGCACGCTGCGTACTGTTCACTTAGGTGCTGGTAGTGCTGTGAGTGGCGAGGGGAGAGGGTGGAGTGGAGGGCGAGAGAGTGAGTGAGGGAGGAGTGAGGAAATGAGGGAGAGAGAAAGAGAAAGAGAGAGAGTTCGGGAGGGAGAGAAAGAGGGCGGGGGGGGGAGGGAGAGAGAGTAGGAGGGAGTGAGAGTGACACACGCTGCGTATTGTTTACTCAAGTGCTGGTAGTGCTGTGAGTGGGTGGGGGGAGTGGGGGGGTGAGGGAGAGTGAGTGAGAGTGAGGGGGTGGGAGGGAGCGTGAGGGGGGGGGCAGGGTGAGGGAGGGAGAGTGAGAGGGAGGTAGGGAGAGAGAGAGAGAGAGGGCGAGGGAGGGGGAAAGGAGAGAGGGGGGGGGGGAGAGAGTAGGAGAGATTGAGAGCGACGCACGCTGCGTACTGTTCAGTCAGGAGCTGGTAGTGCTGTGGGTGGGTAGGAGGAGAGAGGGAGAGGGAGGGAGAGGGAGTGCGAGTGTGTGTGTGAGTGAGTGAGCGACAGTGGGTGGGTGTGGGTGTGTGGGTAAGATGGCACGTGAGTGAGAGAGGGTGAGATAGAGGGGAGAGGGAGAGGGAGAGAGTGAGGGCGAGAGGGTAGTGGGGTGGTGAGTGAGATGAAACGTGTGAGAGATAGAGTGAGAGTGAGGGAGTGATAGTGAATGATAGTGAGTGGGAGAGTGTGGGGGGGCGAGGGAGAGAGAGACAGAGAGAGAGGGGGGGAGTGATAGTGAGTGGGGAGCGTGGGGGGAGGAGGGAAGGAGAGAGAGAGAGAGAGAGAGAGAGAGAGAGAGAGAGAGGAAGAAAGAGAGAAAGAGAGGGGGGGTGATAATGCCAATGACCTTTCGAGGGGGCAGGAGAAGCATGCGAGAGCAGGCGAGCAGAGCGGTCACCCCACATACCTGGTTCCACACGTCCCACTGGCTCGGCCCCAGCAGGTCCATGACCATGGTCCCACCCAACACTGGTTTTCACGCTTCTGGTTCCGCACCGCTAGGTGACAATCCTTGCCCCCACACACACCTGGTTCCACACGTCCCACAGGCTCGGCCCCAGCAGGTCCATGACCATGATGAAGAAGTCGTCCTGCTGCCCCTTGAAGTGCACCTTGGGGATGCCGTGAGACTCGCCAAGCTGGGGAGGAGAAAGGGGGAGAGGGGGGAGGGGGTGCACGCACGTCCCAGCACGGCCCGGCACAGCATAGCGCGGCGCGGCACAGCATAGCGCAGCGCGGCACAGCGCGGCACAGCCATCGCCCCACCGACAGCACTGCCACACGCACGCACGCACAGCACGGCACAGCTGCTACCATGGACAGCGCGCGCACACACACACACACACACAGAGCTCCCACAGCACAGCACGGCCCACGCACGGCACAGCACGGCAAAGCACAGCACGGCACAGCACGGCAAAGCACAGCACGGTCCAGCGCAGCAAAGCACAGCACGGCCCACGCACAGCACAGCACCGCACAGCTGCTACCACAGCACTGCCACGCACGGTACAGCACAGCACGGCAAAGCACGGCAAAGCACAGCACGGCACGGCCCACGCACAGCACAGCACCGCACAGCTGCTACCACAGCACTGCCACGCACGGTACAGCACAGCACGGCAAAGCACGGCAAAGCACAGCACAGCACGGCCCACGCACGGCACAGCACAGCACAGCCACAGCACGCACAGCACAGGCAGCTGCAACCACAGCACAGCACTGTCTTGCACGGCACAGCGCAGCACAGCAGAGCACAGCACAGCACAGCACAGCTGCTCCCACAGCCCTTCCACCCACGGCACAGCACGGCACAGTGCGCCCCACCTGGCTGAGCTGCGGGTGCGGGGAGGGAGGGTGGGAGCGGGGTGGGTGGGTTAGTGGGCAGGCGGGCGGGCGGACGGGTGGGCGGGAGAGGCGGCGGCGCGGGCGGGGGCAAATGGGTGGGTGGGTGGGCACGACACAGCACGTCACACCACAGCAAGGCACAGCACAGCACAGCGCAGCACAGCGCAGCACAGCACGGCGCGGCACGGCACAGCACGGCACAGCACAGCACAGCATACCACACCACGGCACCGCACCGCACCGCACACACCTGCGTGTACACGTGCCACTCGTACGGCGGCCCGTTGGTGCAGCCCTTCGACGTCTTGTGCTCCAGTTTCAGTGCCACCTCCGTTGCCTGCGCACCCTCCAGTATCGCGCCCCCATCTGCACCCTTCTTCCGCTGCACCATGCGGCGCCCTAGCCACACCTGGCCAGGGCAGTCGTGGATGACGATGGAGGTTACGACGGAGGTAACGACGGAGGTAACGATGGGGGGTACGACGGAGGTTACGATGGAGGTTACGTGTGACGCACCCACCAGGCAGCATACTCGACAGTGGTAAGGGAAGGGAGGGGGGCATTGAGGGGGGGGGACGGCTGTGCATGACGGGCGTTGCAAGCCTTAACCAGCTGGGGGGGGGGGGCACGCTAGTAGGAGGCGCCCGCCCGAGCCACCACGCACCTGCCCGAACCCGCCCTTGCCCAACTTCTTCTCGGGGATATAGATCGGCGAGTTGCCTACGCTGACCTGTGTTTGGGGGGGCAGAGGAGCAGCAGGGCGGGTGTGGCGGGTCGGGGCTGTAGCTGCCCCTTCCTCTCCCGGCAGAGGCGTCTTGACGTGCTCTAGTCAGGCAGCGCAGCAGCATGGCCTCGGGCGCGGCCTGCCCACGGTCCGCGACGCCAGTGCAACCGTGGCTCATGCAGCCATGCACCGTGGGCGGTGGTGGGCGTGCCGCCGCCGCACCATGCGCCATGCGCACGCATTTGAGCTGCCACATGCAACGGTTCGCATGTGACCATGGGCGCTCGATCGGCCCGCCCCGCCCCCCCAACAGCTGGCGCATGCCCCCAAGGTGGCTCATGTGGCCTGGATCCGGCATTGGATCGCCCATGTGGGGTGCAGGGGCTTGGGCATGGGGCCATGTGAGGATCGCGCCACCAGGGCATTCCCCTTACCTTGGCAGGCGGGGGGTACGCGTCCGGGCCCTCGCTTGCCGCTGCCTCCTCCGCATGCAGCTTGGCGGCCGCAGCCTTGGCTGCCATGGCAGCCACCCCGGCTTTCTGAGCAGCGAGCGCTTGCTTGCTCTGCGCTCTGCGTCGTACGTCCAGAAGCCGTTGCGCGTAATCTGTGTCCTGTGCCGCCGCTGGCGCCGCGCCAACCGCCCTACCGACCGCGTTGTCCGCTGGAGCGTCTGCAGCGCGCGGATTTGATTTCGCCTCTAAAATGCGGTGCCCCGCTTGCTGTGCTGGGCTTAATTGCTCGTGTATTTTACGCTTCGCCGCTACTGCTGCCTGTCGAGTCGGCCTGGTCCCTGGCGCCTTCTCGTCAGGCATACCCACGCCCACTCATGAGCTCGTCCTCCTGCTGGGACCAGCAGCACTTGAATGTGGCACAACGGCGCTACTGGTGGTGGCGCGGCAGATCCCGCTGCCAGCTACCAGCTATGCGGGCGCGCGGGCCAGGCCGTGCGATCAAGGTGTGAGAGTCACACTTCAAAAAGTTTGAAAAGGGTGGAAAACCACCTGGGGGGCGAAGGAAATGCTGGCAAATAATTTGACCCCCTCCCCCTCCCCCCTCCCCTCCCCATCTCACAAAATACCTCATGCATGGAGCCGGGAATGAAGCGCGTGGTTTCCTTACAGTGAGGGCTGTCCATCGCAGTGTCTAAGTAAGTCGCCAGAAGATGGCCGAAATAGCCCCCCAAATGCAGCCAAACCATGGCTTCGATGCCACCACCCAGGAGTGTGGACCCTCTAATTCACACTTTCCAGGCAGATTCGGGGTTGATTGAGGTGTTTTGCTACGCTCTACAAGAAGATTCAGATGGCATTAGAACCATTTCAATCCATGAAGATTGCTCATATCCCTATGTAGGCACTCACTGCACCGTAGGAAGCACGCGGGGGAGTTGGGGCGTTGAGGGGGTATGGACCCCCTCCCCCCCCTAATAACCCAGGGGCATTTTTAGAGTGGATTCGTGCTCCTCTCATCTAGGCGGTTCCAATGGTGGTCTTCCCGCCGAAAACTGCCCATTGGAATGAAAGCTCTGGCCCCCCCGAAAAAAGCTCTGGACCCCACTCCTCCCCCCCCCCCCCAGCTTTGAGCCCTCATATCTCGGCCCCCAGGTGTCCAATGGCGGCCGGGGGCCAATTCAAATTCATTTCAAAATGTATGACGGTTTTGAAACATTCATAGCAAGGAGATGGGATTCCATCCAGTGTTCCAATTCCTGTGTTTTCTGCCCCCCCACCCCCCCCCTGGAGCAATTGTAAAGAATTTGGGTGCCTTTCCGCGTGTTTTTCTGTTTTTTCCAGTTTTGACGTCACTTTTGGCTTTTTCGGCGATATTTATATAAGAGATTCCATCATGTGTTTCTGCCCCCCCCCCCCGCCCCCCTTGAGGTTTGCTACCATACACTGCGCTGGTGCAGTGCTGGTGCAGTCCTGGTGGTGTTGCACGCCAGCCCGGCTGTGCGGCAGCAGTGTGTGGGCAATACAGGTCTGATACAGCCTGAGTAACGGCCTTCTCCTCTCCTCTACACGCACTCCTTTGTCGACGAGTCTACTCCTTTATCAACGAGTCTACTACTCTGCCTACGAGCCAATGTGCGTCCCTCTCTCCCCCAACCATCCGCGCCCATCCGCGCCAGCAGTTGGCCCCTCCGACTGCCCTCTCATGGTGGCCTCGCACGCACCGCTCAATTCAAAAGGGAGCGCAGCCCAGTGGCAGCCACGGCCCATGAGCCAAACCACGCACAGCACCTGAAGCGCAGCACACACCCACGAGCGCATGGGTGAACGCCCAAGGGCCTTGGCCCGGCCGGATCGATCCGGTGTGGCTGCGACTGCCCTCTCCAGAACAGCACAATCTAAGCCACACGCCCCTTCGGGGGTCTAATTCTTTGCCTTCTTGGCCGCCGGCTCCGCCTCGACCGCGCCGTACGTAGAGTCGTGCGCGGCGACCGAGCGCCCGGACGGGTCCTCCTTGCCAGCTTACATTGTCCGCCCATGCGCAGCAAAATCCAAGCCACACGCCCCTACAGCAGCCTAGTTCTTTGCCTTCTTGGCTGCCGGCTCCACCTCGTCCGCACCGTACGCCAAGTTGTGCGCGGCGACCAAGCGCCCTGACGGGTCCTCCTTGCCAGCACCACATTGTCCGCTCAAGTGCAGCAGACGCAAATCACCCTACAGCAGCCTAGTTCTTTGCCTTCTTGGCTGCCGGCTCCACCTCGTCCGCGCCGAACGCCAAGTTGTGCGCGGCGACCAAGCGCCCTGACGGGTCCTCCTTGCCAGCACCACATTGTCCACTCAAGCGCAGCAGACGCCAATCACCCTACAGCAGCCTAGCTCTTTGCCTTCTTGGCCGCCGGCTCCGTCTCGGCTGCGTCGAACGCCGTGAGTTGTGCACGGCCGAGCGCCCGGACGGGTCCTCCTTGCAGGCAACACATTTCCAATGAACCCCGGACGGGTCCTCCTTGCAGGCAACACACCACCGCTGAAGCGCAGCAGACCCAAATCAGACGTCACTACAGCAGTCTAGTTCTCTGCCTCGTAGTCCGCCGGCTCTGCTGCGCCGTACGCCGAGTCGAGCGCGGACGGAGCGGCCTCCCCAAGGATCCTCCTTGCCAGCTTACATTGTCCGCCCCCGCGCAGCAAAACCCAAGCCACACGCCCCTACAGCAGCCTAGTTCTTTGCCTTCTTGGCCGCCGGCTCCGCCTCGACCGCGCCGTACGCAGAGTCGTGCGCGGCGACCGAGCGCCCGGACGGGTCCTCCTTGCCGGCCCACGCGGCGTCCCAGAGCGCGGCGGTCGGTGTGGAGCACGCGACAGACGGGCCGCCGGGGATGGTCTCCATCGCGGCGCGCTGTGAAGCAGGGAGGGTGCGGGGAGGGGGGCGGGGGTCAGATGGATGGAGTCAGCTTGCCAGGCATGGTTGTGGGCCGCCAGGCATGGTTGTGGGCCGCTGGGGATGGTCTCCATCGCGGCCCGCTGTGAAGCAGAGAGGGTGCAGGGAGGGGGTTAGGGGGTGAGATGGATGGAGTCAGCTTGCTAGGCATGGTTGTGGGCTACCGGGGATGGTCTCCCCATCGCGGCGCGCTGTGAAGCGGGTAGTGGGGGGAAGGTCAGATGGATGGAGTCAGCTTGCTAGGCATGGCTGTGGGCTGCCGGGGATGGTCTTCCCATCGCGGCGCGCTGTGAAGCGGGGAGTGAGGGGAAGGTCAGATGGATAAAGAAACTTGCCAGCCATGGCTGTGGGCTGCCGGGGATGGTCTCCGCGTAGCGCATCGCGTTGTGAAGCGGAAAGTGAGGGGAAGGTCGGATGCATGGAAGCAGGTCGGCAGGCATGATGTGGTGGTGTCGCAGGCCCGCTACAGGCGCGCAGATCGAGGCGTTGCCTCGGACGTTGGGAATGGGGTAGGGCGGCAAACACACGTCGGACGAGCCCTAGACGTAACCCACACCTGGGGGAAGTGCGCCTCGAAGATGGTGCGGTACCAGAAGGCCTCCTTGGTGCGCGGCCACAAACACACACACACACACACACACACACCTGGGGGGAGTGCGCCTCGAAGATGGTGCGGTACCAGAAAGCCTCCTTGGTGCGCGGCCACAAACACACACACACACACACACACACACCTGGGGGAAGTGCGCCTCGAAGATGGTGCGGTACCAGAAGGCCTCCTTGGTGCGCGGCGTGTTGTCGGGGAAGCGGTTGCCGGCGTGCGTCATCTCCTGGTCGCTGACCATCTTGTCGGCGTGCTCCTGGGTGTTTGCAGATGACGGATTGTACAGTCAAGGCGCGGGCGCGGGGTGTAAAGGGTGTGCGGGGTGGGCGCGGGGTTGGGCGCGGGCGCAGGATGGGCGCGGAGTTGGGCGTGGGCGCGGGTTTGGGCGTGGGCGAGGGCGCGGGGTGGGCGCGACTAAACCCTCTTGGCCCCAAACTATGATGATGATGATGATGATGATGATGTTACACCGTAAAGGCGTATAAGACCGTGCTCGGCGCGTATGGCCCGAGCACCTTAATGAGATGGCTGGCTGTTGGTGGTAGGGAACCCCAACTCTGTCAAGGGCGTGGGCGCACCCCCAGGTCCCCTACAGCAGCGGCAGCAAACGCTTGTTGAAGCAGGTCAGCGCACTAAAGCCCGCACCTTGAGCCCGTCGATCCACGATCACCCCACGCCGTCCAAGAGCCGCTCAGTCTGGCGCCACAGCAGCTCCTTCTCCAGTGTTGAAACCTCACCCTCAACCCTCTCAATGACACCCTAAACCCTTAACCCTCTTGGCCCCAAACCCTAGCCCGCACCTTGAGCCCGGCGATCCACGAGTACCCCACGCCGTCTGAGAACTGCTCCTTCTGGCGCCACAGCACCTCGTTCGAGTGTTAAAATGCCATGTCCCAAATCCTGCCTCAACCCTCTAAATGTAACCATACCGTACATGCGGTTTGCTTTTGCAAATAATTGTCGTTTTAGAACCCGCCGCGATGCTGAGAAACTTACACGAATCGTCGAATATCGCAATTTGGGGCGTCAAAACGTCCAAAACGACCCCTGCAATCGCATTAAAC
The DNA here is from genome assembly GCA_016618255.1 of Chlamydomonas sp. UWO 241. NCBI lineage: Eukaryota > Viridiplantae > Chlorophyta > Chlorophyceae > Chlamydomonadales > Chlamydomonadaceae > Chlamydomonas > Chlamydomonas priscui. The sequence goes on from VFSX01000179.1 coordinate 306,112, forward strand.
AATTGTACCTACGACCCCCCGCACAGGCAAGCAATATGGACGGCATATGGGCGGTAAGCTGTAAGCTCTCTTAAGCCACCCCAGCCCGCACCTTGAGCCCGTCGATCCACGAGTACCCCACGCCGTCCGAGAACTGCTCCTTCTGGCGCCACAGCACCTCGTTCGGCAGGTACGGGCGGTCGGGCGTGTCGAACGCCTTGCGCATGATGTACTTCTCGATGCGGCCGCCCGCCTGAATTTTGGGGGAGTGTTGCGTTTTTTTATAAGAAGGGGTTTTGTCAAGGGGTTGGTGAAGCGTTTGGCACAAGAAATGAGGGGGTGGGGGCGTGTCAAACGCCGTGCGCATGATGTACTTCTCGGCCGCCCTCCGGAAATTGAGACGCTGTTTTATGATTTCTGGCGGTGGTGTTGAACGAGCAACAACAGGAATTGAGGAAGGGGTGAGGACGGCTTTAGGGAGAGCGGGGGGAGGGGGCGTGTCGAACGCCGTGCGCATGATGCTCTTCTCGATGCGGCCGCCCAGCTGTTTGAGGTGTGCAATGTTCGTTCTTTGGAGGGGGGGGGGAAGTCACACAGACGCAACACAACTGGACCCACAGTTACAGCGACATCACTGGCAGTAACATCGCTAGGGGTACGTAAGATCGCTAGGGGTAAAAAGTAAGTAAGAAGCAGTTCCACCGCACGCGCCTCGTCGTTGACGGCGAGCGGGTGCCTGCACCTGCTTGCTAGATGGCATTCCCTCTGGGGGTGTTTTTGAAGGGGAGGTGGCGCCACACGCGTGCGGTGGCGGGTGCGGTGTGGTCGCTGAGAAGAGTGCTGCGGCGGGTGTGCTACCAGCCCAGTGGTTTGGGGGAGGGCTTTCTGGTCCCTTCATGGTTTTATACCTTGGGTCCGCCCTCTGGCCATTTGAGGGGCTGGGTGTGCAGCCTGCACAGTGGTGCTGCTTGCTTGGCGCCCGCCACCAAGTGTGGATGGCGTTACCGTGGGCTACTTGTAGCTTGACCTTTTGTGGGCCTTGAGCCTTGTTTCTCTAAGTCCCACTGGAGCTTTGGAACCGTACGTGTGACCGCCAGAAGTGGATTGTAAAACTCTCATCATCAAACATCATCAACAACAAAAAAATATATCAAAAGTAAGTAAGAGGCGACCTCCCTAGAAGTAAGTCACAACAGCGCCCCACCTCGTCGATGAGCTTCTCCTTGGGGCCGATCGATATCGCGATCTCGAGGAACTCCTTGTCTTATGCTCTTAGGTTCTTAAGAGTCTACAAATGCTAAGGTTCTTAGAATCTATAGCCCGCCCTACACCTTCACCTTCAAAACACACCTTGTCGACGAGCTTCTCCTTGGGGCCGAACGATAGCCCGACACATGCAACTGAACATCAGTGGGCCCACAGTAACAGCAACATCGCTGGCAGTTACATCGCTAGGGGTGAGAAGTAAGTAACAACAGCGCCCCACCTTGTCGACGAGCTTCTCCTTCGGATCGATCGACATCTCGAGGAACTCGCTTTCTTATATTCTTAGGTTCTTAGAGGCACATGCGGCTAGGCTTTGTGAGGAGGTTGCGGCGCAGGGGTTCCCTGCCCCAAGGCGCAGATTATTAGACGGCGACGCGATCGATGCACCAGCCGTGCGGCATGGGGCGAGGCGAGGCCCCACCAGCGGGCGGGCACCATAATGGAGATGGCGGCTAAGAACGGGGAATGCGGCTACCGGGGATGAGGCTACGGGTTGTGCATGCCAGGGGACGGCGGACAAGGCTAATGCGTCACGGCGCATGGGTAAAGAACGTGGAAAATGAGGCTACGGGAGCTGGCGCGCGCGGCGCATGGGGGTTGCATGGCGGCGCTCTGTGCGTGCATGCATGGAGGAGATTGCTGGCGGGCATGGAGGAGCTTGCTTGAGGGCAAACAGGAGATAGCTCGCGGGCGTGGAGGAGATTGCAGGCGGGCATGGAAGCGGATGGCGAGAAATTGAGAAACATGGGAAGCGAGGCACATGCGGCTAGGCTTTGTGAGGAGGTTGTGGCGCAGGGGTTCCCTGCCCCAAGGCGCAGATTATAGATGGCGCAGCAATCAATACACTAGCCGTGCGGCATGGGGCGAGGCGAGGCCCCACCAGCGGGCGGGCACCATAATGGAGATGGCGGTTAAGAACGGGGAATGAGGCTACAGGGAGAGGATACGGGTTACAGATGCCAAAGGGGACGGCGGAACAAGGATCAGCCATAGGTGTCACGGGGAATGGCTAAAGAACGGGAATGAGGCGGGTGGTACGGGTGCTGGCGCGCATGGAGCGCGGCGCGGCGCATGGAGATCGCATGGCGGCGCCCATGCATGGACGAGATTGCTGGCGGGCATACAGGAGATTGCTGGCGGGCATGGAGGAGATTGCTGGCGGGCATACAGGAGATTGCTGGCGGGCGTGAGGAGATTGCTGGCGGGCATGGAGGAGATTGCTGGAGCCAATGGCGGCGGCGGGACTAGTAGTAGAACACAGGCGCACACCAACAATGCGTTGCTGTCACTACTTGGGTGGTATAGGGTGGATCTGGGGGCCCAGTGTCCTGTCTAGGTCCAGTGCGTGTGCGCGTGTGGGGGTTAACCCTCACCCCTACCAGTTAGCCAGCCAGTTTCCCACTGAAACTGAGTTTAAGGTGTCGGGCGCTAGCGCCGACACCGGTCTTATACATCATTACTGGTGTCACACAGACTGTAATATCCATCATCAGAGTCTATAGTCTCTAGTCCTATAATTTCGCCTTCGAAACACACCTTGTCGATGAGCTTCTCCTTGGGGTTGATCGCCATCGCGATCTCGAGGAACTCCTTGTCGAGGAACGGCACGCGCGCCTCAACGCCCCATGCCATCGTCGACTTGTTGGCGCGTGCACAGTCGTACCTGCGTTACATAAGCAAATGAATTAGAGAGAGGAGAGAGGAGAGAGGAGAGGAGAGAGAAGAGAGAAGAGAGATACGAGAGAGAAAGAGATAAGAGAGAAAGATAGCAGAGAGAGCGCCTCGACGCCCGATGCCGTTGTCGACTTGTTGGCGCGCGCGCAGTCGTACCTGTGTGCGTGCGTGTGTGTGTGTGTGTGTGTGTATGTGAAGAAAAATGGGGAAACGTGGAGAATAAGAGGGAGAGAGAGAGAGCCCCGACGCTCCGTGCCATTGTCGACTTGTTGGCGCGTGCACAGTCGTACCTGCGTTTTGTGTTGCATGTGAGAGACGGCAGAGAGACGAGAGAGAGACTAGAGAGGAAGAGAGAGAAGAAAGAGAGAGAGAGAGAGTGAGAGAGGAGAAAGAGAGGAAGAGAGAAGATTGAAGAAGAGAGGGAGAGAAGATTGAGAAAGAGAGGGAGAGAAGAGAGAGAGAGAGAAGAGAGTGGGAGATGAGTGATAAAGAGAAGAGGGGAGGGGCGCGCGCTTATTGTGCAGGTCCACAATCTTGCGTACTGTCTCGCTGTGGAACTCCTCCTTGCCCCCCCCCCTTCGCCAAACACACACACACACACACGCACACACACACACACACACACTCTCTAGCTGTGAGCCTGCTTACTTGTGCAGGTCCATGATCTTGCGCACAGTCTCGCTGTGGAACTCCTCCTTGCCCCCCCACTTCCCCCTCCCCCCACACACAAACTCTCTAGCTGTGAAACTGCTCACTTGTGCAGGTCCATGATCTTGCGCACAGTCTCGCTGTGGAACTCCTCCTTGCTAGGCGCCTTGTGGAAGTACATGTAACCGCCAAAGATCTCGTCGGCGCCCTCTCCGGACAGGACCATCTTGACACCGAGCGCCTGGGGTGTGTGTGTGTGCGTGTGTGCGGGCGCCTTCTCCGGACAGGACCAATTTGACACCGAGCGCCTGGGGTGTGTGTGTGTGCGCGCGTGCAGGTGTGTGTGTGTGCGTGTGCGGGCGCCCCCTCCGGACAGGACCATCTTGACACCGAGCGCCTGGTGTGTGTGTGTGTGTGTGTGCACGCGCATGAGTGTGTGTGTGCGGGCGCCCTCTCCGGACAGGACCATCTTGACACCGAGCGCCTGGTGTGTGTGTGTGTTTGTGTGTGCGGGCGCCCTCTCCAGACAGGACCATCTTGACACCGAGCGCCTGGGGTGTGTGTGTGCGTGTGTGCGGGCGCCCTCTCCGGACAAGACCAATTTGACACCGAGCGCCTGGGGTGTGTGTGTGTGTGCGCGCGTGCAGGTGTGTGTGTGTGCGTGTGCGGGCGCCCCCTCCGGACAGGACCATCTTGACACCGAGCGCCTGGTGTGTGTGTGTGTGTGTGTGTGAGTGTGTGTGTGTGTGTGTGCGTGTGTGTGTGTGGACGCCCTCTCCGGACAGGACCAATTTGACACCGAGCGCCTGGGGTGTGTGTGTGTGCGCGCGTGTGCATGTGTGTGTGTGTGCGTGTGCGGGCGCCCCTTCCGGACAGGACCATCTTGACACCGAGCGCCTGGTGTGTGTGTGTGTGTGTGTGCACGCGCATGCGTGTGTGTGTGCGCCCTCTCCGGACAGGACCTTGACACCGAGGGCCTGGGGAAGGGATGGGGTGAGGTGAGGTGGAAGGGTGAGGTGGGGTGAGGTGGGGCGAGTGCGCGCATCAGCATCGTTGGATCAGCGTTCGCAGCGGATTCCACACCACTGACGATCCACACCTTGATATAGCGCGACACACACACGCGCGCGCACACACACACGCGCACACACACACACACGCACACACACGCACACAAAAACTCGCACGCACACACACGCACGACCTGATGACACGTTGAACCGTGACACGACCCACACCTTGATCTTGCGCGACATCAAAAACATGGGCGTGGACGCGCGGATCGTTGTGACGTCAAACGACTCGATGTGGTTGATGACGTTGGAGATGGCGTCGATGCCCTCCTGAGAGAGCGAGGGAGTGAGAAAGAGTGTGAGAAAGCGTGGAAGAGAGTGAGAGCGGGAACGGGGGGAGAGGGAGCGACAACTCGTCACAAACGACTCGATGTGGTTGATGACGTTGGAGATGGCGTCGATGCCCTCCTGAGAGAGCGAGAGTGAGAGAGAAAAAGAGATGGAGTGGTTGATGTCGCTGGAGATTGGGCCGATGCCCTCCTGAGAACGGGTAAAAAGAACAGCGAAGGAGTGAGAAAGATTGTGAGTCATGGCGAGAGACTGAGAAAGAGCGCGAGAGCGTGTGAAAGAGAGTGTGCGAGCGAGGGGGTTGGTTGCTGGCGTTGGAGATGGTGTCGAAGCCCTCCCGCACACGGTATGTGTGCGTGTGCGTGAGCGAGGGAGGGAGAGAGAGGGAAGAGATGAGGGAGAGAGAGAGAGAGAGAGAGAGAGAGAGAGAGAGAGAGAGAGAGAGAGACAGAGAGAGAGAGAGAGAGAGGGAAGAGATGAGGGAGCGGGGGAGCAGGAGCGAGGGAGCGAGGGAGAGAAAGATCGTCGTCACGTCTCGAGAACGACTTGAAAGGACTCCCCATGCCCGGGAGCGGTAGTCCACCGGCCGGGAGCCGGCGGTACTCTAGTACTTAAGTGTGCTGGAGTATCGGCGGGTGTCTCTAATAGAAGAGTAGCCTGCTAAGCTGGAAACCCCGTGTTACTTGTTACTTGTTACCCCATGCCCAGAAAACCAGTGCATCTATGGGAGTCGTCAAGGGGGAGCGGGTGCACGCAGCATGGCGGCTGTGGGACGCTCTTGCACGCTCAAAATTGACAATTTCCCCCATTGAAAATTCGCCCCCGCTCCGCCTAGGAGCTGCGCAGGCAGGGTGCCGTGGCGGAATCACCGACCTGCACCGTGAAGGTGAAGTTGTGGTGGTCGGTCTCGAGGGAGTCAGCTCAAACAGCCCAAACCAATTGACCAACGGATCCCTAGACCAGGGAATGGACCCTATGAAGCCTTCCCTGAACCTCTGAACCCAACACCGCACTTGCACCATGAAGGTGAGGTCGTGGTGGTCGGTCGTGAGGGAGTCTGCGACGTTGGACAGCACCAAGCCCAACCAACGTCTAGCTAGAACATGCCATCGACCCCTGAAACCCATGTGGGGTCGCGCAACGCACCTGCACCGTGAAGGTGAAGTCGTGGTGGTCGGTCTTGAAGGAGTCTGCGACCTTGAAAACCCCCGCCAACAGACCATAACAAACCAGGAGCTAGACACATAACCAGGGAATGGACCGGCCCTAAACTGGCCCTAAACCTCACAATCCCATTTTATTTTGTTATGCACCTGCACCGTGAACGTGAAGTCGTGGTGGTCGGTCTTGAGGAAGTCTGCGACCTTGCGCGCGGCGGCGAGGTCGGGGGAGCCCTCGAGTCCGATGCAGAAAGAGTGGAGGCGGCCCCACATCTGCGCGTGGCGGCGGTGGCGGTGATTGTGACGATTGCGTGCGTTTGGGGTGTGTGAAGGGGGGGTCCTGTCTGGAAGGGTCGGGAGAGGGGGGAGCCCTCAACTCCGATGTAGAAGAGTGTAGAAAGAGTGGATGCGGCCCCACATCTGAACACGCACAGACGCGCAAGCACGCACACGTGCATGCATGCACCCCCACATACCTTGGTGCAGATGCACACACACACACACACAAACACACACACACACGGCTGCTTGCCTGGTCCCTCGTGGCAGATCCACACACACGCACGCACACACACACACACACACGTGCTTGTCTGCATCCTTGCGGATGCACACACACACACACACACACACACACATACCTGATTGCCCAGTCCCTCGTTGCAGATCCACACACACACACGCACTCGCACACACACACACACCTGATTGTCCGGTCCCCCGTTGCATGTGCACACACACACACACACACCTGCTTGTCCGGTCCCTCGTTGCAGATGCGCGACGCAGTGCTCACACACACACACACTCACACCTGCTTGTCTGCATCCTTGCAGATGCGCGCACACACACACACACCTGCTTGTCCGGTCCCTCGTTGCAGATGCGCGACGCAATGCACACACACACACACACACACACCTGCTTGTCCGGTCCCTCGTTGCAGATGCGCGACGCAATGCTCGCCACGAGCGACGAGTCCAGGCCGCCCGAAAGCAGCACGCCAAACGGCACTGTGTGTGGTCGGGGGAGGCGGCTGGCATGTGAGTGTGTTGTGTGTTGTGTAAAGTTGGGGTGTGTGAAGTACAGGGAGAAACAGAGAGAAAACAGCACGACAAACGGCACTGTGTAGGGGGGGGTGAGACAGACAGACAGAGAGAGAGAAAGAGAGAGAGAGAGAGAAAGAGAGAGCGTGCCGAACAGAGCACACCACACACAGCACGGGAGCACATGGCTGTGCACCGAGTCCAGGTAGCCTAAAAGCAGCAAGCCAAACGGCACTGTGTGTGTGAGGGGGGGGGAGTGTGGGGTGTGTTGTGTGACGTTGGGGTGTGTGAAGTACATGGCGTTGTGAAGTACAGGGCGTTGTGGTGGGGTGGTGGGTGTGGTGTGGTGTGGTGTGGTGGGTGTGTTGTGGTGTGTCGCTGTGGTGTTGTGGTGGGTGTGTTGTGTTGTGTGCAGTTGGGGTGTGTTGTGGGGTGTGTGAAGTACAGGGTGGGTTGTGTGAAGTTTGGGTGGGTGAAGTACAAGGAGAAACAGAGAGAAAGCAGCACGCCAAACGGCACAGCGTGTGTGGGGGGGAGGGGGGGGGCGTGTGAGTGTGGGGTGTGTTGTGTGAAGTGGGGTGTGTGAAGTACAGGGAGAAACAGAGAGAAAGAGGCCAGGCCGCCCGAAAGCAGCACGCCAAATGGCACTGTGTATGGGGGAGTGGGGGGAGTGGAGTGTGTTGCATGAAGTTGGGGGGGGGGGACCGAGAAAGAAAGAGTGTCGCACACAGCTCCATCACCAGGCACGCGCGCGTGTGTGTGCGCGTGTGTGGTCGATTTTACAGTCTTGTTGGACGCCTTTAATGGCGTAATGGCGTGTGTGTGTGTGTGTGCGCGCGTTTTGTGCGTGCGTGAGTGCGTGAGTGTGTGTGTGTGCGCGCACATGCGTGTTCTGTGCGTGTGTGCGCGTGAATGTGCAGCTCGGCTCACCTTCCGACGTAAGGCGCTTGGTGACCGCCTTTTCGAACGACGGCACAGCACAGCACATAGCACAGCACGCGAAAAAACAGCAGGCACAACACAGCAGAGAAAAGAACGCAAGGAGAGAACGCACTCACCGTCCGACATGAGGCGCTTGGTGACCGCCTTTTCGAACGCAGTGCGGATGACGCTGAGGTCGAGCTCGCCCGTGGGGAAGACCTCGGGCTTCGCGTTGAAGTCGGTGAGGTACTGTTTTGGGCAGAGGGGAGGGGAAGAAAAGGTCAGTAATCAGAAGAAAAAAATGACTTGTGTCTTTGCAGTGCATCAGCGAAGTAGGAGTCCCCAGGTCGCTCTTGCGCATTGGCGGGCATGTGCATGGCGGGCGTGCATGCGCCATGTGACTCGAGTCACACACATACACACACACACACATGCACAAACACACACAGAGTGTGTGTGTGTGTGTGTGTCGATCACACATCCACCCCACCCCCCAAAACTGTGCACCCCCAAACTCTGCACCCACCTGGGGGTTGTACCAGAGCGCTTACACACACAGACACAAGACACAGACAGACGCACAGACACACAGACAGACACAGACACACAGACAGACAAACACACTGCCAGAGTGCGCGTGTGCGTGTGTGCGTGTGTGCGTGTGTGTCTGTGTGCGTGTCGACCACATGTCCACACCCACCTGGGGGTTGTACCAGCGCACAAACTCGTTCGTCTTGGACGAGTAGTAGTGGCCAGGGGGGAACTGCTGGAAGCGCGCGCACTCGTCCTGCGTGCGTGTGTGTGTGTGTGTGAGTGTGTGTGTGTTTGTGTGTGTGTGTGTGTGTGTGTGTGTTTGTGTTTGTGGTGGTGAGGAGTCCAGGGTTGCGGGGTTTTAATGTCATGGGGAGGGGCGAGGGAGGGGACGGGCAAAGAGGGGCGGGGAGGGAAAGGGTGGGGAGGGGAGGGGCGAGAAGGGGTGAGGAGAGGCTAGTAGTGGCCAGGGGAACTGCTGGAAGTGCACACACTCGTCCTACGTGTGTGTGTGGGTGGGGGTGGGGAGCAGAGGGGATGATTACGAGTGTCGACATGTTTCCGTGTCCGTGGATGCATCTTGCTCCCTTCATCACGTGCGTGCGTGTCTTTGTGTGTGTGTGCGTGTCTGTGTGCGTGCGTGTGCGCGTGTGTGTGTATGCGTGTGCGTGCAAGTCCTCGGACCTTCAGGCACTGCATTTCTGACGACAGCCACCCACACCCACACGCACACGCACACGCACACACACACAGCACCTTCAGGCACTTCATCTCTGACGACAGCCACACAGAGCCGTCCTTGCCCCAGCCGATGTACAGGCACGTCACGCCGATGGCGTCGCGCGCGGCGTAGAACGTGTTGGTGTTCTTGTCGAGCACCTGCAGGGTGCAACAGGATGCAACAGGATTCAACAGGGTGCAACAGGATGGGCATAGAACGTGCTGGTGTTCTTGCCGAGCACCTGCACGTTGCAACAGGATGCAGCAGCATGCAGTAGGATAGGTGTGTGGAGGGAGGGGGGCATAGAACGTGTTGGTGGTCTTGTCGAGCAACTACACGGTGCAACAGGATACAACGGGCGTCTCTCACCTCAACATGCAACACACAGACACACACACAGACTCACACACACATAATCATGCACATCATGCATATACACCATGCACACACAACACAGACACACACACACACGCACCACAAACGCAAAGAATCCGTCAAGCATCGACGCGACCTTCTCGCCGTAGATCTCATACAGGTGGGAGATGACCTGGTGAGGTGTGGAAGTGTGGAGTGTGAAGAGGTGTGGCGGTGTGGCGGCATGGGCGTGGGGTGTGTCGTCCAGGGGGGCTGTCAGTTGGCAGGCAACCGGTTGCTGGCTTCCGCCCCTCGCGAGTGATTGCAGGGGCCAGAACTGGACATGGGTCTAGGCGGTGGCACTTGGACTAGAAGATGCATCTGCTGCAGAGCCGTTGTCACTGTTACTGTTACTGGAGTGTGTCGTGAGGGGGCAGGCAGGCAGGCACGCGCAGGGCAGACCACGACCGTCAGCCTGGGGTGGCTGGTGGCTCGTCATCTCTGGGGCAGTGTGCATCGGGCCGGGGAGGCTGCGTGACGGGGCGGGTCTGCAGCGTGGGGTGGCCACCACGGTGCGACCCCGCGTGCGCTCGTGGGGTGTGCACACTGCGCCGGCACAGACATGGCTGCCCATGCGCAGGTATGCACAAGGGGAGCAGGGCGCGGCCGCGTTGTTGCCCCCACCTCGCAATCCGACTGCGTTGCAAACTTGCGGCCGGGGCGCTGCTCCAGAATGGTCGCCATGAGCGCCTTGTAGTTGTAGATCTCGCCGTTGACAGACACCACGAGCGACTTGTCCTCGTTGAAGAGGGGCTGGTCGCCAGACGCGGGGTCAATAATGGCGAGGCGCTCGTGCGCCAGGAAGTTGTTGTGGAACTGGTGGATGCCAGACCTGAAGGAGGCGAGCACATACGGAGCATGCATGCATCACGCACCATCCATGCGCGGCCATGCAGGCATGCCCGCCGAAACGGCCCATCGCGTGCCCCATCCCACGACCGATTGCACTGGCACGTGCATGGAGTCTCATCGCACGCGTACCGCGGTCGCGGGGTGCGCCTGATGGCCAACAGTGGTAGGTCGGTAGGTCGAGCCATGGACACACCCCATCGCGTGCATGCGACCCCATGCAAGATCCGATGCGGGGCGTGCGTCGACAGCATGGTGCGTGCACGGCGTGCGCCACCACCCGATGGGAAGGGGGCGCTGCGGGAAACGACGAACCGCAACTGCAACGACACATAGCCGCCAGTCTTACCAGTCGGGCCCACGGTGCTGCTGGCGCCTCGACAGCGCGATGACCCGCGAGCGCATGGCTGCGGAGTCATCCGTGGAGTTGAGAACGGCGAGGATGCCGCACATGATGAAGGTCTGCCCTGTTTGGTGACCCCTCGGTGTCCTGCCCCTCTGCTAAGAGGTGTAGGGCGTCCTCCTGCGTTGCTGCCCTAAAGCGGCTCCGCTGTCGGGAGGCGGTGTCGGTGGGCAAAGGGGGGCCTCAGCCAGCGAGCGCGAGATGTTTGGGGGAAGAGTGAAAGTATGAGCGCGCGATTTGTCTGCTGCTGGTTTGGTGGTTTGCTGCTGTCCAGAGCGCCCTCCAGCTCCTACTTCAAAGTCTGATGAGCCCTGATGATGAAGAGAGCACAGACACCCTGGGTCAACTCAGATCATGCCCCCCCCCCCCAGATCACACACCCCACGCTGTGACGGGTACCAAGTGGCAGGCTGAGATGGGCAACGCAAGATAGCGCTCCAACACTACGGGCGGGGCAGATGCAGTCACTGACAGGCTGTCAGTGCGGTGATGTGTGGTGCGCGACAGCATCACTGTCCACAGCATCTGCAGAACGAGCTGCGGCCACCCAGGACACCACGACGGCATTACGCCCCCCCCCCCCCCGTCAGAACGCGCAATGCTGCTGCTGCTCCCAGTGGTGTTCAGACAGACGCTGTCAGACACTCAGAAGGCAGGACAAGGACGAACGAAGCAGGAAGCGTGTTACAAATCCGAAGGCAAGGGCACAGCCTCTACCAAGTTTGACCAAAGGATGCCGTGCTGTGCGGGGTGCCCGCCAGCAGATGGACCTGCTCTATGTCGGCCTTCGTGTATTTGCCGCTGTGCGCCCGTAATGGAGCGGCAGGCCCGCATGGTGCCTCCACTGCCAGTGCAGCCGCCGCCACCGCACGTACGCACGTGATGCCACGCGCGCTCTCTCACGCGCGCATGAGTCAAGTCTTGTATTGGTTGCCAACTCCAGCAGTGCGCTGTCCGGGCGGGGGGGGGGGGGTCGAGCCCGTGCGGCCGCCATGCACCCATGCGCCCCGCCATGCGTCATCCGCATGGGGCATGCGGCGTGGCCAGTAACGCCGCAGCGGCCGCGCATGGGGCTGATCACGGTGTCCAGGCTTGACATCGTCCAGATCCAGGCGGGATCAACCTCTGGCGCCTCACTCAGCCGCCGCCGCCTCCTCTGCAGGCGCGGCATCGCCCTCCTCAACCGCGGCCGCAGCTGCAGGCTCCACGGCCGGCTTGTTCTTGCCCTTGGCTGCGAAGTAGGAGTCCAGGTCGTTGTCCAGCTTGTTGGCGCCCGTCGACTTGTCCTTCATCATGTAGGAGTCCATCTCTGCATCGAGCTCCGCCAGGGACTTCGGCTTCTCTTGGCGTCCTCGGCCCCTGCCCCCACCCCTGCCGCCACCCCTCCCCCCATTGCCGCGTCCACCACGGCTGGGCTGCTGCTGGCCACCACGACTGGGCTGCTGCTGGCCACCACGACCACCTCCCCGACCAGCAGACTTGTTTGCCCCGCCTCGCACCGCAAGAGGGGCGCGTCCGCCAGCGCCACCGCCACCACGCTTGTTGTCTCCGCGAGCCATTATGCTAATATATTGCTGGTGTATATGGCGTTTTTTGTTTGCAAATGGGGCCATATTGACCCCATACCCCTGGGTATGAACTCTGCACCCTCGCGTGTGGGCTCGCGTGCTGCTGCTGATCCATAGCTCTCGACCACCAGGGTATCCCACCCCCACCACCATCACGCGTGCGCGTGGCTGTCAGCGCGCTCGCCACGGGTCTTCCACCCAGCTCCTTTTTAACGAAATGCGGCGCATATTCGGGGCTAAGAAGGAGGTTGTGCCGGCACCCACGCTGGACGAGACGACGGACCGGCTCGACATGCGAGGCACCAAGTGAGGGTTGTTGCCTCGCACAGATGCCAGCCAGCTGCATCATCGCACGAGCGCCGGTACACGAGCGTGGACACGCTGTGTACAAAGGGACGCAGCAGCAGCAAGCTGCTTGCCCCTGCCTCGTGATCCAACGCGCCATGCAGGCCCATGCGCGCGCGCGTCCCCATGCATCGTCCTGCGTGCGAGCACGAGCATGACGCTCCAGTGGGACACACGCACCGTGCTGCACCCCCCACCCACCCACCCCACACACACACCACCACCCCCCCAACCACCCTGCCACCTCGCTGTGCCGCACCTCAGGGCCGACGACAAGATCGCGGCACTCGACGTGCAGCTCTCGAAGTTCAAGGAGCAGATCAAGCGCACGCGGCCGGGGCCCGCACAAACTGCGATCAAACGGCGCGCGCTGCAGGTCCGTGGTGGGGGCGGCGTGGCCGGCGCGGGTGGGGGGCGAGAGGCTGCTGCACAGACAGCGGCAGCCTGTGCCTTGCTCTCCCCGAGTGCGCCACACGGTGCACTCTTGTGCCGCCTCTGAGAGTGCAGCCGGGTGGATGCTCGCTCCGTGCAACCAGCACACACACACACACACACACACACACACACACGCGCGCGCGCGCGCGCGCGTAAACGCACCGGAGGGGGAGGTCGCACGCCCGGAGCAGGCAGAGGCAGACGCACGTTCGGCGACTCGCGCTCTCTGCCGACTGGGCAGCTTCCTTCACACACACACGCGCACGCACGCGCGCTCTCTGCCGTCTGGGCAACTTCCTTTACACACACACACACACACACTATTTTCTTAAGCTACTGATTCAGCAGCTAGGCGAAACTAGTGGCACTCGTTCTGATTGGAAGACTTTTTCGGACACGGCGTTTGAGCGTGCTCAGGATAGGGTCGGGTGGAGAGCCGTGGTGTACGGTCCGGCTGCCCCTCAGGCGCCGGCCCCTCCACCACGGCGGTCAAGTAGATTGGCAAGCGCCACTTGACCCCCTATCCCCTAGAAGCAGTTAGGACCTATTTTGGAGGCGTCGCACAATAGCTCTCCTTTTTGCTCTGGGACTACACGTTGGCAGGCAGCCGGCTGGTGGCTACCGCTCCTCACAAGTAATTGTTAGGGCCAGAACTGGACTTGGGTCTAGGCGGTGGTACTAGGACTAGAGGTAGTCTTTGCTGGAAAGCCGATGTAACTGTAACTGTAACACACACACGTGCTCTCTCTGCCGACTGGGCAACTTCCTTCACACCCATACACACGCACACACGCACACGCGCTCTTTCTGCCGACTTGGCAACTTACTTCACACACACACACACACACACACACACACACACGCACGCGCGCTTCCCCACAGGTCCTAAAACAGAAGCGCCTGTTCGAGCAGCAGCGCGAGCAGCTGTACACGCAGCAGTTCAACGTAGAACAGACCAAGTTCACGGTACGTCTGTCTTTGGGCGCCCACTGTAACCGCCAGGATTTGAATTTGAACAACGCAAGACCACCAGCAGACAGCCTGAACTGTGACCTGCCTGACGAGCCGCCCCACGTCCCAATCAGCCAGCCGCAGCTCTCGTGCCATGCATCCGAAATAGGGTCAAAACATGTTGTACTCGTACAACGGTAGGGTCGCGAACTTAGACTAGGGCTTAGGGCTTAGTGGGATATGACGGGAAAACAGGCGGCCAGCGCCTTACTTGCTAGTGCACCCCCCGCACGTTGATGCTCGCAATGGAACTAGGTAGGACCACAGATAATATTTACACAGGTGAATACCCCCCACCTCTCCCCCCCACCTTGGCCCCCCCCCCCCCGGCAGCAATCGCTAGATAGCTTGCAGGCACTTGCAGTGGACACCACCTGCCCCCAAGATTTTTACCCCTACCCCCAACACACACACACACACACACACACAGAGACCTTCGTTCCAGTTCCCACCGCACGCGTGTGCTAGTTACAGCACACACACCGGCAATCGGTTCCGACGTCGAAAAGTACCCATGGATCTGAAGTTCGTTTGCTGCGGGTGACACACACACACACACACACACACAGACACAAAGACACGCCAACAGGTCGACAACATGAACGACACGGTCGGCACGGTCCAGGCGATGCACGCACACACGCAGGCACACACGCAGGCACACACACACACACACGCACACACACGCACAAACACACACACACACACAGGTCGACAACATCAAGGACACGGTCGGCACGGTCCAAGCAATGCACACACGCAAACACACGCACACACACACACACACACACACAGTAACAGTAACACGGGGTTTCCAGCTAAGCAGGCTACTCTTCTACTAGAGACACCCGCCGATACTCCAGCACACTGAAGTACTAGAGTACTGCCGGCTCCCGGCCGATAGACTACCGCTCCCGCCGGCTAGACTACCCCAAACAGCGGTCTCTGAGAGACATGTCTGGCAAGGAGCATATAGGAGAGGACCTTCCTCAGGTCACAGTAGTGGCCTTGTGGCCAGTCAAGCCGGCAGAGCCGACTGGCGCTGACTGGAACGGTCCCCGCCTGGCAGTGCATGGCTGTCCAGCTCTCGTTTGCATGGGGCTCAGCCAGCGCCCCATGCCTCATGCATGGCCAGGTCCCACCCTCCAGGGGTGCATGGACGACAGAGTTGTCATGGAGGCTGCCTGAAGACCTTCCAACGCCAGTCACCGGCAGACGAGCGACCCCGAGGATGAGCGCGGTGACGAACGCTGCGATTGGTGAAGCGGATTTACTCTGTGTTGCCTCGGCGGTCGCCACCGCCGTGATGGTAGCCCGCCTCCACGGGCAGCCATCTTGACCAATGTCCAGCATGCATTGACGGGCGCCAGCTCCTCCGCTCGTCGATCAACTCGTCGAGATCGGTGCCGCATGGCGTCCTGCATGGGGGGAGGATAAGGGCCGTCTCCAAGCACGGGCCGCGGCAGCGCCGCGGCTACTCGCCAAGCCATGGCAGCGCCGGGCAAGCCGCTCCTGAAGTGTTCCACCGAGGGGCAGTCTAGCAGGAGCCGGGCCAGTCGTATTTTACCCCGCTCGTCAGCGGCACACACACACACACACACACAAACACACACACACAGGTGGACAACATCAAAGACACGGTCGGCTCTAAATTCCTGAACCCTAAACCCTGACAAAACTTCTGTACCCTAACAAGTAACAAGTATCACGGGGTTTCCAGCTAAGCAGGCTACTCTTCTACTAGACACCCGCCGATACTCCAGCACACTCAAGTACTAGAGTACCGCCGGCTCCCGGCCGATAGACTACCGCTCCCGCCGGCTAGACTACCCCAAACAGCGGTCTCTGAGAGACACGTCTGGCAAGGAGCGTATAGGAGAGGACCTTCCTCAGGGTCCCTGTACCCTAAACCCTGTACCTTAAACCCTGTACCCTGTACCCTTAACCCTGACAAAACCCCGTCAAACCCTCGAACCTTTACACGAAGCCTTAACACACACACACACACACACACACACAGGTTGACAACATCAAAGACACGGTCGGCACGGTCCAGGCAATGCAGGGCGCGGCCAAGGAGATGAAGTCGCAGTTCAAGAAGCAAAAAGAGCTCGACATCTCGTTCATCGACAAGATGCAGGTATAGTTGATGGTCTGACACACACACACACGCACACACACACACAAACACACACACACACAAACACACACCGAGGTTGCCTTGAGGGTCGCTCGGGGCCGGGGGGGTGGGGGGGTTGAAGCGGCCAAGAAGATGAAGTCGCAGTTCAAGAAGCAAAAGGAGCTCGACATCTCGTTCATCGACAAGATGCAGGTATGGTTGATGCCATCAACTTGATGGTATGACACACACACTCACACACACACACACAAACGTCAGGGGTTTCCTTTGGGGCTGTCAGGCTGCCGGCTTTCCTAGAGAGGGCCTCCCGGACTCTCCTGGTTTCTGGAGAGCTCCCCGGTTTTTCTCCGGGCGCACAGGACGACATGGTTTACATGAACCACCCTCTGCCTGCCCTGCCCTGCCCCACCCCACCCCAGGGGGGGAGGGGGGATCTCCCTCCTGATGCCCCCCCCCACTCACCACACACACACGCACACACGCACACACACTCCCCCAACACACACACACACACACACACACGCACGCACGCGCACGCACACACGCCCAGGACGACATGTTTGACATGATGGACATGGCGAACGAGATCAATGAAGCGATGGGGCGCTCGTACGCGGTGCCGGACGACGTGGACGAGTCGGATTTGATGGCCGAGCTGGATGCACTTGAGGACGATCTGGGAGCTGAGGTAAGTGAGGGAGAGAGGGAGAGAGGGAGACGGACATAGAGAGAGAGGGAGGGAGTGAGAGAGGGGAAGTGTGTGTGTGGTGGTGGGGAGGGTTGTCGGATTTGATCGCTGAGCTGGATGCACTGGAGGACGATCTGAGAGCTGAGGTAAGAGAGAGAGGGAGAGAGGGAGGGAGAGAGAGAGGGGGGGGGGAGGCAGGGAGAGAGGGAGAGAGGGAGAAAGATAGACAGAGAGAGAGAGACAGAGAGGGAGGGAGGGAGGGAGAGAGAGAGGAAGTGTGTGTGTGCCGGACGACGTCGACGAGTCAGATTTGATGGCCGAGCTGGATGCGCTCGATGACGATCTGGGAGCTGAGGTAAGAGAGGGAGATAGGGAAGGAGACAGGGAGAGGGGGAGGGATAAAGAGAGGGAAGCAGACAGAGAAAGAGAAGCAGAGAAAGAGGGGGAGGCAGAGGAAGGCGGAGAAAAAACGCTGGGGGTGCTGTTTGTGTGCTGGGGGGGGGGGGGAGCAGACCTAGTTACCCACACACGTTGCGCACCCATACACCAGCCAACCAACCAACGTGCATCCTCCCTTCCACACACACACACACACACACACACGTGCCCCCACACAGGAGCTCGAGGGCGGCGCCCCGAGCTACCTTCGCCGAGCCGGCAGACCTCCCCAACGCGCTCGCACACGCGCACACACACGCACACACACAGGAGCTCGAGGAGTTTGCCCCCGAGCGAGCACCCCCCCCCCCCCGACGCCCTCTCTCGCAAACACACACACACACGCACACGCACACACAGACACACACACGCGCACACACACCTGTCCAAACCAGCAGACCTCCCAGCGCGCCCTCTCTCTCTCGCACACTCACACACACACAACACACACACACAGGAGCTTAAGGAGCTCGCCCCCGAGCCAGCAGCCCTCCAACGCCCTCTCTCTCACACACACACACACACACACACACAAACCTGTCCGAGCCAACATACCTCCCGGGCGCGCCCTCTCTCACGCACACACACACACACACACACACACACGTGCCCCCCCCCCCCAGGAGCTCGAGGACGGCGCCCCGAGCTACCTCGCAGAGCCAGCAGACCTCCCCAACGCGCCGCAAGCGCAGTCGGCGGCATCAGAGGCTGAGCTGGGCCTGCCTGCGATCAAGTCATGACGGCACCTGGTGTGACAGGCCGGGCCAGGCCAGTCACCAAGGGGGGTGGCGCGCTGCGTGGCCTTGCGGGCTCTACTAGTAGAGCTCCCCTAGACGCAAGCGCAGTCGGCGGCATCAAAGGCTGAGCTGGGCCTGCCTGTGATCAAGTCATGACAAGCACCTGGTGTGACAGGCCGAGCCAGGCCAGTCACCAAGGGGAGTGACGCGCTGCGTGGCCTTGAGGGCTCTCGTAGTAGAGCTCCCCTAGACGTGTAGTCTAGGCGTTAACTCACGCCCCGGGGTCCTCCGGGCGCGTACACGTAAAAACTGTAAAAACACCAAGGGAGGATGATGAGGGGGCCTTCGGGGGCGTCGGCTGCTGGGTGGTGTGAGTGTAGGGGCCGGCGGCAGGCAGCCGCCCTCTCCCTTCCCCCGTTGAACACGGCTGTAACTGTATTCGGTATGACCGATCGTCGCGCCACACCTGCCCCTCAAACTTCCATGCCCAAACACCGAGGGGGGGATTGCACTGGCACCAGTGCTGGCGTCCTGGTTGTCAGCGTTGGAGGAGA
>VFSX01000179.1:335000-340000 GCA_016618255.1 Chlamydomonas sp. UWO 241
TCGGACGCCTTTGACCACACCACAAACTACCCACACCACACACACACACACACACGCACGCGTACCGATCGCATCGGCGAGATCGGCCACGGGCGCGGCGGACCCCCCCCCCCACACACACACCCAAACACACAAATTTGTTGTGTTAAATACATTGCACGAGGGCGTCTGTCAATAGCGGTCAGACTCAAACAAACGCACACATCAGACTGCTGCACATCCACGCACATGCCCCCCCCCAAAAGCGCACCGGCCGCATTGGCGAAATTGGCGACGGGCGCAGCGGCCCAGTCCACGCAAACTCGGGCATCTGCGCCGAGCGCGACTTCCCGCGCTTTGTGCAGTAGAGCCACCTGCGATAGTGGCGATATTTTTTCACAGTGTGTTGGGCAGCCAGTTGGGCAGCCAGATGGGCAGTCTGCAGGAGTGTGGTGCAGCCTGCATTTGATGATGGAGTTTCTGCAGCCTGTTACGCGGCTTGCCCGCGCATCGTGCAGAAGAGCCACCTGCGACGTTGATGGGCTGCACAGCCTGTTGGGCACTCTGTAATGGTGCGGCCTGCATTTGGTGTTTTGTTTTTGCAATCTGTTACGCGGCTTTCCGCGCTTCATGCAATCGAGCCACCTGTTTGTGGTGATGGGCTTTACCTCCGCTGTGGAGCGGACTACAAGTACCCACCCGCTGTGGAGCGGACTGCAAGTAACTATCCGCTGTGGAGCGGACTTCAAGTACCTATCCGCTGTGGAGCGGACTTCAAGTACCTATCCGCTGTGGAGCGGACTACAAGTACTATCCGCTGTGGAGCGGACTACAAGTACCAAAACTGGCACGCCCTCGGCAAGCAACAACGGGCTTGGTGCCGCACACGACCGCTGCGGGATTTGTCACGGCGGCCCATGCATGCATGGCATGCATGGCGATCGTCGGGACGCATGGTGGCCTAGACCCCATGCATGGTAGGATGGCGCGCTGCGTGGCCTTGCGGGTTCTCCCAGTAGAGCCCCCCTAGACTTTTAGTCTAGGCCTTAACCCACGCCCCGGGGTCCTCCGGGCACGTACATGTAAAAACTGTAAAAACTGATGGGCTTTACAGCCTGTTGGGCAGGTAGCCTCCTGCGCGGTGTCTTGGGCACCTATCATGGTGCGGCCTGTATTTGAATTTTTTATTCTGTTGCGCGGCTTTATGCGCTTTGTGCAATGGAGCCACCTGTTTGTGGTGGTGGGCTTTACGGTGTGACTGGTTAGTGTGGCTGGCAATTGGCGAGTGAGCAAGCAGTGGAAACGGGGCAAAAACGAGACAGCACCCCCACCACGCAACTAACAGCGACACGCAAACAACAGACAACGACCCAAATGCAACAGACAAGCAACCCGATACACCCGGTCAGCACCCCAAGCAACAGACACGCGCCCACCACAGCGACCCCACACACAACAGACAAGCAACTCAACACACTCACGCGTCCTGTGGAGGCTTGTGGCAGCTTTTGTGCTCCGACCACGCGGCCTGGAAGCGTGTGTGTGTGTGTGTGCATGCGTGTGTGTGGTCAATTTTACAGTGTGTCGGATGCGCATCGAGTGTGTGCGTGTGTGCGTGTGTGCTTGTGTGAACGTGTGTGCGTGTGTGTGTGGGTGTGTGTGGGTGCGTGTGGGTGAGCACACACGCACGCACGCCCACCCACGTGCCACCTTGACGCAGTCCTGCGTGCTCACCCGCCTGCAGTGCACACCCACCTCATACGCATCCAGGCAGCACACAGACACACACACATACACACACACACACAACTGCAGTACACACCCACGTGCCCACCTTGAAGCACTCCTGTGTGCTTGCGCTCACCCACACCCATCGCACACACCCATGCAGTACACACACACACACACCTGCTGTACACACACATGCATGCACATGCCCCTGCAAACACGGTACACATACGCACACACACGCAGGCACACGCACGCACGCAGGCAGGCACACCCACACGGGCACGCCCACGTGCCCACCTTGAAGCACTCCTGTGTGCAGAACACGCTGGCCGGGCGCGACAGGCCCAGCTGGATGCACTTGGGGCACTGCAGCTTGGCGGGTGCAGCGCACCTGGAGAGGGAGTTAACAGTTGTCAGTTTACAGTACGCACCCTTGGGGGCGTGGGATTGAGCTGCGAGCTGCCTCTTGAGGCGGGCTGCCAGAACCTGTGTGTCCGATGCACAAGGGCCTGCGTGCAAGCCATGCGCCCATGCACATGGCCAGGGTGTGCTGTGCAGGATCGCTCGTGTGATCGACGCCAGCACGTTCAGCAACAGACCACACCACCCCCGTGAAGTACGCGCACCTCACACATGGCAGCGAGCTCATTTCAACCTCAGCCATTGTGGCGGCGGGTCTCGACAGGTGTCGACAAACGTTGGTGGCTTGCGCCAAGTCCGAGGGAGGGGCGTCACAATTAACTACGAGCTACTGGCTGCCTTAAAGCGCTGGGTCGCTGCTAAAATGCAAGTAAAACATCCACACACATCCACACCGGATCTGTTGCTCGCCATTTCATCGCCCATCGCGTTCCATCGCCTCCTTCATTTCCGCTGCACATATCTCGGCAGCTTCAAGGCGCAGGGAGCCTGAGCCGCGACCATGCTCTCCTCGAGCTCATGCGTTGCGATCCGGCCATCGCTGAGCATGCAGCAGATGCCTAGGTAAGTGCATCAGCAATAAGTGCACGCCGATGCTCGCTCCAGAACTCGCACCTCGAGTCCGAGCTGGCACCCTGCATGCATGCATGCAAACAGGCGCATGCATGGCACGCGAGCAGGCACGCCTTCGCACGCTCCACTCTGCGCAGGTGGTGCGTGCCGGCCAGCAGCAGCCGCGCGGCCGTGCAGCCGCGCCGTGTGCTGGCACCACCGCCCGCAGTGACGGCGCAGCAGCAGCAGCCCGGCCGCCGCGCGCTGCTGCTCGGCGCGCCCCTCGCACTCTCCTCGCTGCTGCTCAACCAGCAGCGAGCGCGCGCCGACGATGCCGTCATCACGGTCGACATCGACGCGCCCACCGACACCGCCGCTGCGCTCGACACCAGCGCTGGCGGGCCATCTGGTACGGCGCCACGCCGGCACGCCGCTTGATGGACACTGCTGTCGCATACGCATACGCACACACGCACACACACACACACACACACACACATACACACACACACACACCACCACCACCACACACACCACGCCCTGCAGCTCCGGACGCTGCCATGCACGCCGCGCGCACTCGCACACACACACACACACACGCACACACGTACCTCCCACACACACCACCCCACACACACCACGCCCCGCAGCCCCGGAAGCTGCCATGCACGCCGCGCGCACTCGCCCCCCTCCCAACACACACACCCGCAGTCACACCACGCCCCGCAGCCCTGGACGCCGCCACGCGCGTCACACAGCGTGCAGCGCGCACGCGCACACACACTCACTCCCCCACACACCCCCAACACACACACCCGCCAACATACCACGCCCCGCAGCCCCGGACGCCGCCACGCGCGCCGCGCGCACGCGCGCACACCCACGCACCCCCCCCAACACACACACCCGCACACACACCACGCCCCGCAGCCCCGGACGCAGCCACGCGAGCCGCACAGCGCGCAGCGCGCACGCACACGCACGCCCCACCCCTCCAACACCCGCACACACACCATGCCCCGCAGCCCCGGACGCCGCCACGCGCGCCGCACAGCGCGCAGCGGATCGTGCGGCTGCCCAGCCGGCACCCCCCACAATCGGAAGCACCAACCAGGTGCGCAGTGATCTTGCAAGCCGTATAGGTGCAGCAGTGATTTTGTTTTGGGTTCCTGGGAGCCATTGGGAGCCATTTGGCTACTGACGATCCCATCAGATAGAGCTCAACCACCCAAGTTGCTTGATGATCTGACGATTCCATCAGCTAGAGCTCGCCACGAGCTTGAAAATGACATATATTTGACGGTCGATGGTCAACGCTAAGGCAGCAGTCAAGGCGGTCAACGGGACGTTGGTCCGCGCGCCGGCTCCCAGAAAGTAACTTTAAAACACACGGCGGGGGGGCATATTGTTTTTTTCAAACCCCATGCCTTTTTTTTTTTGAAAAAGTCCCTGGGGGGACCAACCAATTCCATGTACACCCTGGCCTTATCTGTTGCTGCTTAAACTTGGTGTGCAGCTCCGCAACATCATTCCCTGTCCATAGTTTCAGTGGGTGGCTGTGCAACTCACTCCAACTTCTTGAAACTGGCCTCAGAAGGCGGCCACACTCCTCGGTACAGCCCCACGCTCCAAGGTCCCACCCACATCCTCCCGACTAATGAATCGCATGAAAGACCATGCATTTGGCATCTGTGTTGCAACACGAATCTAGCGCGCCCACCCCGCAGCCCAATCGGAGGTCTGCAGAGCATCCTGGCTCTCAGGGGTGTGGACCAGTGGTCCACACCAGCTTCCCGGTGTGGGGCCCCCACACCCCTGCAGTATGTATTGGATGTGTGGATGACCTGAGGGTGGATATGGACTCCTCTTGACAAGTGGAATCCAACGCGCCCAGGTCGAACGAAGGCCGGAGTTGAAAGTTACAAGTTTTTTTGAAAAGTCCCCGAACCAACCAACCAACCCCCCGCTGCCCAAATTTTTTTTGGGGTGGATATGGACGTAACTAAGGGAGGCGAAGGGCATGGCGCCGGTCCGGTACCAAAACTCGAAGTTTTGGGGCATGGGGTCTAAAATCGACTTTCCTGCCCCTCCCCTGGGGGGGGCAAGAAACTTATTTCCTGCAGGCATGGTACAATCTTTTTGGGGGGGGTCTGCGCCCCCCCCCCCCCACCAACTCGCTGAATACACCATGCATGGAGCCCAGTGTCCCCCGGGAAGATTTTTTTTATTAGTTATTTATTTCCCGGTTCCAGCAACTTCGACCGCTCATACCAGGCGCAAACCATGGCGGGCGTTCACGCAACGCATGCCGTTGTGCT
>VFSX01000179.1:345000-349449 GCA_016618255.1 Chlamydomonas sp. UWO 241
TCGATCTCGCCGCAGACCATCATCTACAACGACTGCACGCCCACCGTAAAACCCAACACAACCCCAAACCCCCAACCACCAAGCCCTACAAAACACACAACCGTAAAAAAAACGCCCACACGCTGAACCCGTAACCCCCACCCCTACCCCTACCCCCCCGTCCAGATACTCAATCTCGCCGCAGGGCATCATCTACAAGGACTTTACGCCGGGGGTGGGGCCAATCCCTACTGAGGGTCAGGTGTGTGCGTGGTGCGCTGATACACGTAGGTATCAATATACAATATACACACAAATCACATGCGCACGCGCGTGCACACACACACACACACACACACACACACACACACACACACACAAACGCAGAGCTCGGAGTGAGGGCCAGGTGTGTGCGTGGTGCGCTGATACACACACACACACAACATGCACACGCGCGCGCGCGTGCACGCACGCACGCACGCACACACACACAGACACAGACATACCTCTGCCTGAGGGTCATGTGTGTGCGTGGTGGTGGTGGCGTGCCTGCCTCGGCTGCTGCTGTTGCTGCTGCTGACCGGGCGTCTGCTACACACACACACACACACACACACACACACACACACGCAGGAGGTGGTCTTCAACTATGCGGGCTACAACGAAAGCGGCACCTTGATCGACTCATCGTTCAAGGACGGACGCCCAGCGCGCACACACACACACACGCACGCACGCACACACACACACGCAGGAGGTGGTCTTCAACTATGCGGGCTACAACAAAAGCGGCACCTCGATCGACTCATCGTTCAAGGACAGACGCCCGGCGCGCGCACACACACACACACAGAGCGAGAGAGATATCGTTACAGAGAACTCTGCACGGCAGACCTAGATAGGCTGTTTCTGGTCATCATTGAGGAGATTCCATTTGGAGGCGAGTGACCAACCGTGCGCCAACAAGAGGGTGAATAACCTCATTCAAAAAGCAGTGGGGGAAAGGGGCAAATGCGGGTCACTGACGGCTGTGTTCGTCACTCCGCTTCGACTGAGTTTAAACTAGGTCTCGGCAGATTGACATCCACAGTTGTGGAAATCTCGCTAAGAGGATCCACTCGGGGGTGACTCGCTTGGACAAGAGGTCCATGAACTCGGGGTGCTTGGAGATGTCGCGTTTGAAGTTGGAAAAGTGGGTGTTTGCGGAGGAACGGAACTTGACGGAGTGGGCGAAAAAGTCGCCGGCGCTGAGCCGGTAGGATGTGATGGCGCCGCCGGCATAGAGCGAAGTCATGTCCGGTCGGCGGTACGCGAAAAGGGCGGCAGTGGGGGGGTATATGATGTCGGGAGGGAGTGGGGGGGAGAAGGGACGGGCGGGTGTGTGGAGATGGAGGGGCGGGGGGACGGGGGAGGTGGGAGGCGGCGGATGAGGGAGCCGATGAACGTAGCACGGTGCTTGTTGATCGTGTCGATGATGGGGAACGTACAAGGGGGGGAGGCATGCATCGTGGTGGTGGAGGTGTGCTCTGTGGTGTGAGGAGGGATGCCCTTGATGAGGCGGAGGAAGCGGTTGTGGGTTACTTCAAGTCGGTGGATGTGGGCCTTGTTCAACGTCCATGTCTGGCAGCCATACAGTAGGGCAGAGATCACAAAGGCGTTGTAGAGGTGGATCTTGGTAGTGGGAGAGATTGAGTTGGAGTTCCAGAACCGGGGAGTGAGACGGTTGAAGGCGTACCAGGCACTTCCGATCCGGCGTGAGATCTCTGAGCCGAGGATGTCGGAATCAGACGTGTTGGGAGCATCATCAGAAGGGGCGGCGGGGGAGTACAGAATACTTCCCAGGTATTTGAACTTGGAGGTGGAGTGGACCAGGTGGGGGGTAGATGAGGAGTTGGAGGGGATGGTGATAGGGGCGGAGGGGACGGTGTGGGCAGAAGGGTGGCCGAGGGATTGTGCCACGGTTTTGTCGTAGTTGATCGCAAGGGCCAGGTCTGAACAGATGCGGTCGAGGAGGGTGAGCACGGTGCGGAGGTCTTCCTCGGAGGGGGCGAGCAGGGCGATGTCGTCGGCGTAGAGAAGGAGGGGGAGGATGGTGGTCAAAAAGTCCTTGCGGGACTAAGGGGTGTACAGTTTTCCGTCGATCATGTAGCCAATTTGTATGCCAGCGTTGGGGAGCTGGGCAATCAGGGATCGGACAACCGGTATCGATGTAGACATTGAAGAGGAGGGGGGAGAGGGGGCAGCCTTGCTTGACGCCAGCTTTGAGAGGGAAATGGGCGGAGTATGCACCGTTGACTCGGGCTCTGGCGGTGGCACCAGAGTAGAGGCTTTCGATGCGTGCAAGGAGGGCAGGGTGCGCGCCGCGGTGGAGGAGGGTTTTCCAAAGGGCGGCGTGGTTGACACTGTCGAACGCCTTGGACAGGTCGACGTAAGCCACATGGAGGGGGGCGTGGGCGCGGTGTGACTCCTCTTGGAGGCGTCGTAGGGTGAAGATGGCATCGGAGGTGCCACGGCCCGGACAGAAGCCAAACTGGGAAGTGTAGACGGTGGGCTCCAGCTGGAGCTTGAGGCGGTTGAGGAGGATGTGAGTGTAGACCTTGCCAGCGACGGGCAGGAGGGAGATGCCGCGGTAGGACGTGCTGCGCGTGGGTGGGCACACACACACACACACACACACACACACACACACACACACGCACACACACACACGCACGCACGCATGGGTGGGTGGACACACACGCACGCGTGGGTGGACACACACACACACACACACACACACACACACACGCACGCACACAGGAGGTGGTCTTCAACTATGCGGGCTACAACGAAAGTGGCACCTCGATCGACTCATCGTTCCAGGACTGACGCCCGGCGCACACACCCACCCACACCCACACCCACACACACACGCACGCACGCACGCACGCACGCAGGAGGTGGTCTTCAACTATGCGGGCTACAACGAAAGTGGCAACTCGATCGACTCATCGTTCAAGGACGGACGCCCTGCGCACACACACACACACACACACACACACACGCGCACGCACGCACGCACGCACGCAGGAGGTGGTCTTCAACTATGCGGGCTACAACGAAAGCGGCACCTCGATCGACTCATTGTTCTAGGACAGACGCCCGGCGCGCGCACACACACACACACACACACACACGCACGCACGCAGGAGGTGGTCTTCAACTATGCGGGCCACAACGAAAGTGGCACCTCGATCGACTCATCGTTCAAGGACGGACGCCCGGCGCACACACACACACACACACACACACACACACGCACGCACACACGCACGCACGCACGCACGCAGGAGGTGGTCTTCAACTATGCGGGCTACAACGAAAGTGGCACCTCGATCGACTCATCGTTCAAGGACGGACGCCCGGCGCACACACACACACACACACACACACACACACACACGCGCACGCACGCACGCACGCACGCAGGAGGTGGTTTTCAACTATGCGGGCTACAACTAAAGTGGCACCTCGATCGACTCATCGTTCAAGGACGGACGCCCGGCGCACACACACACACATACACACACACACACACACACACACACACACACGCATGCACACACGCAGGAGGTGGTCTTCAACTATGCGGGCTACAACGAAAGTGGCAACTCGATCTACTCATCGTTCAAGGACGGACGCCCGGCGCACATACACACACACACACACACGCACGCACGCACGCAGGAGGTGGTCTTCAACTATGCGGGCTACAACGAAAGCGGCACCTCGATCGACTCATCGTTCAAGGACGGACGCCCGGCGCACACACACACACACACACACACACACACACACACACGCGCACGCACGCACGCACGCACGCAGGAGGTGGTCTTCAAGTATGCGGGCTACAACAAAGGCGGCACCTCGATCGACTCATCGTTCTAGGACAGACGCCCGGCGCGCACACACACACACACACACACACGCACGCACGCACGCAGGAGGTGGTCTTCACTATGGCTACAACAAAAGCGCGCCACTACGACGACTTCATCGTTCTAGGACAGACGCCCGGCGCGCCGGCACACACACACACACAAACACACGCACGAGTGAGGTGGTCTTCAACTATGCGTGGGCTACAACAAAAGGGCACCTCGATCGCACTCATCGTTCAAGGACGGACGCCGGCGCACACACACACACACACAACCACACACAACGCACACACACGCACGCACGCCACGCACGCACGCACGCACGCACGCAGGAGGTGGTCTTCAACTATGCGGGCTACAACGAAAGGGGCACCTCGATCGTCTCATCGTTCAAGGACGGACGCCCGGGGCACACACACACACACACACACACACACACGCACGCACGCACGCAGGAGGTGGTCTTCAACTATGCGGGCTACAACGAAAGTGGCACCTCGATCGACTCATCGTTCAAGGACAGACGCCCGGCGCACACACACACACA
>VFSX01000080.1:0-227500 GCA_016618255.1 Chlamydomonas sp. UWO 241
CCTTGTAGAGTGCCGTGGCATCCTCACACGGGCGCCACACCTGCCTCCCAGCCCTTCACTCACCAAGTACGACGGACGGACGGACCCACCCACATGAAAGAGAGAAAGAGAGAGAGAGAGGGAAGCACCTTGTAGAGTGCCGTGACATCCTCACACGGTCGCCACACCTGCCTCCCAGCCCTTCACTCACCAAGTACGACGGACGGACGGACCCACCCACATGAAAGAGAGAAAGAGAGAGAGAGAGGAAAGCACCTTGTAGAGTGCCGTGGCATCCTCACACGGTCGCCACACCTGCCTCCCACGCCCTTCACTCACCAAGTACGCCACGGACGGACGGACCCCCACATGAAAGAGAGAAAGAGAGGAGAGAGGGAAGCACCTTGTAGAGGCCTGGGCATCCTCACCACGGTCGCCCACACCTGCCTCCCAGCCCTTCACTCACCAAGTACGATGGACGGACGGACCCACCCACATGAAAGAGAGAAAGAGAGAGAGAGAGGGAAGCACCTTGTAGAGTGCCGTGACATCCTCACACGGTCGCCACACCTGCCTCCCAGCCCTTCACTCACCAAGTACGACGGACGGACGGACCCACCCACATGAAAGAGAGAAAGAGAGAGAGAGAGGGAGCACCCTTGTAGAGTGCCGTTGGCATCCTCACACGGTCCCACATCCTGCTCCCGCCCTCACTTCACCCAAGTACGAGGACGACGACCCACCCACATGAAGAGAGGAAAGAGAGAGAGAGAGGGAAGCACCTTTTGTAGAGTGCCGTGGGCATCTCACACGTCGCCACACCTGCCTCCAGCCTTCCACTCACCAAGTACGAACGGACGGACCGGACCCACCCACATGAAGAGAGAAGAGAGAGAGGAGAGGGAGCACCTTGTAGAGTGCCGTGGCATCCTTCACACGGTCGCCACACCTGCCTCCCAGCCCTTCACTCTCCAAGTACGACGGACGGACGGACCCACCCACATGAAAGAGAGAAAGAGAGAGAGAGAGGGAAGCACCTTGTAGAGTGCCGTGGCATCCTCACACGGTCGCCACACCTGCCTCCCAGCCCTTCACTCACCAAGTACGACTGACGGACGGACCCACCCACATGAAAGAGAGAAAGAGAGAGAGAGAGGGAAGCACCTTGTAGAGTGCCGTGGCATCCTCACACGGTCGCCACACCTGCCTCCCAGCCCTTCACTCACCAAGTACGACGGAAGGACGGACCCACCCACATGAAAGAGAGAAAGAGAGAGAGAGAGGGAAGCACCTTGTAGAGTGCCGTGGCATCCTCACACGGTCGCCACACCTGCCTCCCAGCCCTTCACTCACCAAGTACGACGGACGGACGGACCCACCCACATGAAAGAGAGAAAGAGAGAGAGAGAGGGAAGCACCTTGTAGAGTGCCGTGGCATCCTCACACGGTCGCCACACCTGCCTCCCAGCCCTTCACTCACCAAGTACGACGGACGGACGGACCCACCCACATGAAAGAGAGAAAGAGAGAGAGAGAGGGAAGCACCTTGTAGAGTGCCGTGGCATCCTCACACGGTCGCCACACCTGCCTCCCAGCCCTTCACTCACCAAGTACGACGGACGGACGGACCCACCCACATGAAAGAGAGAAAGAGAGAGAGAGAGGGAAGCACCTTGTAGAGTGCCGTGGCATCCTCACACGGTCGCCACACCTGCCTCCCAGCCCTTCACTCACCAAGTACGACGGACGGACGGACCCACCCACATGAAAGAGAGAAAGAGAGAGAGAGAGGGAAGCACCTTGTAGAGTGCCGTGGCATCCTCACACGGTCGCCACACCTGCCTCCCAGCCCTTCACTCACCAAGTACGACGGACGGACGGACCCACCCACATGAAAGAGAGAAAGAGAGAGAGAGAGGGAAGCACCTTGTAGAGTGCCGTGGCATCCTCACACGGTCGCCACACCTGCCTCCCAGCCCTTCACTCACCAAGTACGACGGACGGACGGACCCACCCACATGAAAGAGAGAAAGAGAGAGAGAGAGGGAAGCACCTTGTAGAGTGCCGTGACATCCTCACACGGTCGCCACACCTGCCTCCCAGCCCTTCACTCACCAAGTACGACGGACGGACGGACCCACCCACATGAAAGAGAGAAAGAGAGAGAGAGAGGGAAGCACCTTGTAGAGTGCCGTGGCATCCTCACACGGTCGCCACACCTGCCTCCCAGCCCTTCACTCACCAAGTACGACGGACGGACCCACTCCCACACCCTCTCCCACACCCACACCCTCCCCCGCACCTTATAGAGTGCCTTGGCATCTTCAGACGGTTTCCGCACCGGCGGCGCGACACCCTCGGGCAGTCCCGTCGGCGGTTGCCCGTACGGGGCGGGAGAGTACTTTGTGTCAACCTCGCCCTGTGGGGTGGGTGTGTGGAACCGGGTGTGGGTGTGGGTGTGGAACTGGGTGTGGACGCAGCTGTGGAAGCGGGCAAGTACTTTGTGTCGACCTCGCCCTGTGGGAGGAGGGTGTGGGACCGGGTGTGGGTGCGGGTGTGGAACCGAGTGTGGGCGCGTAGGTGTGGATGCGGGCGTGTACTTTGTGCCAACCTCAGCTCGAGCGCATGGTGCAGCAGTTCGAGAGAGAGAGAGCCCTTCCTTGCCCACACTTTTGCACAGACCTTGAATCCGTAAAACTTTGTGCATGTTGACGACTCGTGGTTGCCGCGCAGCAGGAACACGTTGGCTGGGGCAGCAAGCTTCAGCGTCAGCAGCAGCATCAAAACCTGTGAGTGTGTGTGTATGTGTGTGCGTGCGTGTGTGCGTGTATATGTGTGTGTGTGTGTGTGTGTGTGCGTGTCTGTGTGTGTGTGTGTGTGTGTGCTATGTCCACTGGGTGTGGGGGGGCAGCAAGTGTGTGTGCCTGTGTGTGGGGTGGGGTGGGGGTGCGGGTATGCGTGCCACATGCTCGTGCATGCACCAAAACCTGAGTGTGTGGGGCGGCACCTGGAAAGCCGATGTTATTGTCACTGTGACTGTGGGGCGGCAACTGTGGGTGAGTGCCTGTGTGTGGGTGTGGGTGGGGGTATGCGTGCCACATGCTCGTGCATGCATCGCCACCAGGTGCCTTGCTGCTGCCGCAACCTGGAAGTGGCATGCACACAAGCATCACCACCGCCGCCGCCAAGCGAGAAACAGGGCACAGGCATAAGATGTCCCATAGGAGTACCAAGCAAATGCCCAGAGGAGCGTCTCCATGCCCTGCTGCCGCGAGTTCCTTTGGCTCTACACAGCCATTCGGCTGTATTCTGGCTGTACTTTGACCTTCAACACAGCTCACGCCATCCAGTGGATTGTAAGTCTGACGAGCGCGGCAGGCAGAGCTCATCAAGGGCTACCAAATGACCTATACTTGAGGGCAGACGGTCAACGGGAAGTCAACGGTCAACGCGGTCAACGAGAAATCCGGCTGTGGAACAATTGATTACAAATCACGAAAATATGATCACTGGCGCGTACGCACACACCGGGCAGCGACACACAGCACACGAGCGCAACAATCGCTTGCGCCCCTCAGTGGAGCTGTCCACAAAGTCCCCCCCCCCCACACAAAAACACCCACACCCACACGCACACACCTCCATGCCCCACGCGCCCCTGTCCACAAAGTCGCCGTTGAACACGTACGTGCGCGACGGGCTCGGCTGCCCAATGAGCTCCAGCATGCGAACGACGTCGTGGAACTGCGGCCACGCGCGTGTGCGTGGTGTGTGTGTGTGTGTGTGTGTGTGTGCTGCTCTGGGCATGTTTTTGTTAGCACAAATCTTGTGCTCGGGACCATTTTGTGTGTGTGCGTGTGTGTGAGCGTATGCATGCGCGTGTGCGTGTGTGTCGACACCTATACGGAGGCGCTGCTCTGGGCATGTTTTCGGTAGGATGTAAGGGACATCTTATGCCTGGGGTGTCTTAGTGTGGGTGGGTGGGTGTTTGTGTGCGTGTTTGTGCATGTGTGTGTGCGTGCGTGTGCAAGCGTGTGTGCGCGAGTGTAGGCTTGGCGTCGGCCTCACCTGGCCGTGGGTGTCTCCGACCACGACCACCTCCTCACCCGACTCGGTGCACGGGGAGATCTGCGCAGAGTGTGTGCAGAGCGCAGACACGCGCGTTGCTCGGTACACACACATAAACATAGACGCTCTTGCAGGCGTGTGTGGGACTGTGCGGGTGCGTGTTTGCGTACACTGCGCCAAGGGGGTGGCGATGCACGGTGTGTCCCATGCATGCATGCAAGCCCGGCGCATGCCGCATGGCGCATGCAAGCCCGGGCGCGCGTGCTGAGCGCCCCCACATCCACCGCACGCCACGACATCCACCGCACGCCATGCCTCAGATGCAGGGCCCCACCTCCAGCATACATGGCTCGTTTTTGAACAATTGAAACGCATCCTCGATGATCGCAAGCGCCTTGGCCGCAGGCAGCGCTGCCGACACTGCTGTGTAGCTGTGATGCGTCGCCTCCAGCAGGTCGTCACGCAGGCGCGCTGAAAATGCCATGTCGTACTGGGGGGGCACCAGCTGTGGTGCGGCCTGCGGCGAAGATTTAGGCTCTTCTGCGAAGATTTCGCCCCATGCACATGACGCCGGCTCCTGTGGCGCAGGTCCTGCCGCAGGCACAGGTCCAGTCACCGCGCTAGGGGTCTCGCACGCGCTGGTCGCTGTCTCTACCTCGCGCATGCACTGGTCAAGGGGCTCGCAATCAGTGGTCGCTGTCTCTCTCTCGCGCGTGCACTGATCCAGGTCCATGCTGCTGCTGAGGAGCGACGCCTGCTGGTGCCGCACGTGGTGCCGTGCGTGGCGTACAAACGTGCATGCGTGCATGGTGTTGTTGCATGAAACCCCACACATGCTGCTGCACACATTCGCGCACAAAGAGCCAAGCTACTCTTGTCGCTGCTACTCCAGGCGCTCGCCCCTGCCCTTGCACGACTCCAGTCCATCATGGGCGACTCAGACAAGAGTAGCAGCTCGAACCTGCCGACAAGAAAGGAGCCCAGCGACACCCCCGGCAAGAAGTGCTACACCATCTGGCGCAGCGACTTCCTGATCGACGACAAGTACGTTCCTATCAAGGCGATTGGGAAGGGCGCTTACGGCGTGGTGTGCTCTGCCAAGGACCAGGTGTCGGGCGAGAAGGTCGCAATTAAGAAGATTGGCAACGCCTTCGAAAACCTCACCGACGCGAGGCGCACGCTGCGCGAGATCAAGCTCCTGCGCCACCTCCACCACGAGAACATCATCGCAGTGCGCGACGTGCTGATGCCGCCCAACCGCGACAAGTACAACGACGTGTACACCATATATGAGCTCATGGACACCGATCTGCACCAAATCATCCGCTCCAGCCAGCCGCTGACCAACGAGCACTACCAGTATTTCATCTACCAGGTGGGGAGGAGGAGGGGGGGAGGGGGGGCTGGCTAGGGGGAGCAACAGGTGTCTAACGGCCTGGCCACAACACACACACAGATCCTGCGCGGCCTCAAGTACGTGCACTCCGCCAACGTGCTCCACCGCGACCTGAAGCCCAGCAACCTGCTGCTGAACGCGTCGTGCGACCTCAAGATTTGCGACTTTGGGCTGGCGCGCACGAGGTGGGGTGTGCATGGAGGCCGCATGGGGCTGCATGGCCCCCATGCTCATGCGCGCATGCCCATGCAGTGCCCCCCGTGCCCCCAGGCACACGCACACATGCACAAACGCATCAAAACCAATGCCCACCCACCCCTTCTCTCACTCGCCCGCGCAACCACCGCCTCCGCCACGCCCCGCTCAGCACCGAGGCGTCCTACATGACTGAGTACGTCGTTACGCGGTGGTACCGCGCGCCCGAGCTGCTGCTCTCGTGCGAGCACTACACGACCGCGATCGACATCTGGTGCGTGTGTCTACGTGCGTGTGTGTGCGCGTGGTGACACGCTGCTCAATGATTGTGCCCGAGCACACTCATTGGGCACAATCGTGAGGGGGCAAGGAAAACGGCTGTTTTAGTGTCCCAAAGACACAACTTTGAACATAGCGGCACGTGCTGGCACGCTTCCCTCGTGTGGACACACCGTTTGGGGGCACACACACACACAACCAACCAACTAAGGGGGCCGCATGCACCGGCCATGCCTACTACTAGCATACATACTCACACACACACACACACACACACACACACACACGCCAGAACCACTTGTCTGTGGTGCTGGCCGGTCAGAAAAAGGGCTGCTGGTCCAGAAGCGAGGAGCATGGCTGGGCAGAACTAGTAGAGGCCTGATGGGTGACCCGGGCGCTGATGCCTAACATTCGAGCGTGCGCGCTCGTCCCGCGCAGCCACCGCCGCCGCTTGAGCATACACATTTGGGGGGGAGCAGCCACCAACGCACCAGAACCACCCACCCGTCAGGCGGCGGTGGTGAATAGAGAGCCAGATTGCCACTGGTGGTGGCTGGTGAAAGAGATCATGCATGGGTGGTGGGGGGCCGAAGGGGTGGGGGAGTGAGGGTGTGTTGGGGGTTTCAGTGGAAGAACCAGCTGAGCTGGCTCCTCCTTGTCGCCCGGAGTAGTTCTTTCCCCTTCCCCCCCCCCACACAAATTCCACTTACAGCATTGCCCGCTCGGTCGTTCGCTCATCCGCCAGTGGTTCCACTAAGGATCTTGGGAAAATGATGGCTCACCCTGGGTCTCACGGATCATCTCCCAATTTCACCCAGCAGGAGGCGATGCTTGGCAAAAAAGTGATCACATTTTTCACACGTTTCGCTCCGAAATCTGCGTAATCTCACCCCACTGCGCCTGCCCGAAGCGGACAATCTCACCCCGCAAATGAAATTTTGCGGGGTGCGGGGTGGCTAACAGAAACACTGCCACACACACAAACATTCCTTCCCGAGCGTTGCTTCTGCAATGGGGGCACGGGCAGCCCCCATGCGTACCCCCGAATGAGCGTATCACTTCGGTACACACATGCATGTTTACATGCTCACAGCAGACACACACACACACACACACACACACGTACACACACACACATGTGTGCAGGCACGCACATGCGCATGTGTGCCATGTTCAGTGCATGCGTAGTTGCGCATGCTCGCACGCAACCCATCCAACAGACGGACACGCACACACACACACACGCGCGTGAATGTGCAGGTCCGTTGGCTGCATCATGGCGGAGCTGCTGGGCCGGCGGCCGCTGCTGCCCGGCAAGGACTACGTGGACCAGCTGAAGCTCATTATCAAGACGCTCGGCCCGCCCTCCGAGGACGACCTCACGTTCATCACGTCGCACAAGGCACGCGCGTACATCCGCGCGCTGCCTCCGTCTGAGAAGCTCGACTTCAAGCGCAAGTTCCCCGAGGCCGACCCGCTCGCGATCGACCTCATGGAGAAGATGATGCAGTTTGACCCACGCAAGCGCTGCAACGTGGTCGAGGCGCTACAGCACCCGTGGCTTGCGCAGCTGCACGACCCCGCGGCCGAGCCATTTGCGCCCGGTCCGTTTGAGTTTGAGTTTGAGGAGGAGCAACTGACGGAGACGACGATCCGGGAGCTGGTGTACGAGGAGGCGCGCCACTATCACCCGTGAGGGGAGGAGCGACGGGCACAGGGAGATGGGTACATGACCACCCACGGGGACATGTAGAGTCGGTGCGGCAGCGTTAGGAGAGAGAGGAGGGAGCCCGTTGCGCGGAGGCCTATCTGCCGGCGCGCACGCTCGCTCGTGCAGGATACGCGTGGTACCATTATGGGATAGGCGGCGCGCGATGTGTGGCGTGCGCCCACCGCCCGCTTGAGGCCGGCCATAGCCACCCGCCCATGGAGGTATTTTACACTTTTTTTGGGTGTCCTCCAATGTATAGTCAGGGCGCGTCTCCTCTCGGCAACCTTTGTCACAGGACGTGGGGCAACCCCTAGTGATGTCATCTGGTGACACCCTGTCTCCGCACACATATAACGAACACATGTAATGCTGGTGCAACTTGACAAATGAGGCAAGCAACATCGGTTTTCCAGCAAAGACTGCCTCCTAGTCCTAGTACCACCGCCTAGACTTGAGTCCAGTTCTGGCCCTAACAATCACTCGGCTGCCTGGTAATGCGTAGTCAATGCGCAGTCCCACAGCAAAAAAAAGTCGCTATGATGCGACCCCCTAAAGAAATCCTTCACTGCTTCCAGGTGATAGGGGTCAAGTGGCGCTTGTTAATCTTCTTGACCGCCAAAGTGGAAGGGCCGGCGTCCGAGGGGCAGCGGACCATACACAACGGCTCTCCACCCGCCCCTATATCCTGGGCAGGCACAAACGCTGAGTTCGAAAACGTCTTGTAATCAGAAAGAGTGCCACCAATTTCGCCTAGCTTCCGGGTCAGTAGCTTTAGAAAGCCATGTCGGGAGGAGGCCGGACGCCAGATCTTGCTGCCGAGCCATATTCATTGTGCAGTCCTGATGCCGGCCCCAAGGGCTGGCGGCGGCGGCGGGGCTGGCGGCGGCGGCGGCGGCAGAGGCGGCGGGGCTGGTGGCGGCGGCGGCGGCAGCGGCGGCGGGGGTGCTGGGGGTGCTGGGGGTGGCGGTGGCGGTGGTCGGCCGGCCGAGCAGCCCGCGCCCCCGGCACGACCGGCTTGGGAGCCGCTCATGGTGGAGGTGGTGCGCCGCCTGTGCCCGGGGGCCCACCCGAGCCTTTTTGTGCTCATGGCTGGCCTCGCGCCGCGGCCCGGCACTCTCCCAGGAGGCCTCGTTGGTGAGTGCATGGGCCCGGCTGTGACCACGGCGCTGATGCCTGGGCCGCTGCAGCGCATGCTCGACGGGGTGCAGGCCCTGGGGCCGGTGGCGCGCATCCCGGGGCGCGTGCTAACTGCTGAGCTGTGGGGGGCGGAGGCGCCGCTCTGGGCCAACCCCCTCCTGCAGCTGGAGCTGCCTGCCGTGCAGCGGACGGTTGACTGGAGGGAGCCCCCTGGTGAGGTGGCTGGGCACGCGCTTTTCAGTGCCAGCGATGCTACTCGCTGGCGTGAGGAGGGCCTCGCGCGCATGCGCAGCGTGCTTCCTGGCATGCGCACGGTTGCGGACCTGTGTGCGCTGTGGGCGTGGCTCGCTGCTGTCGACATGGTGCGCAGCACACGCACGGTCGACCATGCCTGCCTGGTGGCGTACGCCTCCGCGGCTCCGGCGCGCGCGCCGCATGTGCTGGGGCAGCTTCGTGCGGCGCTGGCGTGCGGTGCGTACGAGGGGGGCGGTGCCTGGAGGGGGGTCCTGTGCCGCGCCCTCTTCCCAGGTGCGCCACCGCCAGTGATGTGGGGTGAGCCAGACCTGCTGTCCGTGCGGTGCACGCTCGACCCCCTCTACACCGCAGTGGCGGTCGTGCTCGCGGCGCTGCCCACTGCCTGGGTCGAGGCAGCGGCTGGTGGTGCTGCCCTCACGGTGCTCCGCCCGCTCCGCCAGTTCAGCCCCCTCCCCCAGGAGGGCGAGCGCGCTGCTGCGGTGGAGATCCTCCGCCTGGTCGGCTGGCAGCTGCCGGGTATCATCACGCCGGCTGGCTGGCGGCGTGGGCGGCCTGGCCTGCGCTCCACAGCTGCCCGACCTGCTCCCCAGCCTGCAGCTGCGGGGGGCGGCGCCGCGGGTGAGCCTCAGTGGGTGGGGTTTGCGCATGGCCCGGGCGTGGTGGGGAAGCTGACGTGCAAGCTGGCGGTGGCGCTTCAGCTGCGGGCGGTGGTGGACGAGCGGCGGGTGCGGCGGGCGGCCACAGTGGAGGCGGCTCTGGCGCTGGACCACGGGCCGCACGGGGGCCCCCGCGCGTCTGACGCGCAGGTCTGCACGGGGCTGCGCGGCCTGGAGGCGGCGGTGCCGGCGCTGTGGCGGGTGCCGCTCCTCAATGCCCGCAAGGAGCCCCTCTGGCGGCTGTGGGTGAGTGGTTTCCACAAGCAGGCTGCGCTGGGTGTGCCCTAGTGCCCGTGCGGGTGGCGGTGCAGTGAGGAGGACGGGCCGCCGGCGACGGCGTGGCGTGCGCACTGCTTCTGGGGGTGCCCGGTGGCGGAAGCGGTGGTGGTGGCGGTTGCTGCTGCCCTTCCTGCCCCTACCCCGGTTGTCACATGCTGCCAGGTGTGGCTGGTACAGCCACCCCCTGGGGTGCAGCCAGGTGTGTGGGCGGTGGTGGCCGCGCTCGTGGTGGACGCAATGGAACGCGGCCGCTGCCACCTGTGGTGCATCACTAGCCCGCGTGATGGTGTGGTGCCCCCTGCTCGCTCGGTGGCGGTTGAGCGGGCGGGGGCGCTGGCGACGATTGATCTGTGGGACGTGCTGGCGTCTTTTGCTGCGGGCGGCGTGGTGCCGCGAGGATAGGCGGGTGTGGTGGGCCCGACCCACCCCTTCGTTGGTGTGGTGGACGGCGGGCTCACTCTGAACAAGACATCCTAGGCCCCTGAGGGGGTCTGTGAGGGGAGGTGATGTCATACGCGTGCGCTGGCGGTTGTGCTGTGGTCGCTGAGTTGAGTGTTGCGTCGGGTGTGCTACCAGCCCCGCTTCCACTGGTTTGGGGGAGAGCTTTCTGGTCCCTTCATGGTTTAATACCTTGGGCCTGTCCTCCGGCCACTGGAGGGGTTGGGTGTGGAGCCTGCACTGTGATGCTGCTAGCTTGGTGCCCGCCACGCCGTGGTTTGGCGCTACCGTTTGGGCTACCTTTGTAGCTTTATCTTTCTTTGGTGGGCCTCGTGCCTGCTCTCTTTAGTCCTGCTGGAGCTTTGGAACCGAACGTGTGACCGCCGGCAGTGGATTGTAAAACTCTCATCATCTCTCATCCCAGAAGTCGTGCGAGGAAGACGAGAAGCCGGCACATCACATGGCCTAGCCACTGCATTGCTTGCTTTGCATTATGGGCTCACAATTGGTTCAGTGTCGCACGCCTGCCGAAAATAAGTTAATGTATGCCGGTCGATCAGGCCGACAGACTGTAAACTGCTACAAACACGCACACACACAACACGCACACACAACAACAAGAGGGTTTTACAATCACAGGCCGGCGGTCACAATCAGTTCCAGAGTTCCAGCAGGATCAAACAAAGCAGGAGCCCTGTCAAAAGTCAAAAAGGGGGGGGGGAACCCCACGGCAGCGTCACCCACACGTGGCGGCGGGCACCAAGCAAGCAGCACATCAGCCAGGCAGTACACACAGCCCTGAAACAGTCAGAGGTAGGACCCAGGTATAACCGGCTGTAAAGCCAGGACCATGAAGGGACTAAGAAGGCCCACCCCCAACTAACCCCAAAAGGCCGAAGCACGGCACCAGCCGCAACACTCTACTCAGCACCACACCTCACCCGCCACCGCGCGTGTGTGGCACCACCCCCCTCACACACACCCTCAGGGGTCTAGGATGTCTCTTGTTCAGAGTGAGCCCGCCGTCCACCACTCCAATAAAGGGGTGGGTCGGGCCCACCACACACATGCATGCATGCAAGCACGCACGCACACACACACACACACACACACACTGACACACGCACACAGCAACATCATCAGCAGCAGCTGCAGCTGCAGCAACAGCAGCTGCAACGCGCGCATACCGGTCGGGCTTGAGAAGTGTGTACCCCACTCACACACTCTCATATCCATGAACTCTCGGCGACCTCGAGTTTGCAGCTCACAAACACAGCGCCATGGGGAAAAAGACAAAGCTCGGAAAGGGACGGCAGGATAAATTTTACCACCTCGCGAAGGAGCAAGGGTGAGTGGCGGCGGCGGGAATAATGGCCTGCAGGCCATCACTCACATCTGGATAGCCGGACGACTGGTGGTGGTATATTCAGATGATGTGCGTGTGTTGTACGCGGAAAGAGGGGGGCGCCTGCGCGGCAAGAGGGCGGAGAGACTCCGGAGCCCGCCGCCGCCCTTTAAGCCCCATGCACACGCCTATTTGCGTGGCAGCACTCCACGCGCGCGGCACCGCTCCACGCACACCAGTACGATTATGTAGGCGTGTGCAGCCCTCGCGAGTGACGGTGGAGGCTGCATACTGCCTGGCACACCATGTCGCCATGCAGGCCCGCCATGCAGGCAACGGGGACGCCTGTCCTCCATGTCCATGCCTCCTCTCACATTCACAGATTGCGGCAGCACACATCCACCCCTGGGGCATGCGCTACACTCACGCCGCCCCACTCAAAACTGGGGCCGAGAGCGTCCCTCCTGTGGAAACGGCACAGCGGTCGCTGAACGCATGCACACACCATCGCCCTCCCCGCAGCTTCCGCTCGCGTGCGGCCTTCAAGCTCATCCAGCTCAACCGCAAGTATGACTTCCTGTCCAGCTGCAACGCGATGCTTGACCTGTGCGCCGCGCCGGGAGGCTGGCTGCAGGTGCGGAGCGAGTGTGCGCACTCACACGCGCACACACACACGCACACACACCCCAGGGCCGTACAAACGGATCCGGATAGGACAAGAACGTTCCGTAAAAGCGGCGATCTGGACGGAGCGCAGCAGGCTCCGTCCGATTTTCCGGGCGCAAACGCTCGGGGCACGCAGGGCCCTGCTGCCGGATGCCAGTTTCAGCCTTTGTCCGTTGTCTTGAAATCTCCCAGCTCCTCTCCTCTTTTATCCTCTCAAGATCCTGAGCGGGGCCACTGGTATGGACACCACCCTCTATTCCCACCAGGTTGCCACCAAGGCAATGCCCCTCCCGTCGCTCATCACCGGAGTTCCTCTCTCAACCTGGCACTCATGAACTTTGGGGGCAACGCATGTTCGGAACTCCCACGCCTCCTCCCCTCAACCCTTACCTTAAACCCTCAACCCTAAACCGAACCACGCACACAGGTTGCACATCGGCGTTGTCGACCGATTGTCGACCCTCACCCTGGCAGCCTTGAAGTGTGGGGGCGAAGCCTGTTTGTAACTCCCCCCCCCGCCTGGAACAACCCCTACACACAGTTTGCCGCCATGGCGATGCCTCTAACGTCGATCATCATCGGAGTTCTGCCCACACCCTGGCAACCTTGAACTTTGGAAGCAGAGCATGTTCGTAACACACACACGCCTCCTCCCCTGCTGAACCCTAAACCCTGAACCCTAAACCGAACCTAAACCACCCCCACAGGTTGCCGCCAAGGCGATGCCCCTCACGTCGATTCATCGGGGGTCTTCCCTCAGTAACACGGGGTTTCCAGCTAAGCAGTCTACTCTTCTACTAGAGACACCCGCCGATACTCCAGCACACTTAAGTACTAGAGTACCGCCGGCTCCCGGCCGATAGACTACCGCTCCCGCCGGCTAGACTACCCCAAACAGCGGTCTCTGAGAGTCATGTCTGGCAAGGAGCATATAGGAGAGGACCTTCCTCAGGGTCTTCCCTCAACCCGACAAATTTCAACTTTGGTGGCAGAGCATGTTCGGACCCCCCCCCCCCGCCTCCTCCCCTTCTAAACCCGTAACACTAAACCCTAAACCAAACCACCCCCACAGGTTGCCGCCAAGGCGATGCCCCTCACGTCGATCATCATCGGAGTAGACCTTGTGCCGATCAAGCCGATCCGCGGAGTGAAGACGATGGTGCACGACATCACGACACAGGCGTGCCGCACTGCGCTCAAGAAGGAGGCAAAGGTCGGTGGGCTGCGTTGCTCTGCTGGGGAAGACGCGCGTGTGTGTGTGTGGGGGGGTGCATGACGTCACGACACAGGCGTGCCGCACCGCGCTCAAGAAGGAGGCGAAAGTCGGTGGGCTGCGTTGCTCGGCACGGGAAGACGCGTTTGTGTGTTCGTGTGTGTGTGTGCACCAAATCACGGCACAGGCGTGCCGCACCGCGCTCAAGAAGGAGGCAAAGGTTGGTGGGCTGTTTGTGTGTGTGTGTGTGCAGGGGAAGGAGGGGCCGCATCGCAGCGTTTGAGGCTGGCTACATCGGCGTGCCCCCCCCCCCCCTTCGACACACACACACATACACACACACACACACACGCACACGCTCCCCACCCCAGGGCACCAAGTTTGACTGCGTGGTGCCCCCCCCCACCCTCCACACACGCACACACTCACGCACACACGCACACGCACACGCTCCCCACCCCAGGGCACCAAGTTTGACTGTGTCGTCCACGATGGCGCGCCCAACGTAGGAGGAGCATGGGCCAACGAGGCGTACACACAGGTGGGCAGTCATTTCCTTTTTGATTATCCACAGCCATGTGGCTGTAATCCGCCTGTAATTTTACCTTGAACACAGCTCAACCTATCTAGTGGATTGTGAGTCTGACAAGCCCGCCAGACAGAGCACGTCAACAGCTTTCAAATGACCATGTATGAGGACAAACGGTCAACGAGAGGTCAACGGTCAACGCGGTCAAAGCAAAATCCGGTGTGGGAGAATTAATTATTAAAAAAAAAACTGCAGGTGGGGGTGTGCGCCAATGTTTCCGGTAGCCAACCCGCAACATGCAAACCTGGAACACCGGGTTGAGATTGGCCGATTCGGGCTGGCGCTGCAGGTTGAAGTTGCGCGGATTTCAACCAGAAAATTGTCACTTTCACATTTTTTTGGCTGAAATTCGCCTCCGGGTGGTTAAGGTTGGGGAAGTAAGCTGTGAGGCCCGGGTTAGCCA
Source organism: Chlamydomonas sp. UWO 241 (assembly GCA_016618255.1). Taxonomy (NCBI): domain Eukaryota; kingdom Viridiplantae; phylum Chlorophyta; class Chlorophyceae; order Chlamydomonadales; family Chlamydomonadaceae; genus Chlamydomonas; species Chlamydomonas priscui. Next base: position 14,610 of record VFSX01000080.1, read on the forward strand.
TTATTTCCCCACTTTCCCCCCCCTGTCAGCCTCTGATGTGTGTATTGACACACACACACACGCACGCACACGCACGCACGCACACACGCACACACACACATGCAGCCTGCCCTCGTGCTCGACTCCCCCCGCCTCTGATGTGTGTATTGACATACACACTCACACGCACACGCACCACGCACACCCACACCCACATGCCCACACACACGCACACACGCGCACGCAGTCCGCCCTTGTGCTTGACTCTCTCCGCCTCGCGACCGAGTTCCTCACTCCGGGCGGCACGCTTGTGACCAAGATCTTCCGCTCCAAGGACTACAACGCGCTGCTCTACGGTGAGGGGGGACTTGTAGCACAACACACATGCGCACACACAACACACACACAAAGACTACAACGCAGCGTAACACAAGACACACACACACACAATGACTACAACGCGCTGCTGTATGGTGCGGTGGTGACTTGTATTTGTTAGTCGCGCAACTTGGCGTAGCACAACACACACACACACACACACACACACAGATCATGACTGATAACTTTGAACGGCACGTCTGCCGTTCAGGCAGGCTATCTAGGTCTACCTTGATAGGCTGTTTCTGGTCATCAATTGAGAGGATCCCGTTTCAAGGCGGGAGACCAACCATGCGACAGCAAGAGGGTAAACATTCTCAACACACACATACACACACAGCCAACCAACAAACCAAAAAAACAAGCAACCAAGCGTTACCTGAGGTACACACACACACATCCCCTCAGGCTTCAACCAGCTCTTCAGCAAGGTCGAGTCCAGCAAGCCGACACACACACACACACACACACATCCCCTCAGGCTTCAACCAGCTATTCAACAAGGTCGAGTCCACCAAGCCAACCGCGTCGCGTAACACGTCTGCTGAGATCTTTGTCGTGTGCCAGGGCTACAAGGTAACACGCACGTGTGTGTGTGTGTGCAACACTTCTGCCGAGATATTTTTTCTTGTGCCAGGGCTGCAAGGTAACATGCGTGCACACATGTGTGTGTGTGTGCGTGTGTATGTTTGCGTGTGTGTGTGTGCATGTGTGCGTGCGTGTGTGTGCATGCGTGCGCGTGCATGTGCGTGCGTATGCATGTGTGCGTGTGTGCGTGCTCGTTCACATGTGTGTGTGTCACCGAGCATTTGTCTGTGCCCATGCGCCGGCTTCTATGACCTGACGTGACCTCTGAAGCTGACTGTGTCCCCTCCCTCCCCCAACCCCCACCCACCTCTCACCCCTCCCAGGCGCCCGCCAAGATCGACCCTCGCCTACTCGACCCCAAGCACCTGTTTGCGGACGTGACTGACGCTCCGCGCATCATGGGGCCAGAGTCGCTCCTCAAGGACAAGGTACGGCAGGGGCGAAGGGTGAAGGGCGAGGGGGGGGTCTGTCGGGCGAGAGACCAGTTAACAGAGAAGTCAAAATCAGGTGCCGTTTTGCCTCTCGTCTCTTCGCCTTGTCCTACTCCGTCTCGGTGAGCGTTGGTAGAACGGCTGAATCAGGCTGAAGGAGGACAGGGGGCGGGCGAAGGGGGAAGGGTCTGTGTCAATGATTTCCTTTTCGGCGTTTGGACGCGATTTGGGAGCCATGGAGCCGGATTTTCAGATGGCTCCTCAACATCAAGTAACAAGTAACAAGTAACACGGGGTTTCCAGCTTAGCAGGCTACTCTTCTACTAGAGACACCCGCCGATACTCCAGCACACTGAAGTACTAGAGTACCGCCGGCTCCCAGCCAATAGACTACCGCTCCCGCCGGCTAGACTACCCCAAACAGCGGTCTCTGAGAAACATGTCTGGCAAGGAGCATATAGGAGAGGACCTTCCTCAGGCCCACAGAAGTGGCCTTGTGGCCAGTCAAGCCGGCAGAGCCGACTGGCGCTGACTGGAACGGTCCCCGCCTGGCAGTGCATGGCTGTCCAGCTCTCGTTTGCATGGGGCTCAGCCGGCGCCCCATGCCTCATGCATGGCCAGGTCCCACCCTCCAGGGGTGCATGGACGACAGAGTTGTCATGGAGGCTGCCTGAAGACCTTCCAACGCCAGTCACCGGCAGACGAGCGACCCCGAGGATGAGCGCGGTGACGAACGCTGCGATTGGTGAAGCGGATTTACTCTGTGTTGCCTCGGCGGTCGCCACCGCTGAAGCCGTGATGGTAGCCCGCCTCCACGGGCAGCCATCTTGACCAATGTCCAGCATGCATTGACGGGCGCCAGCTCCTCCGCTCGTCGATCAACTCGTCGAGATCGGCGCCGCATGGCATCCTGCATGGGGGGAGGATAAGGGCCGTCTCCCAGCACGGGCCGCGGCTACTCGCCAAGCCATGGCAGCTCCGGGCAAGCCGCTCCTGTAGTGTTCCACCGAGGGGCAGTCTTGCAGGAGCCGGGCCAGTCGTATTTTACCCCGCTCGTCAGCGGCACGGAGATCCTCGTCACCAGCAGCGCCGCATTGCTGGGTCCAGAACATCGATTGGAAATAATATAACGGAAGTCACTGGTCTGTGTGTGTGTCGCTTATGCGTGGCAACGTGCAGGGTGTTGCAGCTCAAGTGCTTGGGTATAGTAGGTGGTCGAATGTGAATGCGCAGGGAGGGTGCGTCGTGCTGGTCGGTTGTCGCGGAGAAAGAAGGGGCGGGAGCTTCGGGTCTGTCTGTCTGCCTGCCTGTCTGTCTGTCTCTCTGTCTCTCTGTCTCTCTGTCTGTCTGTCTGTCTGTCTGTCTGTCTGTCTGTCTGTCTGTCTGTCTGTCTGTCTGTCTGTCTGTCTGTCTGTCTGTCTGTCTGTCTGTCTGTCTGTCTGTCTGTCTGTCTCTGTCTCTCTCTGTCGGTCGGTCGGTCGGTCGGTCGGTCGGTCGGTCTGTCTGACGGCCTGCCTGCCTGCCTGCCTGCCTGCCTGCCTGCCTGCCCACACAGGCACAGGCACAAGCCCCCTGTCGCCCCGACACGCATCTTGCTCTCTGTGGCTGACCGACCTTATTGTGACCGCATATCAATCGCAGACCCGCCACCGCAACGGCCATGAGGACAGCACATCCCCGCACCCCCATCGCCCCCAAACCGTCCCCACTTCCCCCAATGCGTCTCACCCATTCATGGATATACCTGCACTGCACTGCGCTGCGCTCCATGGACTGTAGATCAAGCAGACCCGCCACCGCGAGGGTTACGAGGACGGCATCTCCACCACCTTCAAGGTCGCGTCCGCGCTCGCGTTCATCACAAGCGACACACACGTGGAGATGCTGGGGAAGGTGGGTCGGCAGCTGCTTGGTAGCTGCATGGTAGCTGCACGGATGGCTAGGAAACAATCGCATTCCTGGACATGGCGACCGGACTTCCCCGATGAGGTGCGCTCATGATCTGCGCGTGACCACATCAGGCAGGCTCCCACATCAGACTCCCACAACAGGCCCGCATGCTGCGACAGTCTTGCCCGCATGAGCCCCCATGCACCTCCTCTGACCGCCCCCCTCCCCTCCTCCCTGCCCTGCCTGGTGCCACGCAGATGACACGCCTGGCGATCGATGGCCCTCAGTCGTGGGAGGGCGTTGAGGGCGTGGCAAATGCCAAGGAGGTTGCTGAGGCGGTGCGGGCGCACGCGAGCACCGACAGGGAGATCCGGCAGCTGGTTGGGGACCTGCAGGTGGGCATGCATGGAACCCCTGCTTCTGTGCCCCTTCCCCCCACCCCCCGCCTCCCGCCATCCCTACAGATGCTCGCTGACTGGATTTTAGTAGGAGAGTCCAACTAACTGCTGCTGCTGCTGCTGCCGTGATCTGGCAGGTGCTCGGCCGCTCCGAGTTATAGCAGCTGCTGCGCTTTTAGTAGGAGAGTCCCCAACTTACCATGCTGCTGCTGCTGCGGTGACCTGGCAGGTGCTCGGCCGCTCTGAGTTCAAGCAGCTGCTGCGCTGGCGGCTGGTCCTGCGCAAGGCACTCACCGCGGACGGTCTGCTGCAGGTGAGGGGCACGCTGGGTGTGTGGCAGGAGTGTTGGTGGTTTCGGGTGATGGTGTATTCGGGTGTGTTGTGGGTGCGATGCCTGTGCTGAGTCAGCAGTTTGTTTTCCGCGTCTGGAGCCGGATGTCTTAGCCATGGAGCCGGATTTTCAGTCAAATGGCTCCAGAAAATAAAAATAACGGAAAACAAAGTCACAAAGTCACTGGTGCCGACTCTTCTTATGTGCGCGCCACGCCTCGCATGCGCTTACCCAGGTGGAGGACGAGAAGAAGAAGGGCGCGCACGCAAAGGACAAGACCAAGGGCGACAGGCCTGCTGCTGCTGCTGCTGGTCAGGGCGAGGATGCCGGAGAGGGAGAGGGGGAGGAGAAGGACCCAGAGGCGGAGCTGCTCAAGGAGATGGAGGAGGTCAAGGCGCGCATGGAGGTGCGTTGGGGGGTGGTCGATTTCGCAGTTCGTCGGACGCCTTTGATGGCGCGTTAGAGCCTAGGAAAGAGGCCGGCAGCTGCCAAAATCAGGCCGCTAGCATGTCATCTGCCACCATGATTGCTGTGCACGCAGTGTGTGTCTCAAAGCAGGCGACAAGGAAGTGTGTGTGTGGGTGAGATGGGAGATGAGTGTGTGTGTGTGCGCTGCCTGGTTGTGCACACACGGATGGACGGAGGTCGAGGCATGCATGGAGGTGCGTTGTGTGGGTGGGTGGAGATAGGAGGATTGTTTTTTTTTGTTTTTTCAACACAGGTGGGGGAAGTGCTGTTGGTTGTGCACACGGACACTCAACGTGCGCATGCACGCGCACATGCACGCCAGTGATGTCCCTAGCGCCCCCGCAGCGAGGCAAAACGGAAAATTGGGGGGGAAACTGCGGGGGCGAACCGCGGGAATTTCGCTCCGAAAGTGTGAAAATCGGCAATTTTCACACTTTTCCGCCAAAATGAACTGCCTCTCGCGGGGGCAAGTCGGCATGTCCCCTCCAACGTTGCGGGGGCAAACAGGACATTCTCGGTTTCCTTAAGGATAACCCTGACGCACGCACACGTGCGCACGCACCTGCTCGTCATGCACACACGCACACACACAAACACACTGACACAGGCACACACGCACGCACGCGCTCGCACCGCAGGCTCACACGCACACACACTCACACACACACACACACACACAAAACATGCGCACACACACACACACAAACACACACGCGCGCACACGCACACACAGACGCACACACACTAACACACACACACATGCACTTGCACCACAGGCTCGCCAGAAGCGCGAGAAGAAGAACCGGCGCGAGATGAAGAAGAAGTCCAAGGTCCGCCTGCTGTCGATGGCGGGCGCCATGGTGAGTGCGGTTGGTGGGTTACTAGGTAGTAGTGCCCTGTCTAGGTCTAACACATGTTTACTGGTGTCACACAGACTGTAATATCCATCGTCACGTCCAGCCCCGACCCACTAGCCCCCCACCCCCAGTAGCCAGCCAGCCGTCTGCAGCGCTGGGGCGTTATACGCCGAGCAAGGTCGAATGCGCTGCCTGTTAGTTGCGTCACACACGACTGTAAAATCCATCATCAGGTAGGTAAGTAGCCACTAGCTACTAGCTACTAGGGCGCCATGGTGAGTGCGTTTGGTTGGCAGCTAGGTGGGTGGGTAGCTACTGGCTACTAGCTACTAGGTAAGTAGCTGCTAGCTGCTGCTGCTGATGGATATTACAGCCTGTGTGACACCAGTAATGATGTACAAGACCTGTGTCGGCGCTAGCGCCAGACACCTTTCTCACTCAGTTTACTTGGGCTGAAATTGGCTGGCTACCTGGTAGGGGTGAGGGTTAACGCCCACATGCGCGCATACACTGGGTCTTGACAGGGCACTAGGCCCCCAGATCCACCCTATACCACCCAAGTGGTGACAGCAAAGCATTGTTGTTGTGCCTGCGCCTAGCGTTTGTTGGGAAGGTAGGTAGCTGCTAGCTAGCTATATAGGTAGGTTGGTAGAAGGCATGGTCTCGCATTGATCTTGGTCATTGGGTTGAAGACCCCTACTGACGACCACCCCTCTCCTGATCCACACGCTCCTCCCCCCCCCTCCCCACTGCGTGTGTGCAGAGCGCCGGTGACGACTCGATGGCCCAGGACGAGGGTCTCTTCAACCTGGGCCAGCTCAAGCCCTCCAAGAGCGACGCACGCGGGCTGGCGCGCCTCATCAACGTGTCTGCCCCAGGGGACGAGGACATGGCGGCGATGGAGGTGGGTGGACCTGTGTGGAGGCAGGATCCACAGCTATCGATCCCGCGCGTCGCGCGGGGCGCGGGGCGTCCCTGGACGCGGAGTCGCAGAGTAGGAGCCAAACTTCGAGGCCGACACATGGGTCACAGCGGGCTCCACGAGCAACCCACTGCCCCTACTTAATGCCTAGTGGTGGCAACATAAGTGGGGGTGGAGTATGCGCCAATGTGGCTGCCCTCGAGTTCTGCCCTCATTGACACACGCACACGTTGCCCAGTGGTTCCGCTAAGGATCTTGGAGCAATGACGGCTCACCCCGGGCCTCATGCTCACCTCCTCAATCTCACTCCGGTGGAGGCGATTTGGGGCGAAAAAGTGTGAGTGACGACGTTTCACACGTTTTGGTCGGAATTCGCGCAATCTCGCCCCGCAGTGCCGGTGCGAAGCGGTCGATCTCACCCCGCGAATGCGGGGTGCGGGGTGGCTTACGGAAACACTGGTTGACGTATGCACGCCTCTGGTGTGGCGTGCACGCTGGTGTGGGAGTGGGGGAAGGCATACACACGCAGGGCTCACTGCTCACACACACTCGGCACGTACTTGGCAGTGGTTCCGGTAAGGATTTTGGAAAAATGATGGCTCAACCCGGGCCTCATGCTCATTTCGCCAATCTCCACCCGACGCGAGGCGAATTTCGGCAGGAAAAGTGTGAGAATACCGATTTTCACACTTTTCAGGTCGGAATTCGCGCAATCTCAACCCGACGCGCGAGCCCGAATCGGCCAATCTCAATCCGAAATTGCATTTTTTCGGGTTGCGGGTTGGCTAACGGAAACACTGGTACTTGGCCCATGGCACTCGCACTCGCACGCGCGGGGCGCACACAGCACACTCTCACACACACACTACGGGCCTAATGCGCCATCGTCGTCTTCGTAAGCGTAACAAAACGGCAGCGCCTAGACCCCGAGTAAAATCACTAACACAACGTGAGCGCCTAGACCCCGAGTAAAATTGCAAGACCCGAAAAGGCTGCAAGCCAGCGGCGATCACACACAGCCCCCGAACACAGCCCCCCCCACAGTCCTCGACAGTAAAATCGACTACCACACTCACGTGCCAGCAGGAGGACGACGACACGGCGGCGCGCGGTGGTCACTCTGATGGGAGTGATGAGAGTGACCTGGACAGTGACGAGGAGGCGCTGCGGTACGAGGCAGAGCTGGAGGTGCGGGGTTTTTGTGTGTGGGGGGGAGGTCACTCTGATGGGAGTGATGAGAGTGACATGGACAGCGACGAGGAGGCGCTGCGGTACGAGGCGGAACTGGCGGTGCGAGGGGTGTGTGTGTGGGGGGGGGGAGACGGCAGCCCCGATGGCTCTCATGAGAGTGGCCTCCGTGCTCCACCACTACTCTCTGCTCACCCTCCCCCTGCTCACCCCGCCCCCTCCACTGGCGTGCGTGCATATGACAGGACGACCTCGACCAGTCGTACGTCGAGTACCTGCAGCGCCAGGGCCACCGCGACGCGCTTGCGGTCGAGAAGCGCAAGCGGCTCGGGAGCGGCGGCGAGCTGGGCTCTGATGACGAGGACGGCGAGGGCGTGAACCCCGCTGCTGCTGCTACCGCTGAGCGGTCGGATGACGACGAGGGCGAGGCGGGCGGCGGCCTGCTCGTGAGCCTGGACGTCGGCCGTGCGGGCGTTGCGCGCACGGGCGCCGCGGCAGCGCAGCAGTGGTTTGACCAGGACATGTTTGCGGACGCCGACATTGACGGGGGCGACGATGACGAGGAGGAAGAGGAGGAGGAGGAGGACGCAAGGCCGGCTGCAAAGCGCGCGCGCACTGAGGGTGCGGCGGGGGGCGCGGGTGCTGCCAAGCGGGGACGCCCAGCTGCCACGCGCGCTGCGGAGGATGAGGATGAGGAGGTCGGCGGCAGCGATGGCGACGATGACGAGGACGGAGGCGTGGTGGGCGGTGGCGGCAGCAGCAGGGGCGCAAGCGGCAGCGGGCGCGGTGTTGGCAGCGCGGGGCGCGACGGGTTTGAGATCGTTCCCCTGGAGAAGGACAAGGCCGGTGGGGAGGGCAGTGATGGGGGGTCGGAGACGGACAGCGAGGACGAGTTTGACATGCTGGACGACCAGGTGTGCGTGTGTGCTAGGTGTGCCGCGTCATCCACGCGTCGGCGTGCATCAACGCACCCCGTGGCCGCTCCCTGCCCCTGCCCCTGCCAGCCGCTTTCACTTTTCTCACCCAACTCCTTCCCACCACCCCTGCCTCCCTCCCACTGCCTCCCTGCCTGCCTCCCAACTCCCTGCCTCCGTGCCTCCCTTCCTCCCTCCGTGCCTCCGTGCCTCCATCCCTGCCTCCCGGCCTCCATCCCTCCCTGTCTCCCTCCCTCCCTGCCTCCCTCCGTCCCTGCCTCCCTCCCCTTCCTGCCTCCCTCCCCCACACTGCCACTCCAGGGCAAGGCCGAGGTGCTTGCATTCGCCAAGCGCATGCTGCCGCCACGCACTTCTCACCCAACTCCCTCCCCCTGCCTCCCTCCCTGCCACTGCTAATCCAGGGCAAGGCCGAGGTGCTCGCACTTGCAAAGCGCATGCTGCGACGCAAGGAGAAGGAGTCGATTGTGGACGCAGCGTACAACCGCTGGTCGTCGCACGACGTGGGGCTGCCTCGCTGGTTCGAGGACGACGAGTCAAAGCACCGCAGGTGGGTGTCGGTCGTGTCCTTGAGGAAACAAAAGATGTCGCGTTTGACCCCGAAATGTTTGAGGGGACATGCGAGTTGTCCCCGCGAAGAGATGTTTCTATAATGTTTTTGGAAATATTCGATTTACACACTTTCGGAGCGTAATTCTCGCGATCCGCCCCCGCAGTTTCCCCTGAAACTTCCCGGTTTGCCCCTGCGGCGGGGGCTGCGGGGGCGCTAGGGACATCACTGGTGGGTGTGGATGGGTTTTTACAGGTTTTACATGTGCGCGCCCAGAGGACCCAGGGGCGTGAGTTCAGGCCTAGACGACACGTCTAGGGGGGCTCTACTAGGAGAGCGGGCTCTACTAGGAGAGCCCGCAAGGCTACGCAGCGCACCAGGGGTGTGCACGGGGGAAAGTGTGGACGGCGCATGGCACCAGGCATGACACATGCGCGCATCTCCACTGGATCGTTTGAAGTAAGCGCATCAAGCACACGCACGCCCTTGCCCACACACGCCTGCACGCACAATCACTCGCACACACGCCCACTCGCGCACGCTCTCACGCACGCCCACGCCCCCACTTCCAGGCCCATCGCGACTGTGACCAAGGACGAGGTTCGCATGGAGAAGGAGCGCCTCAAGGCAATTGACGCGCGGCCGATCAAGAAGATTGCCGAGGCCAAGGGGCGCAAGCGCATGCGGCTGGCCAAGAACCTGTCGTCTGCGCGCGCACAGGCAGAGGCGGTAGCCAACCAGGATGACGTGCCGGCTGCGCAGAAGGCGCGAGAGATCGAGAAGCTGTACGCGCGCGCGCACAGCGGCGGGAAGAAGGGCAAGGTGGGTGGGGCGGGGATGGGACGGTGGCGTGCGTTGCTCTGTACACATGTTTGCGTGCGTAGTTGCCACTCCCCTAGTTGCCACTCCCCTCCCATCCCCTCTTCCCAGCCCCCTACCCCACCCCCTGCAGCCCTCGACACTCCCCACCTCACTCGATTTTGACCTGCGTTTTTGTGGCCTGCCACCCCCTCTCCCTCTCACCTGCACACCTGCAGAAGGGGCCCGGTGGCAAGTCGAACCAGCCGTTCGACCAGCGCCTCAAGAAGGACCTGAGCGACGCAAAGCGGCGCGGCAAGAAGACGGGCGGGCGCAAGGAGAAGGCAGCATTCAAGGCCAAGTCTGGCGGAGGCGCGCGCGGAGGCAAGGGTGGAGGCAAGGGCGGCGGAAAGCGGTAGATTTAGGTAGTGGGACGAGACAGAGGAAACGCTGGTGGAGGCAGTGGGGAGCGCAAGAGACGAGGCGCGAGGCGGCTGTGGCGCAGCAGCAGCAGCAGCAGCTGAAATGTGACACGCTGCGCATGCAACAATGAAGATGTACAACTCGAGATCGTCGAAAAGTGGATCGGGACTGTGAGCTTTTACTTTTGACCAGATCAACCGTTAGCGGCAGATGCAGGCCGTATCAGCGGAGGCCCACAACACGAGACAAACGCCACTGTGGACACATGAGGAACGCAGGATGAATAAGGAATGCAAGGGGGGTGTATGCAACTAAAGCAGGCCGTGTTGAGCGGCTGTGGTCGGCCCGCGTGTGCATCACACTCGCGCATCGCCGCCATGCTTGATCTGTGTCAGCGTCACCGCCATGCTTGATCTGTGTCAGCTGCTGCAGCTAGACATTCGACGCCGGCCAGTGCCGAGTTTGCGACTACCACGCGCGGGTCGCGACGCGCGGCATCCTCAGCGCTGGTAGCATGTGCAAGGCCGCCAGCACATGCGCGTCCTCGACCACAGACTCGATGGGTCCAAGCAGACGGCCGCTCTGCCGTGGCATGAAGCCCAGCCCGGCAGACACGCTCGCCATGTCAAGCGGACTTGTCGGAGCATAGGTGGTGGTGGTGGTTGGAGAAGTCTTGTGCTGGGCGGCCACGGGGATGCTGAAGTCAGCCGGTGGTTCGGAGGTCAGCCGTCCCCGGTTGGTGTGCCCCTCTCCCGAGTGGGTCGCACTGGACGACGCTCCGTACATCGCGTCGCCGCGCGGCATTGCCTGTGCAGTCTCGAGGACACCAACCGACGATGGCTTCACGTTGTGCAGCACGCGGAGCAGGTCTGCACTGCTGCTGCTGCCGCCACTGCTGCACCCAGTCGCACCGCCACCGCCACCGCCACCGCCGCGCTGTGAGGACAAAGCTGGGGACCTGGCGTCGTCTGCGCCCGCCCACGGCGTCGTCTGCGCCCAACCAGCCGTCGCCGACGCCGACGCTGTCATCATCGGTCCACCATACCCATGAGCGATCCCGCCGCCACCACCACCACCAACTGGCGCTGTCCTCGGCGACTTGATCTGCGTCTGGTCAGAGAAGAACGAAACGGCGACGCGCGCAGGGTGGCCGTGTTTGGCGTTGCAGTGAGGGTGTTGTGCGCTGTTCGCGTGGTGCCCCCTCCCCCCCCCTGCGGCCGGCGGCAGCGGCGCGCCCGACTCGTGCAGGTGGCCAGCAGCTGCCCGGTAGGTGTTGGCGCATGTCCGCAGCGATGGGTGCAGCGTGCCTGTCGCGTGGTTGAGCGGCCACACGAGGTTGTTGCCAGCGGTGCGCACGTCGCGGGTGCTGCGGGGGGGTGGGGGGGGGGTGCGTGTGGTGTGGGTGTGGTGTGGGTGTGTGCGTGGTGTGGGTGTGCGTGTGTGTTTGCGTGTGTGCGTGTGCGTGGTGTGTGTGTGTGTGTGCGTCCGTGGGGTGAGTGGGTGGGGGGGACGTGGGGGAGGTGATGGAAGTGGGGTGGGGGTGAGGGTTGGGGTGGGGGTGGGGGTGGGGGTGAGGGCATCAGAGTCAGGGTGGTTTGCGCGTGCGTGCGAGCGAGGCAGCGGCCTCTTTAGTGCACCCACCTGTTGTTGAGCCGCACGAGCGCGTGCGACATCCTGAGTGCCTCGCGCCGCTCTGCCACCAGGAGCACTGCCTGCCGCTTGTCCTGTTAGTTTGGGGTGAGGCGTGTGAATAGGGTGTGTGGGGGAGGGAGGGAGGGTGGGTGGGTGGGTGGGTGGGTGGGTGGGTGGGTGGTGGGTGGGTGGGTGGGACAGGTGGTGGGAGTTGGGTGGGTGGGAAGGGGTGGGGTGTGGGGTTCGACACGCTGCCACCAACAGCAACGCCTGCCACTTCACCTGTTGGGGTGGGTCGGGGTGGGTGGGTGGGGTGGGATGGGTGGGGTGGGTGGGGTAGGGTGGGGTGGGGTGGGGCGGGTGGTGGGCAGAAAGGGGGGCGGGGGCAGGGGTGTGGGGTGAATCCGGGTGTGGTAGCGTTTAGGGTTTTGGGTCTAGTAGGGTTTAGGGTGGCAGGGCTTAGGGCTCAAGGATCAGTGTGGATGTGTGTTGGCCACGTACGCACCTCTGACACCGTGTCCGCCTCCGCCCGTGCGGCAGCAGCGGCGAGCACGTTGTCGCGCGCGGCCGCGCTGAGGAAACCAAACGCCGCAGGCTGGATGAGGGAAGCACTCCACGCGGCAGACTGGACAGGGGGGCAGACAACGGGGGGGGGGGGGGGGGGGGGAATTCATCAGCCCTGTCATCTTGGATCTTCTGACTGTCCACATAGATGGTGCACACATGAACGTTTGGAACCTTCCCCAATGTAGGAGGGGAGGGAGCCATCAGCATGACCGTTCCAATGACGCGTGGCCCCGGGGTGGGGGTGGGGGTGGGGTGTGGTGGGGTGTCTGTGTGTGGGGGGGGCTGAAGTGGAGTGGAGAGGCTCTTATCCCTCAAGGAATAGGGGTGGGGCGTGTGTGTGAGTGTGTGTAAGTGTGTGTGTGGAGGGGGGGAAGGGGGCTGAGTTGGATTGGGGAGGCTCGTGTCCCACGCAGCGCCGCATCAAACACGCTCTCCCCCCCACGCTCTCCCCCCCCCCCGCGTCAATTGATCGCTGCTCCTCCCACGCACCTGTGCATCATACACCTCCTGTAGCTGCTCCCCCAGCTTCTCCGGCACCCCCTTGATGTAGCGCAGCAGCGAGCGCATGTCGTCGGGCGATGACACAGATCCACGGATGCGCGCCTCCATGCCGTCAGCAACCGCAATCGCGATGTTGGCGAGGGACTCGAGGAAGGCCGGGTAGAACTGTGGGGATGTGGGGTGTGGGGTGTGGGGATGTGCGTGGGTGTGTGGAGATTGGGTTGAGGTGGAGAGGAGGGTGGACAGTGTAATAAGGGAAGGGCGGGGAAGGGCACACGCACAGCAGTGTGGCAGCAAGCCTTCTCACATCCCCCCCCCCCCCGTCGCCCCTCCCCCCCCAATCTCCATCGCACCTTGTTGTGGTGCGGCCTGGAATCCACACTTGGAATCCGCACCCACACAAGTGTGGATTCCACACCCATCCCACCCTCCACACCCTCCCCTCCCACACACCTGTGGGTCCCCCTTCCCGTGCGTGTTCACCGCTGGGTGCGTCTCGCGCGCGTGTCGTGAGAACGCGTCGAGCGCGTCGTTGCGCGTGACGAGCGCCGGCACGACGCGAAAGTTGAGCAGCAGCAGCATCGTCTCGGAGCGTCCAGCAGTGCCACCGGCAGCGCGCACAGCCTCCCACGTGGTGCAGCGTGGGTCGGACGCACCGAGTGAGGCGTACCAGGCAAACACAGTGCGCAGGGAGAGGTCCCACTGACGCAGGAGAGACTGGGCGGAGGGAGGGGGGGGGGGGGGCAGGCGGCGCAGTGTGTGTGTGTGTGTGTGTGTGTATGTGCACGTTTTTTTCACAGTTTTTTTACAAGTACGTGCCCGAAGGACCCCGGGGCGTGAGTTAAAGCCTAGACTACACGTCTAGGGGAGCTCTACTAGTAGAGCCCGCAAGGCCACGCAGCGAGCCAGCCTACCAAGTGTATGTGCACGTGTTTGTGTGTGTGTGTATGTGCACGTGTGTGTGTGTGTGTGTGTGTGTATTTGTGCGTGCGTGCGTGCATGCACGTGCGCATGCCCCCCTCCCCCCCCTGTCCGCCCGTCCGCCCGTCCGCCCGTCCGCCCGTCCGCCCGTCCGCGTCCGCCCGTCCGCCCGTCCGCCCGTCCGCCCGTCCGCCCGTCCGCCCGTCCCTCCGTCCCTCCGTCCCTCCGTCCCTCCGTCCCTCCGTCCCTCTGTCCCTCCGCCCACGCCGTCCCTCCGCCCCCTCCGTCCGTCCCCGTCCTCACCAGCATTTCTGGCAGGTACACCGCGTTGATTGAGCGTGCGTCAGCGGCACCATCGTTGCGCGCGTGCAGCGCGAGGTGGCTGCGCGCGACGGCCACGAGCTCCGGGTCCTCAAGCAGCCCTGGCTGTGTTGTGTCGCAGAGCCCAACGCCGGAGAACGACTTGCGCTGGCGCTGCATCGATGTGGCGGCCGGCCGCTCGAGGGGGCTGGGGTGTTGGCGCGTGCTAAACAGTGCGGTGAGGAACTCTGGAGCAACGCCTGCGGGACACGGGATGGACGGGGGTGTGGTACTCTGGGCCGGGGCCCTGTTCCCCCCACGTACCTTAGGCGCACTGGGAAACCAATGTAGTCCTCTGGGTCGATAGATGTGGTACTGTGTGTTACGGACAGCAATAAGTGGTCTGGGCGCCGTCAGGCGCTGTATGAACTACCACACTTGTGTGGCGGGTCAGGATGTGACAGGGGGCAGGGTTGGAATTATTTGAATTCAAATCGAGTTGTTGACATCCACTGCCGGCGGTCACAATCAGCCCCAAAGCTCCAGCGGGATATCAGACAGCAGGCACGAGGCCAAAAGTAGACCACGTTGGAAGAGGGGGGGGGGGGGGCTGTGCCTAGGGCTGAGCACAATGGTGAGGACCTAGACCATGGCCTGTGGCAAGATTGAGGGACCAGGGAGGTGCGGTGCGGTGTGCGATGTGCAGTGTGGTGTGTGCGATGCACGTGCCACCCAATGCCCCACGACTTCTCTCCCCGCCCCCTGCCCCCCTCCCCTGCCCGCCCCACCGTGGGCGTATCAGTGTCTGTGTCTGCCAGACGCCATGGACCGCCCCCGCGCCTCCCCGCCCGCCCCGCCTCGCCCGCCCCACCGTGTGCGTGTCCGTGTCTGCCAAACGCCATCAACCTTCCCCCCCCCCTGCCCCCGCCCGCCTCACCCACCGTGTGCGTGTCCGTGTCCGTGTCCGTGTCCGTGTCCGTGTCCGTGTCCGTGTCCGTGTCCGTGTCCGTGTCCGTGTCCGTGTCCGTGTCCGTGTCCGTGTCTGCCAGACGCCATTGACCGCCCCCCCCCATCCCCCTGCCCGCCCCACCGTGTCCGTGTCCCGTCTGCCAGACGTGACCCCCCCGGCCCGCCCCACCCACCATGGCTGTGCCCGTGCCCGTGTCCGCCAGACACCGAGCGCTCTGCCCCCAGCCCTCCTCCACGCATGGCGGTGGCCGTGGGGCTCGGCCCTGACGATGCAGATGCGCCAGACGCGTCGGGGGATGCGGTGATGGATGACCGCGTTGCCACCGTGACTGGGGGGCGCTTCACCAACAGCATGTCCTTGAGAGACGTGAGGAAGACCTCAAACGTGATGTGGCGCTCCTGGGTGGGTGGGTGTGTGCGTGTGTGTGCGTGTGTGTGCGTGGGAGGGTGGGTGTTTGTTGGGTGGCAGGCCTGGTGTGTGTGTGTGTGTGTGTATGCGTGTGTGTGTGTTGTGTGTGTGTGTGTGTGTTTGTTGGGAGGCAGGCCTGCCATCTTCTCTTCATGCGGCAGCGGTAGCAGGACTTCAACAGGGTTTGCTGCCGCTGCGCTAGGGGACCTGGGGGTGCACCGACGCTCTGGTGGAATTGGCACTTCGGTGCGCGGGGGCGGTATGCCTCACACCCACAGAGTGCAGGTCCCATATCTCCAGCAGCCAGCCATCCAAGCCCGGGATGTACGCGCCGAGCATGGTCTTATGCACCTTAAGCAGAGGTGTCCCTGACTGCTACATTCCCCATCATCAGGACTAGACAGGGACTCGACCGTCCATCCATCCATCCATCCACCTATCCATCTATCAATCAGTCCATTCATCCACCCACCCACCACCCATCCAACTCCCTCCCTCCTCCTCCCTCCTCCCTCCCTCCCTCCCTCCCTCCCTCCCTCCCCTCCCTCCCTCCCTCCTCCCTCCCTCCCTCCCTCCCTCCATATAATGAGGCAAGGCAGTGCATGCACACGTGTCCCTGACTGCGCCCACCTCGCCCTCACGTGGCGGCAGCCCCTTGTCCGCGTGTGCGTTGCTGAATGCACGCGCTGCCTCGCGTAGCCCCAGGCGGTTGTCCAGCAGCTGTGTGGTACACACAGGAGGTGCAGGGGGGGGAGGGGCATTTGTGTGTGTGTGTGTGTGTGTGTGGCTCGATTAACGGAGGCGATCGATTAACGGAGGCGATTAACGGAGGCGATCGATTAACGGAGGCGATCGAGGGGCTCGATTAACGGAGGCGCGTTCTCGTCGCCGAGCCCTGGACCCAGCATGCGGCGCTGCTGGTGACGAGGATCTCCGTGCCGCTGACGAGCGGGGTAAAATACGACTGGCCTGGCTCCTGCTAGACTGCCCCTCGGTGGAACACTTCAGGAGCGGCTTGCCCGGCGCTGCCATGGCTTGGCGAGTAGCCGCGGCGCTGCCGCGGCCCGTGCTGGGAGACGGCCCTTATCCTCCCCCCATGCAGGACGCCATGCGGCACCGATCTCGACGAGTTGATCGACGAGCGGAGGAGCTGGCGCCCGTCAATGCATGCTGGACATTGGTCAAGATGGCTGCCCGTGGAGGCGGGCTACCATCACGGCTTCAGCGGTGGCGACCGCCGAGGCAACACAGAGTAAATCCGCTTCACCAATCGCAGCGTTCGTCACCGCGCTCATCCTCGGGGTCGCTCGTCTGCCGGTGACTGGCGTTGGAAGGTCTTCAGGCAGCCTCCATGACAACTCTGTCGTCCATGCACCCCTGGAGGGTGGGACCTGGCCATGCATGAGGCATGGGGCGCCGGCTGAGCCCCATGCAAACGAGAGCTGGACAGCCATGCACTGCCAGGCGGGGACCGTTCCAGTCAGCGCCAGTCGGCTCTGCCGGCTTGACTGGCCACAAGGCCACTACTGTGACCCTGAGGAAGGTCCTCTCCTATATGCTCCTTGCCAGACATGTCTCTCAGAGACCGCTGTTTGGGGTAGTCTAGCCGGCGGGAGCGGTAGTCTATCGGCCGGGAGCCGGCGGTACTCTAGTACTTAAGTGTGCTGGAGTATTGGCGGGTGTCTCTGGTAGAAGAGTAGCCTGCTTAGCTGGAAACCCCGTGTTACTGTGTGTGTATGTGTGTGTGTGCGTTTGTGTGTGTGTGTGTGTGTGTGTGTGCGTGCGGCACACAAGAGACAGGGAATGTGTTTGTGTGTGTGTGCATGTGTGCGTTGTTGTGCGTGCGTGTGCGTGTGCGTATGCGTGTGCATGTATACGTGTGTATAACACATATATGCATGTGCATGTGCATAGCAACACACACAACAGCACACACATGCAAACCCCCATCCACACACAAACACACAGTGGTGCCAAAAGGCATCACGGATGCAACAGTGAACCCTGGGAAGGATTTTGATGATGAATTATTCCCCCGCTCGAGCAACTTTGACCGATCATACCAGGCCTTGTATTTAGCGAGTGTTCTTGCAACACACGCCATTGTGCTGCTCTTGGCGAGACCTTTCCAACGCATCCCTCCACGCCCTCTCCCTCCAAGTGCGGGATGGTTTTCTGGGAAATGGGAAATCCGTCCTGGAGCGGTATACGGCTTGCAGGGGAATCACTGGGATGCAAGCGTCACACAGGAGGGTCGTTTGACGGGGCCTCCGCGTCATGGAGCGGATGTATTTTTGTGTGAACAGTGTGAAATGGCCACACTTTCACATCACAAGATCGACCCAAATGGCTCCTAAGCGGCCCTGCAGAACTTCATCCCTGTCACAAGGCCCGTCACTTCATCACACCAAAACACTTTCTGCATCACTGACCCTCCCCCCCACCCCCCCACACAGGCACACACCCACACCCACACCTGCGCATCCCTCAGCAGCCTCAGCGTGTCTCTCAGAGAGATCTCGTGCCGCCCTGTGTCGGCGTAGTGGCCTGCATTGCAGTATGACTCAAACTTGGAGCGCAGACGGGACATGACCTGGTCGGGGGTCATCGCCTGTGCGTGTGTGGGTGGGTGAGCACGTGTGCGTGCGTGCGTGCGTGAGGGTGTGCACACAAAAGTGTGCGTGTGTGTGCGTCTGCGTGTGTGTGTGTGTGTGTGTACATCAGTGATGTCTTCAAGCTCTACGTGCATGCAAACACATCGCAGGAGGGTCACTTGGCGGGACCCACGCGTGGCGCGGCAGGATGCGGTTGAGCCGCCGCCCTGCCTTGCGCGTAGCGCGGCGCCTTGGAGCATCTTGCGTGTAGAGCAGCCGAGCCATCTTCAACGTTCGAGAAGTGCGCAAAAGTGCCCACAGGCCATATGTGAGTGATCGGCAGGCACCAGCGCCAGGACTTCCGCCAGCAGCAGAGGCGGCAGGTTGGGTTTGTCTGCTGGCGAGCGTGCATGCAGCCCATGCGCCCTTACGCACGCAAGTGGCTGTGATGCGCTGCGTTGCGCTCATGCATGTAGCTGCGCTGCGCTCTGCACAAGCGCGCGCTGTCAAACCCCGTGCCTCTGCGGCATGAATGCCGGGCAGCTGCGGCGTCAAGCACGCTGCACACGGTTGTTGTCACAATGCTAGCTAGGGCTGCCCACTCAGCTCTCCCCCGTTCCTCTCGCACATCCACGCCCCTACCACAATCCCAACTCATGAGGCGCGTAAGTGAAGGTGGTCATAACGCCTGTGGCGGTCGAAGGTGCGCCTCAGGTGGTGGGTGGTGCCTTAGGCGGTCGGGGTGGTGTCTGATGCGGTCGGGGTGGCGTTAAGGCAGTGTCCGAGGCAATCAGGGGTGCGCCTCAGGCGGCGCCTCAGGCGGTCGGAGCGCCTGAGGCGGCGCCTGATCCGCGCAAGTCAAGGCACCACCTGAGTTGAGGCACCGCCTCAGGCGTTGAGAATGTGGTAGGGTATCGTCTCCGCGCATGCACTCAACGTATACAGATGACAAGGCGCAGATAGGGAGAAAGATAGAGAAAACAAGGCGTGGAGCATAACATAACGAGACTGTTGCTCCACCAACAAGAAGGTCACAGCGGGGTCTGGGGGAGCAGCCCCCGGCTAAAAATGCGTTTCGGCACGTAACAGCTCGCGTGGCAGCGCCGGGCCGACAGGGGCTGGCAGGGGCCTCATCACATCTCAAGACCAGTGACCCCTGGGAAGGAGTTTAGTTCTTGTTCCCCCCCGGCTCGAGCAACTTTGACCGCCCATACCAGGCGCAATACATAGCAAGTGTTCACGCAACGCATGCCATTTTGCTGTTGTCAATGAGCAATGCACCCCTCCACGTTTTCAACGCACCCCTCCACGTCCTCTCTCACCAAGTGTGGGGTGGTTTTCTGGAAAGCGGCAAATCCGGCCCCGAGTGGTGTACGGCTTTCTTACGGGGGGGATCACTGATCCAGATCGCCATCACGCCAAAAACTTGAGACATCACTGGTGTGCGTGTTTATGTGTGTGCATCCCTTGGTTTGTGTGTGTGTTCATCCCTTATGGCCAGCGTGGGGCCCGTAACCCAACACCGCGTGGCCTGTACCCCGTAACCCTCGGAGCCCTTGCCGCAACCTTCCCGTAACCCCTCCCGTAACCCCGAGTCAACGCTTTTCGGGGCCAGTCAACGGTGTGGGGCGCACATTCACACCGTTTCACACCTTTCTCGAGTTATGGGGTGTTTCGGAGCACTTTGCGAGGGATGGCCCGTAAGCCCCGTGACGTTACGGGGAGGTTACAGCTACGGGAGGTTACAGTTGCCGGCCCCACGCTGCTTATGGCACACTACATATGACCCCCCCACCCTTCCCCACCCCTGTCTGCCACACCTGCAGCTCCTTGGATTCCACCTCTACCAGTGCCTTTGCCTTCTGCATGCGTGCAGTCATGCCGCCTGGTGCCACAGAGTGAAGCTGGCTGTTCGCGAGGTGCGCGGCCTGTGGGAGAGTGTGGAAGTGAATTGGGGGTCAAGACGTGCCTCTCCCCTCCCCGCCACCTCCCACACCTCTCACAATGACCCAGTCATCGAATCTGTGCATGTCCAGACTGCCGCTCATTCCAGGCACTCACGTGCACGTGTGCGTTGTCGAGCACGAGCGGGTTCTTTCCCGTGCGGTCGAGGCAGCGGTGCACGTGCTCATCGTTGCCCAGCTGCTACAGGGCAGAGGTCAAGTGGTGTGGGTAGGTGGGTGTATGGCACCCGGTGTGCGTGTGCATGTGCGTGTGTGTGTGTGTGCGTGTGCGTGTGTGTGTGTGCACTACTACCTCTGCCCATTCTTGTGCCTCCTCTACAGGCTCCTCTTCGCCCTGTAGAGGGAGTGGTCCTCTGTGGTGTGCGCATACCATGCGACTTTGTCGTTTGTTGCATGCTGTTGCATGCTGTTGCACATGCATGGCTGCAAAACAATGCCGGCCCCCTCATGCACTCACAAGGTAGTTCAGCAGGCCTGCAATCTTGGGCACCGCATTGGCAGAGGCAACGGCGAAGGCATCAGCAGCGCGTACTGCACTCAGTGGAACCACGGACGAATCCATGCGCCTCAAATTGCGCGAGCGGACATTCTCGACGCGCGAGGACATTCTCGACGCGCGACCTCCGTTCGACACGTGAAAATATTTCCTTGCGTTCGTCGCAACACCAACGTGTAGGTGCGGTTGCACCTGCGTGTTTTTGTGTTTTAGCCGGGGTTTAGTTTTGTGGCGTCTGTTTTTGCGACGGTGAACTTTCTCAGCTGCTGCTTGGTTCGTCATGGCTGTTGTAGGGACCCGCATGGCGCCCGGGTGCGGGTGCGGCCTGCAGCGCCAGGCAGTGCCAACGATAAGGCGTGTGGCCCCTACTGCTTCAGCCCGCTCTGCCTCCACCACTACGCCATCGTGTGTTCGTACTGCCTCTGGGAACCTGTCTAGCAGCTCTGCTCCAGCGGGGGGCGTCGCAAGGCGTGGGCGTGTGGTTGGTCGTGCAGTGGAGGTCGCCTCAGCCAGCCGTGTTGTGCAGCGGAGCGACGTCATCACCGCCCACCCCTCCAACAATGTATCCGACTACATCTTTGAGAAGATGGGCGTGAACCTGCACCGCCAGCCCAGCCACCCCATTGGCATCATCAAGCAGGGTGAGGCGATCTTCATGCACGTGCATGCACGCGCATGCATGCGCACGTGTGCATGCACACACGTGCCTGCCTGCCTGCCTGCCTGCCTGCCTGCCTGCCTGCCTGCCTGCCTGCCTGCCTGCCTGTCTGCCTGTCTGCCTGTCTGCCTACATGTCTGCGTGCTGTACGTCGCGGTGCTGGCTTCAGGCAAGGGGGGTGCCAGCACGCTCACCCCAACGTGCGCGTAGCAGCCAGCCCTACCACAGCCCCCTATTGTGTTATCCTGGGGTTACACTCTACACCCACAGTGTAATGGCTTTGTTACAAGGCAACACAAATTTGCGCAAATTGTATTGCCTTGTAACAAAGCCATGACACTGTGAGTGTAGAGTGTAACCCCGGGGTAACACTACAGGGGGCTGTGGTAGCGGCAGACAAGACACATAGCCCCTAGGCCATACGCACACATACGCAAACACACACACACACACACACACACACACACACGCACACACACACACACACACACACGCACACACATGCGCGCACACGCACACGCACACACACAAACGCACACACACGCTCATACGCACACACGCACACACACCCTGCCCCATGCTGCACGTGCACAGCCATCTACGACTACTTTGAGGCGTCCGCCCCTGGCAAGTTCAAGACGCATGACGAGCTGTTCCCAGTCGTGACTGCCACCGCCAACTTCGACGACGTGCTGGTGCCAAAGGTAGGGATGGCCCGCCCACATTCCAAACGCCCGAGGCGGCACCTCAGGCGACGCCTTCACTTGCGCGGATCAGGCAGCGCCTCAGGCACGCCGAGACCGCCTGAAGCGCCGCCTCAGGCGTTACCCCCGACCGCCTGGGGCGTTATGACCGCCTTCACTTGCGCGCGACAGGAGTTGGGATTGCGGTTGGGGTGGGTCCGTCCGTCTAGGTGGTCCAGGCACAGCCACGTGGATGCGGTGTATCCGAGGGCAGGCTGTGACTGCTTGCAGCAACGGGTAGACATGCACACACACACACACACACACACACACACACACACACACAAAAAACATGCACATGCACACGCGCGCACGTACGCACCCACACCCACACGCACCCCCCACCCCCCACCCCCCCAACCAGGACCACATCTCTCGCTCATCCAACGACACCTACTACGTGGACGACGAGACCGTGCTGCGCTGCCACACGTCGGCACACCAAGCGGAGCTGCTGCGCACTGGGATGGGCGCGTTCCTGGTCACAGGAGATGTGTACCGCAGGTGTAGCAGTGGGACCGTGGGCGACAGAGTGACCGTGGGTGACGGTGCCCTCCCCCCCCCACACACACGCACGCGCACGCACACGCCACACGCACACACGCCACAAACACACGCATGCGCACGCACACGCCACAAGCACACACGCACGCACGCCGCAAACACACGCACACGTATACGTACGCCACAAGCACAAGCACACGCACAAGCACAGGCACAAGCCAATCTAAGCCAAACACACACACACACACATCTGCACAGGGACTCCATCGACGCAACCCACTACCCGGTGTTCCATCAGATGGAGGGCGTGCGCATCTTCACCGAGGCTGGTGAGCCGCCACAC
The DNA here is from genome assembly GCA_016618255.1 of Chlamydomonas sp. UWO 241. Classification (NCBI taxonomy): domain Eukaryota; kingdom Viridiplantae; phylum Chlorophyta; class Chlorophyceae; order Chlamydomonadales; family Chlamydomonadaceae; genus Chlamydomonas; species Chlamydomonas priscui. Next base: position 37,344 of record VFSX01000080.1, read on the forward strand.
CGACCACATTGCCAACGCCTGAGGCGGCGCCTCAGGCGGCGCCTGAGGCGCCGCCTCAGGCGTTACCCCCGACCGCCTCAGGCGCCACCCCGACCGCCCTAGGTGCCCTCCACCGCCTGAGGCGCCACCCCTGACCGCCTCGGGCGTTATGACCGCCTTGACTTGCGTGCCTCAGGAGTTGGGATTGTGGTAGGACACACCTGCTCTTTGTGAACACAGATTGCCGCGGTTTGTGAAGCTCCATGCGTTCTCCGTGTGACGGCTGAACCACTGCCTACCCCCTTTCTCCCTCCCTCCCTCCCTCCCTCCCTCCCTTTCTCCCTCCCTCCTCCCTCCCTCCCTCCCTCCCTCCCTCCCCCCCCCTCCTCCCTCCCTCCTCTCCTCCCTCCCTCCCTCCCCCTCCTCCCTCCCTCCCTCCCTCCTCCCTCCCTCCCTCCCTCCCTCCCTCCCTCCCTGTCCCTGCCTGCAAGTGGCGCTGCACTGCCTGACCCCCCCCACCCACCACCACCTCGCCCAACCGTGCATGTGTGCAGACTGGGGGTCTGAGGACCCCACCCGCTACTGCGCCCAGGAGCTCAAGGCCTCACTTGAGGGCCTCGCGAAGCACCTGTTTGGTGACGTTGAGTGCCGCTGGATCGACGCGTACTTTCCATTCACGGAGCCGTCCTACGAACTGGAGGTGTGGGGTTTTGTGTGATGCTCTGATGTGATATGGGTGGTAGTTTGGGAGGAGTGGATGAGGGGGGCCAGCGGGGGCGCACTCGTGTCATCCCATGTGTGTGTGTGTGTATATGGTGGTGTTGGTGGTGTGTGTGGGGGGGATTGGGCGAACGAGATGCATGGGGGCGGGCGCCGTCCCCCTCTCCCCCTCTCCCCCTCTCCCCCTCTCCCCCTCTCCCCCTCTCCCCTCTCCCCTCTCTCTCCCCCTCTCCCCCTCTCCCCTCTCCCCCTCTCCCCTCTCCCCCTCTCCCCTCTCCCCCCCCCGCCCCCTCCCCCTCCCTCTCTCTCCCTCTCCCTCCCTCTCTCTCCCTCTCTCTCCCTCTCTCCCTCTGTCTCCCTCTCTTCTCCACTCTCTCTCCCTCTCTCCTCCACTCTCTCTCCCTCTCTCTCCCTCCTCCCCTCTCCCCTTCCCCCTCTCTCCCCTCTCTCTCCCCCCCTCTCTCCCCCCCCTGTATCCCTCACTCCCCCCCCTATCTCCCTCCTCCCCCCCCCCCTCCCTCTGCTCCCCCTCTGTCTCTCCCTCCCCTCTTCTCTCCCCCCACCTCCATCTCCCCCCTTCTCCCCCCCTCCCTTGTGCGTGTGTGTGCTCACTTCCACCCTCCCGCCTCCGCCTCCTCCACCCCAAGATCTTCTTCAACGGCAAGTGGCTCGAGGTGCTCGGGTGCGGCGTGATGCAGCAGTCGATCCTCGACAAGAACAGCGGAACGACCGGAAAGAAGGTGGGTGTGCGTCGGGTGCAAGTCGGCGGGATGATCACAGTAGTTTAATCAGCGTACAACACAGCGTACTTAGTTGCAGTGCCTCAGAGGCAGCACCCCCGCAGAGTGGCAATTTATCCCCTCAAAGCGACGAGTGGACACCCGCGATTGACAGACGCCCTTGTGCAGACCTCTGGAACGATATCGCCGTTATCTATGTATACTTATCTGGAATGGAATGTGTCGGCGGGGGGAGGGGGGGGGGATTGGTGGCCCTCGTTGGTGCCGACATGGTGCAGTGGCGCTGCTCGGCGTACCCCGTCCCGAGGATAGTCAAACACACGCACCCTGCATAGACACCGCTCTGCTCCGGGCACACTTGCTCGCACGCGTGGGCGTGCGGGGCCTGGGCTTCGAGCGCGACTGTGCCCCCCCCCCCACACACCACCACCACCAACAACCTACCACCGCCCTCCCTGCAACAGGCATGGGCGTTTGGCCTTGGCCTCGAGCGCCTCGCGATGGTTCTCTTTGGTGTCTCGGACATCCGCCTGTTCTGGACGGCCGACGTGCGATTCCTGTCGCAGTTCAAGGTGAGCGCGTGTGGGTGTGGGGAGGGGGGTTGTGTGTGGACTGTAACCAGCAGCAGTTACGAGCGATTCCTGTCAAAGCTCAAGGTAGGCGCATGTAAGGGAGGGTGGGTGGGTGGGAAGGTGGACTGTAACCAGCAGCATCAGCGTGCGTGTGTGTGCTCATGCTTGTGTGTGTTTGTGCACTCGCGCGCGCGCGCGCGTGTGTGTGTGTGTGTGAATGTGTGTGTGTGTGTGTGTGTGTGTGTGTGTGTGTGCGCGCGTGTGTGTGCACGTGTGTGACGTCCCATCACTCCCCCCCCCCCCCTGCACACCGTCGCGCACGCATCCCCCACTCTTCCGCTTAGCACACAAGCACACCCTCCCCTCCCTCCATAACAACAGGCCGGCGACCTCAAGTCCCGCTTCAAGCCCTTCTCCAAGTTCCCCTCCACGTGGAAGGACATGGCGTTCTGGACGAGCCCCGAGTTCAGTGAGAACAACCTGTGCGAGCTTGTGCGCAACATCGGGGGGGACCTGGTGGAGGAGGTACGAAGGTGTAGGGTGTAGGGTTTAGGTTTTAGGAAGGAAGGAAGGACGCCAGCGCGGGCGCGGGCGCGGGTGAGAGCGAGGGTGCGGATGAGGGTGCGGGTGGCTGGTTGCCTCGCCACAGGCCGGCCAGTCCCCGTGTGTGGCGAGGAAGTGTGACCATCAGAGTGACCATGAGAGAAAAGTGACCCTTACAAGGAGTGACAGGGAGGCGGATGGGACGTGGTGGGGCGTGTAGGGCAGGTGGCCCAGCCGTGTCGCTCGCTTGCTCGGTCGGTCGGTCGGTGTCGGCGACTGTGATGTGTCGCAATGCGTCAATTGGCATTAGCATCGTGCCCCCCCTGCCCTTCAAAGGTACCGTGCCACACGCCTCTGCACATCCACACACACGCACGCGCATGCCCACGCACACACGCGTGTGCATTCATACACACACGCGCACGCGGACACTCACACGCACACGTACACATACACTCACACACGCACAAGCACACACACACACAAACGCACACACGCACGCACACGCACACCCACCCACACCCACCCACCCACACCCACACACACACGCACACACGCACGCACACGTCAGGTCGTGTGCGTCGACGAGTTCACTAACAAGAAGACCGGCCGCACATCCAACTGCTTCCGCATCACGTACCGCTCGATGGAGCGCAGCCTCACGGACGAGGAGATCAACGCGCTGCAGGTGGGGGGAGTTTCGAGTGTGCCAAGTGTGTGTGTGTGGGGGGGGGCAGGCGCACTTAGTGAAGACCTGCTTGTTGGCGCTTGCACACGTCACGCCTCTGCCTTTGTGGTCATCAAGGTGTTTGCTCTCTTTCACTCGGCGACCCCCGACCCCAATTGCTGTTCCGTGCAGGAGCGTGTGCGCACGGCGACCGCGGAGCAGCTGAAGGTGGAGCTGCGGTAATAGGGTGATGCCATGGCGCCCGACCAAGGCCGTTGCGACTTCTTTTTTTAGAGAGATGTGAGATGTAAAGAGTGTGTTCAGAAGCTGCTGAACGGCCACTGAGTGCTGTTTAGTTGCTGCAGTAACAGTACTGTTGGAGGGCGACTGCAATAGTGGAAATAGTTAGATGACGTGTGATGTCTAAATTTGTTTTGCATCTTGCGAGCGGACGTGGACGCTGCAGGGTTGTGTTAGCCTTGTTAGCTTGATTGCTTTAGCCTGCTTGCACTAGCTGTTGGCAATCAGCGTGTGCTGCAGTTGGGGGGCGGCAGCTAGGCAGCTAGGCGGTGTGCTGCAGCTAAGCGGCGTGCGTGCGTTCCTGCGTGCACCTAGCATGCAGCTAACTACCAGACAGGCAGCAGGCAGCAGCAAAAAAACGATCGGGACGCGGCGCAGAAGGAGCCTTACATTTGTGTTCCATGTTTACGATGTGGGGCTCGATTAACGGAGGCGCGTTCTCGTCGCCGAGCCCTGGACCCAGCAATGCGGCGCTGCTGGTGACGAGGATCTCCGTGCCGCTGACGAGCGGGATAAAATACGACTGGCCCGGCTCCTGCTAGACTGCCCCTCGGTGGAACACTTCAGGAGCGGCTTGCCCGGCGCTGCCATGGCTTGGCGAGTAGCCGCGGCGCTGCCGCGGCCCGTGCTGGGAGACGGCCCTTATCCTCCCCCCATGCAGGACGCCATGCGGCACCGATCTCGACGAGTTGATCGACGAGCGGAGGAGCTGGCGCCCGTCAATGCATGCTGGACATCGGTCAAGATGGCTGCTCGTGGGGGCGAGCTACCATCAGGGCTTCAGCGGTGGTGACCGCCGAGGCAACAACAGAGTTTATCCGCTTCACCATCGCAGCGTTTGTCACCGCGCTCACCCTCGGGGGCACTCGTCTGCCGGTGACTGGCGTCGGCATTGGTCTTCAGGCAGCCTGCCATGACGACTCTGTTTGACCAGGCCCCCCTGGAGGGTGGGACCTGGCCATGCATGACGCATGGGGCGCAGGCAGAGCCCCATGCATGGAGTTGGACAACCATGCACCATGCCAGGCGGGGACTTTTCTGCTTCAGCGCCGCCAGTCGGCACAGCCGGCGTGGTTGGCCTCAAAGGCCAGGAGGAGGACGGTCCTTTCCTATACGCTCCTTGCCAGACATGTCCCTCAGGGACTTGTTTGGGTCTAAACTAGCCGGCGGGAGCGGTAGTCTAGACGGCAGGTAACCGGCTGGTGGCTATCGTCCTTCACAGGGCGGTGGCACTAGGACTAGTGTTGTCTTAGCTGGAATGCCATGTAACTGTAACTGTAACTGTAACTGTTTACGATGTACGGTGTGTTTGAAGGAGAAGTGGCGCCACGCGCGCGCAGTGATGGGTGCAGTGTGGTCACTGAGTAGAGTGTTGTGGCGGGTGCCGTGTTTGGCCGCTTGCGGGTGGTTGGGGGTGGGCCTTCTTAGTCCTGGCTTTACAGCCGGTTATACCTGGGGTCTGCCTCTGGCTGCTTAGGGCTGAGTGTGGTGCCTGGCTTGCGGTGCTGCTTGCTTGGCGCCCACCACCTAGTGTGGGTGGCGCTACTGTGGGCTACTTTTGTAGCTTGACCTTTTTGGTGGGCCTTGTGCCTTCTGTCTGATTGATCCTGCTGGAACTCTGGAACTGATTGTGACCGCCGGCCTGTGATTGTAAAACCCTCTTGTTGTTGCTGTTGTTAAAATTCCCAGGCGCTCCACCTCCTCAAGCACATCCACGCCCACACTGGCACCAGCAGCAGCGATGGTGGCCTTGCTGTCAGAATTCTGAGCGAGATTGCTCAGTGAATATGTGTACTGTCTGCAGGTAGGTGGGGCGCACCAGGGCTGGGGCGCACACTCGCCATCCACACTTGGCGACACACCCTCGCGCTCTCCATCTCGCACTCTCTCTCCCTCTCACCTCCCCCCAGCCCTCACTCCCCCCCCCCCCCACTTCACCCCCTTTCATGATGATGGTGGGCTCCCCCGCAGGCGGTCCAACAGTGTGCATAGGCCAAGTTGGTCCCTCCCCTCCTTCCATCTCCCGCCCACCCACCCGACCCGCTTCCACTCCACCTCCAGCACAACTCGCAAGTCCTGATGGGCAGCGCAACTGAAGGTTGCACGACCGTGAAAATAGGCGCTGGGGGCGCCTGCTTCCGCCTCCCACCCACCCAGCAGGTGCCGTGCTGCCACAAGGCCGCTGACTGCGAGAACCGAGTCGCTGCTTCTGGATACTGCTCTCTTACAACAGACGGGGTTCAGTGCGGCGAACACGGTTGCAGACTGGGCGAGCAGCCGGCTGCCTACACCACGCTCGCGCGCTGTGCCGCCTCCGCAGCGATCGCGCGCTCGCGCTTGGCCTGCTTGTGCTGCGACTTGGGGCCCAGGATGTGGCCGCCCCAGTTGACGCGCTTGCCGTCGTTGAAGTTGGCCTTTGTGGAGTGCGGAGCAATAGCACACGCGCAGCAGGGTGAAGAGTGGGAGGGGTCAGTCATCACACGCAGCAGCAGCAGGGGCGCGCAGGCAATGCCGCTCCTGCCCCTTGTTTGTCCCTGCCCCCGACATTGAACGTCATGACGTTGCCGCCCCCTCCCGCATCCAACGACCCCCCAAGCCCTGCAAAGCACACTTGAACCAATCAGCCTCACCTTAAACGTGTCGACCAGCTTGGCGAACTCACGCTGGTCCTCGTTCTTGACGGAAGTCAGGCAGAGCGCGGTTGCCGTCTTCTGGTGCACGACGGCGCCGAGGCGCGCCTTGCCCTGTGGGTGCCGCAGATGATGGGCGGTGGGTGGGGTCAGGTGACCAAACAGCGTGGTGTGCATGCACAGCACGCGTGCATGTGCCGATGGAGGCGTGCGCCCCCGCTTCAGAGACACATGCATGGCGCATGGGGCTCATACAGCCATGCAGCCACCGCCGCACCTTGACAATGGCGTATGGCACGCCCATCTTCTTGCACAGCGCGGGCAGCCACACAACGAGCTCGATGGGGTCGACGTCGTGTGCGATCACGACCATCGACGCCTTGCCCGACTCGATGAGCTGCGTGATGTGGTTGATGCCAAACTTCACCACGATCGGCTTCTTCTTGTCAGCCTCCTTGCCGGCGGCGCGCGCCTCGGCCTCGGCCGCCAGGCGCTCCTTCTTCTGCGCCTTGTCCTCAGGCCTGTACTTCAGCATCAGCTTGAAGAGAGTCTCGGCAGCGTTCTTGTCCAGCGACTTGGTGACAAACTGGTTGATCGCAGGCGGCACCTTGAGGCGCATCGCCAGCACGCGCTTCTGGCGCTGCAGGCGCACGTATTTGGGCCACTTGACGAAGCGGTGGAGGTCGGTCTTGGGAGGCGGGGCGCCGCCCAGGCCTGCGTTTCATGCATGCAGACGCCGTCGGTTTGCGCCCATGCGTGCTCATGTGCCCATGCAGACCATCTGCAGCGCATGCCCCAGCAAGCAAGCATGCATGCGGCGCGCGCGCATTCAAACGCCACTGCAAACGCCGCCGCCGCTGTTCAAACAAGAGCGTGCTGTGCCGCTGCGCTGCGTCGTGGCCAGCTACCATGCGCGCCGACGCCACTGCGTGCTGACGCCCCCGCCACGCCACTGCTCCTGTGGAATATGCAGTCGCCTGCCTCATGCCGCCTTGAGCAGCGGCTGCGAGATAACAGAGGAGGGCGCTGAGGCTGCTGGCCCCTGAGGGTCACTGCGCCTCGCTCCTCGCTGCGCGCCATCCTGTCGCCGCTGCCCCCGCGCAGCATCCCCAACGTCCATCTGGGCGCCAAGAAGCTACATCCAACGGCGATGGCTGACGCCTGTGCTGCGCTTGGTGCCTGGAGCCAGTACGATGGCGACGCCGACGCGCGCTGCCCCGCCGCACCACCGCGCTGCAGCGCCACCACTCCCGCTCCAACGTCACTGCGTGCACATGGCATGCACATGCCGCGCCACCCATTGCTTGCTACTCACCGAACACCTTCGGGCGCTTCTCATAGAGTGGGTTGACAAGCTTGGCCGGCGCGGCGGCCTGCGGTGCATGTGGCACGCGGCGTGTGTTGGAAAAACAAGCACGGACGTGTCTACTTGACGCCGTGGCATGAACACGCCGCTGCCCCAGCCGCCCCATGCAGGCGCCCGATGCATTCCACCCCACCTTGCGGGCCACCGCCGGGGTGGGAGCCACCTTCTTCTTTGCAGGAGCCTTGGGAGCCTACGGGGCAGTGCATCGGGCACGTCAACGTCAGAGAGGGGGCGGGGCCCCAGGGCCAAGCCGCCGGGAGAGATCTGGCAGCCCTGCGTGCGTGCAGCGCCCACGCCGTTCCACGACCCGTTCCGTCACGCACCATTTGTGCTTTGGCGTAGAAAGGAAGAGCGCAGCACGGGGGCGAAAGGCAACACCAGGAGCAAGGTGTGGACGAGATAAAAACAGGTGCTGTGGTTCTTCTCCCTCTCTCTCTTTCTCTCCTTCCTGTTGCGGAACAGTATCTGGACAGGCTGTTGGGAGAGGATGTTGACAACCTAGTTGCGGAAAGTGTGAAATGGCCTGGCAGGCGGCAGAGTGTCCGCAGAGTGCTCGTTACACCGCTAACATGGCCCGGGGGAGGGGCGCGGAGCTCCGGAGAGGGTTAAGGGCCCTGGTGTGGCATCTACACCCACTGTTGACTGAGTCAACTTGCCTCGCCCGCGTTGACTCGGGCCTGCCTCACACTCTGGAGGTTACAGAGGGTTGCGGAAGTTACGGCGGAGGTTGCGGAGAAGGGGTGCAGGTTTATCATTTGCAGAGTGGGGGCGTGAGGTCAAGGGACGGCACCCTGAAAATATGGCCTTGTGTGCGTGCGTGCGTGCGTGATTGATTGATTGAATCAAGATTGATTGAACAACCTCTGTGCTGAGGAGGGGCACTCTACCCGGTGACTCTTGGGCAAGTCCAAACCTGCAACTTGACGCATCGGAAAAATCAGGGGATCCCTGGGACAAACCTCTGTCCTTAGCGGACCACCGCCGGTTATCAAGGGAACTCCACTGCACGCTCGTGTTGCACTGGGTAGTGCCGACTCCTCGTGATCTCACCCCCCACCCACCCGCACACGTCAAGACACGCACCCACCGATCTCCACCTATTTCTTTACCCTTCTCCCTCGCCTGCCGCTTCCTTGCCACCCGTCTGACGGAATTAAGTCGAAATCCCTCTCGCAGAATCTTGAAAGGCGTAAAAACAAATCCAAATAATGAGGAGCCTAAAGCCTTTAGCGAACCCGCTCAAAGGCACAGCGTGACTACTGCATTCCACCCCACCTTGCTGGCCACCGCCGGGATGGGAGCCATCTTCTTCTTTGCGGGAGCCTTGGGAGCCTACGGGGCAGTGCATCGGGCATGTCAAGCAGTAGGGGGGGGGGCGGGGACCCAGGGCAGAGATGCCAAAGATCTGGCAGCCCTGCGTGCGTGCCGCGCCCACGTCGTTCCATGACCCGTTCCGGCACGTACCATTTGTGAACTTTGGCGTTGACCGAGAGAGGGCGAGCGCAGCACGGGGCAAAAGGCAACACCAGGAGGAAGGAGTAGACGAGATAAACAAAACATGCTACCGCTCTGACCAGTGCTGCCTTGCATTTCTCTGCTGTTGGCTGTTGCTGACTCATTTAGGTCTCCGCAATGGTTGCGGAGAGGAAGTTGGCAACACGTAGTAGAGGAAAGTGTGAAAGGGCTGGGCAGGCCCACAGGGTGTCCGCAGAGTGCCTGTTACACCGCTTTGATGGGCCGGGTGTGCGGAGCCTCGGAGAAGGGTCAGGTCTCAGATGTGGCGTCTACACCCACTGTTGACCGAATCAACTTGCACCTCGGATTCTACGACTCCGAGAAGCCCCCGGTGTTATCCGATGCATACCGTAGTACCGCTTTGCCTTGCGGATTAAGTAATTCGGAGACCGTAGCGGCAACAGTAACAGTAACACGGGGTTTCCAGCTAAGCAGGCTACTCTTCTACTAGAGACACCCGCCAATACTCCAGCACACTGAAGTACTAGAGTACAGCCGGCTCCCAGCCGATAGACTACCGCTCCCGCCGGCTAGACTACCCCAAACAGCGGTCTCTGAGAGACATGTCTGGCAAGGAGCATATAGGAGCGGACCTTCCTCAGGGTCACAGTAGTGGCCTTGTGGCCAGTCAAGCCGGCAGAGCCGACTGGCGCTGACTGGAACGGTCCCCGCCTGGCAGTGCATGGCTGTCCAGCTCTCGTTTGCATGGGGCTCAGCCGGCGCCCCATGCCTCATGCATGGCCAGGTCCCACCCTCCAGGGGTGCATGGACGACAGAGTTGTCATGGAGGCTGCCTGAAGACCTTCCAACGCCAGTCACCGGCAGACGAGCGACCCCGAGGATGAGCGCGGTGACGAACGCTGCGATTGGTGAAGCGGATCTACTCTGTGTTGCCTCGGCGGTCGCCACCGCTGAAGCCGTGATGGTAGCCCGCCTCCACGGGCAGCCATCTTGACCAATGTCCAGCATGCATTGACGGGCGCCAGCTCCTCCGCTCGTCGATCAACTCGTCGAGATCGGTGCCGCATGGCGTCCTGCATGGGGGGAGGATAAGGGCCGTCTCCCAGCACGGGCCGCGGCAGCGCCGCGGCTACTCGCCAAGCCATGGCAGCGCCGGGCAAGCCGCTCCTGAAGTGTTCCACCGAGGGGCAGTCTAGCAGGAGCCAGGCCAGTCGTATTTTACCCCGCTCGTCAGCGGCACGGAGATCCTCGTCACCAGCAGCGCCGCATGCTGGGTCCAGGGCTCGGCGACGAGAACGCGCCTCCGTCAATCGGCAAGGTCGATTTAAAAAAAATACGCCGACCGAGCCCCGGCAGGGTCGATTTCTAAAACAAAACCATCTGCGGAGCGTCGGCAAGGTCGATCATTACAACATTCACCTGCGGGGCCGCGGCGACGTGTGTGGGGAGCAGGGTGTGGGGCGGTGCGCGCAGCGAATTTTCTGCGCTGATGGCAACCGGCTTCGCTGTCGCCTGGTAGTTCCGAACTCTCGAGTCCCCCACAAAACCCAAGGCCGAACGCATGCATGCAGTGCGTGAGGGATCTAACGCAGGCCAAGCGCGCGCGTGTGCATGTGCGCGGCAGCCCATGCGGCATGCGCAGCAGCCCATGCGCCGGTGTGTGCGCGCGCGTCCACTTCCTCTCTCACTCACTCCAGCCACTCCTCCTCCCTGTTAAAAACAAAAGAAAATGCCAGCAAGGCAGCGGCAAGGTGACAATTAATTCGAAAAATCCCGAGGCAAGGCACCGAAATTCTAAACAATTACCACGCGAGGACTACGCGAGGACCACGCGAGGAGGGGGCGGGTATGGGCCGCGGCCGGGGAGCGGGCTGAGGATCATGACCTGGCATGTTAAGGGGGGCATGACGATATGCACGTAGGCACCGCCACCAGCAACTGGCTCGATGCCAATGCGGAAATCATTGCATTTGCAGAGACTGGGCAAATGGGCAAGGCCACTCCGGACATTAAAGGGTTTAAGTGCCTCGCATGCAGCCGGCGCCCCCTCGCGTCGAAGAGCGGGGTAGCTCTTTATGTGCGCTTTGCCATCGTGAAGCACGTCAGCGTTGTGGCAATCCCACGCTGGGGACGCTCCGGTTCAGGATCAGGCTCAAAGGTGGGAGAGACGTATATGCATGCGCGGCCTACATTCCCCATGCAAACTCCACATATCTAGCGCTCGAGAAGGGGCTCTCGACAGAAGCACACATGACGGCCCTGGCCGCAGGTGTAGCTAGGTACAGGGAACGGGGGGAGATCCTGATTCTGGGGGACCTCAACGGTCGCACAGGCAAGGACGATGAGAGGGGCGGGAACGCGGGAGAGGAGAACGACCCCATCGCACAGGGCAGCGCGGGGGATGCACAACTGGCGGGGCGGGTAAGACCGAGGGCGTCGACAGATAGGGTGGTGAATCCACAAGGGAGGGACCTGATCAGCCTCTGCCGCGAGACGGGGATGGTTATCCTAAATGGGCGCCCGCCTGCTTGGGGACGAGCGGGGGGCACTCACGTACCATGCGATCGGGATGGACGCGCACAGCCTCGTCGACTACCACATTGCCTCACCGGCGCTGGTGTGTAGCGAGGCGGGGACCCCACGGGAGGGGGCCTCGCTCAAGGTGCATGGAATCGACACTCTGCCTGAGGGGACCTATGACCACTGCCCAGTGGTACTGACCATGGGCGACACGGCCGGCTCGGCGCCGGCGCCACAAACCACCATGCCATGCAGCACACCGACTCGGCTCAAGTGGCCAGAGGGGGGGGAGGGCATGTAGGCGCGAGCGCTGCTTGGGGTAAGCGCTAGCATTGCGAGGGCGCGGGAGGCCACTACAGTGGACGAGGAGCAGAGCCGCCTAGAGAGCGCGGTGATGGAGGCAGCACGCGCAATGCATGAGTCGGGGGAAGCAGGCAAGGTGCTTGTGAAACCAGCGGGGGGGGATGGGGGGGTGCGGCCACACAACGTGTGGTACACAGACGAGTGCAAGGACGCACGGCGAGCTGCGCGCAATGCAGATCGGGTGCATGGGGCGCAATCGCTAGTAGCCAAGGAGGCAGTTAGGGAATACAAGAGGGTCGCCACGAGTGCACACAAGGCATGGGATGCACTAGAGTGCCGCGACCTAGTTAGGGCTGTGCACAAGTCACCTCGGCGGTTCTGGCATATGTTCAAACCGCAGAGCAAGGGAGATGGGCCGAGGGATGTGGAGGGATGGACATACTTTCAGGGTCTGATGGGGGGTGAACACGCCCACGGGGTGATAGGGGAGAGGGACAGCCCATTCCAAGACCCATCGGAAACGAGGCGGCAGCGGGCGCAGCAGCTCAATGCCTGGATCACCGAGGATGAGGTGCGCACTTCCCTCATGGGCATGGCAGCGAACAAAGCGCCGGTAGATGGCGTGCCGGTAGAATTCTACCAGAAAGCATGGGTTTGGGGGGCGGGGGGGACTGGAGATGGGCCTGAGGATGAGGGAAACGGAGGGGCAGAGGCGCGACACGCACTACTCGAGCCGATCACACACCTGCATGATCGGGTCTTCCGCGAGGGGTACTCGACTGCATGGCGTGTGGGGGCAACCACACCGGTGCCAAAGAAAGGCAGCTTAGACGAGCGGGACAAATACACGAGCATCACAGTGAGCGGGGCACTTGCGAAACTGTACAGCCTAGTGCTGCTAAAGCGGCTAGACAGTCTGGCAGAGCAGGAAGGATACCGGGCACGGGGGCAGGCGGGATTCCGTACGGGACGGGGGACACCAGACAATGCTTTTATCCTGCAACACCTGATTGAGAAGCGGCGCATCCAGCACAAACCGCTGTACGCAGCCTTCATAGATTTCCGCAAGGCGTACGACTGCGTGCACCGCCAACTCCTCTGGGAGTGCCTGAAAGGACTGGGGGTGGGGGAGGCCTTCCTGGCAGCGCTAACTGCAATGTACGACAACGCTGGCATGTGCGTGCGCATCGATGGGAAGCTAGAGCCAGGTTTTGCCACGCAACAGGGGGTTATGCAGGGCGACCCCATGTCGCCGCTCCTATTTGGGCTCTTCATTGACTCACTGGAGGGGGAGCTTGACGCACAGCTGCCAGGAGATGGTGTCCGCATAGGTGCTCTGCCACCGCTAGGGCGTCTCCTGAGCTTGCTGCTGTACGCTGACGATCTGGTGCTCATGGCGGAGACACCTGAGTCGCTCCAACGCATCTTAGACGCGCTCCATGCGTTCTGCAAGTCGCACGCGCTCACTGTGAATGTATGAAAGTCTGAGGGCATGGTGTTCAATGATCAGTTCTGCACAGTCTCGCGCATGGGGGGGGATGTGATTATGAAGTATGCAGGGGCAGAGCTGCCCATGACGTGTGGATTCACATATCTGGGCATGCTCTTTGACCACCGCACGGGAGTCCAGGGACGGCCGCGAGAGGCATCGGGCCGGTGCGCGTGCAACGGCGTCAAGCGCGATTGCTATGCCAAGAATCTACACAACGTTGGCATCAGGTCGCACATGTTTAACTCACTCGTGCAGCCTGTGCTCAACTTTGGGTACGAGGTTTGGGGGCCCGGAATCATGGCGGAGGCTGCAGGGCGGGAGGGAATCTTCTCGGGCGCTACTGACAAGTGGGGGATCCATCGTTGGGAGCGGGGGGAGGGGCAGGGGGCGAGGGAGGGGAAGAGGGAGGGGGCGGGGGAATGCTGCTGCTGGCGCTGGTGGTGTTGATGGTGCTGTTGGTGTCGCTGGTGCTGATGGTGCTGATGGTGTTGCTGGCGTCGCTGGTGCGGGTGCTGGGAGGGGAGCTGGGGGGGTACGGAATCCCCAGCTGGCGCGCCAAACCTGGCGCGCCCTAAAGCACCTTTACCTGCAGTTTGCCCGCGAGTCCCTCCACATCCGCAGTAACGGACAACAACTGATGGTGCTAGCCAAGGAAGTGGGCTGGCGGCCGCTGGCAGCCGACTGGCTGTGGCACGCGATGCGGCTGTGGGAGAAAGCGCGGCGGCGACCGGACGGGGACCTGCTCAAGGAGGCCATGCGGGAGAGCTGGGGGCTAGCGGCGAGGGGCGGGCAGCGGTGCTGGGTGGCGCACCTGAGCGCGTGCCTAAGCATAGTGGGCCACACACTGGCGTTGGGGGATGAGGAGGAGGCGGGGTGGCCACAGGCGGTCAACATAACCAACCTGCTTGAGGCCACCACCACAGAGTGGCTGGACTCCAAGTCCAGCCCACCGCCGCTACCGGTGGGCATCAACCAACACGACACCAACATCATCCGCTCACTGCCCGACACGTGGAGCGCTGGCTTCAAGACGCTGACCTACATGCGGTGGATGGCGGACGACACTGGCGGCTTGCCCGCCATACTCCACTCGGGCCTGAATGACATCACCCGAATCGCCACTCTGGCACGATTTAGGATGGGGCTGCATGGAGTGCAGGTAGAGAGCGGGCGCCACGTGGGGCAAACGCGCAGTCAGAGGCACTGCCATCTCTGCGAGGTCTGAGAGGATGGGGCCCACATGATTTTTGAATGCCCCCTTTACGCTGCGGCACGCATCGCGGCCCAACCCCTTTTTGCAGACATCCCTGTTCCCGGGGCGGCCCACGGCGGTGGTATGGACGAGAGAATGAACAAGTTAATGAACCCCAGACAAGACCTTTTGATCCCCGATTTCTGGCATGCACTGGCCACATTTCTCGTGGCCTGCTTTAAGGCACGAGATACAAGCCGGGGGGACGTGGAGATTGAGGATTAGTCAGAGGGTCTGAAGGACTAATTGACCTGAAGCAAATGACGTTCTGAGCTTAGACTTGCCGATGCAGTTTTGAGCGTGGCGGGGACCCAAACCTGGCACCCTGAAGAGCTGCAGTAAACTGTGCCTTTTGCAGTCTATTGCAGCTGGCGGCGCTTGAGAAATGCCCACGATTAGGTCTCACACGGGACGACTGAATCTAAGATGAGCTCAGAACATAGAATGCGACGGGAATATGTTATCCGCAATAACCGGGGGACAAGCAAGCTTGCTGCTCTCTAACCTCTTGCTACATTTAAGATGATGCTCAAGACGCGTCTCTCTTTACTGCCAAATGGCCTCTGCTTGCCCGTTCACTCCGTACCGCCTTTTCCAACATTACGTTTGTTAGTAAGTGTAGGGTTGTGCCCCTCACCGAGCCTCCTGTGCCTCCCTCCAACACCAAGGGGGGGGCCTGCGACACATTCAATGTCGTGCTCGGTGCTTTGTCAAGGGATGATCTTATGCTCAGAGTCGCGTATGGGTAGCAGGTTTCAAGTCCTGTGCAAGCTGGTTGAAATCCCAGTTAGAAATCCCATTATAACGTCAGAGGTTACGGCCCGGCTTTTCAACCTCTTCATCATTTCAGGTCACTTCTTGATCAGATCCACGCCCCTTCTGATACACAATGATCAGAAGCATCTGCTGCCGCTACGGTGGGGGTCTAGGGGAAACGACCTCGCGGGCTTGTGAACCCCGGCCGTGCCCCCACGGGGAGGAGTCAGATCTTGGGGCCGAGTGCCCTGTCTAGGTCCAGCCCCGACCCACTAGCCCCGACCCCACAACCAGTAGCCAGCCACCCGTCTGTAGCGCTCGGGCATTTAACGCTGAGCAAGGCCGAATGCGCTAGCCGGTAGGTGCGTCACACACGACTGTAAAATCCATCATCACCCTCTTTATACAAGTGGCGGCAAGGCAAAGCGGTACTACTTAGGCCAAGGGCGCCGCCGATGCGGCAAACTACCGACCGCTCACCATGCTGGGCTCTGACTGCCGCATCCTTGCCAAGGTGCTGGCTACGCGGTGGACGCCCCTGCTCGCTGCGGTTGTGGGGCCAGAGCAGACCGCCTTCCTCGCTGACCGCCACATCTCGGACAACATCTGCCTGACTCAGATGCTGCCTGGCTTGTTGGCTGCCAATTCGGCCGAGGGCGTGGGGCCAACGGGCGCGGCGCTGGTGCTCCTCGATTTCCCTAAGGCGTACGACACCGTCGACCGTGGCTTCCTCCTCGCCGTCATGGAGGCGGTAGGCGTTGGGGGCGGCGTGCTCGCTTGGACCCACACCATCCTCACGCACACGTACGCGTCGGCCGACGTCAATGGGTTCATCTCTGCGCCGCGCCAGTACGCGGCGGGTGTGCGCCAAGGCTGCCCCGTGGCGCCTGCCCTCTTCCTGTTCCTTGGGCACGCGCTGGTGTGTTTCCTGCGTAACTGCCCGACTGTCGGGGTCGAGGTTGTGCCTGGCTGCAGAGTGACCTGCCCCCAGTACGCTAACGACTGCATGCCCCTCCTCCGGTTGTGTGCGCCGGTTGACGTTGCTGCACTCGTGGAGGCAATGGCGGTGTTTGGCCGAGCGACCGGCCTCGTCCTCAACCTTGGCAAGTGTGGCGTCTTGCACCTCAGGTCGGCGGGGGCAGGCCTGCTGGCGGGCGTCCAGGTGGCTGGGCTGCGCGCGTTGGACGCGGGCGTGTCGCTGGGGGTGCCGGTCTCGGCCGGCCTTCCGCCCCCGGAGGGCGTCACTGGTGTGTGCCGCGAGAGGTTGGTGGCTGCGTACACCAAGCTCGCACGTTTCCCCATGTCGGCATTTGGCAGGGGGCACGCGGCGGCGACATACGGGGTCTCCCGCATCCTGTTCCGGGCGGTGCACTGTGGCATGACCCCAGAGGCGGAGAGGCTGCTCTCCCGGTGGACGGCTGCTCTGGTGGACAGGAGCTTTGGGCCGGACCCGCCTGCCGAGCTGCCGCGGTGGGCTTCCTCGGTGCCAGGCGTGCCCGCTGAGCTGCTCATGGGACGGCCGGCGCGCGGTGGGTTTGGGGCGCCGGCGTGGCGGGAGATCGTGCATGGGCAGTGGGCAGTCCACCTCGCGTGCCTTTTCGGGGCGTGGGCGGCTGACGCCGCTAAGCTCCTGATGCCGGCCCCAAGGGCTGGCGGCGGCGGCGGGGCTGGCAGCGACGGCGGCGGCAGAGGCGGCGGGGGTGCTGGGGGTGCTGGGGGTGGCGGTGGCGGTGGTCGGCCGGCCGAGCAGCCCGCGCCCCCGGCACGACCGGCTTGGGAGCCGCTCATGGTGGAGGTGGTGCGCCGCCTGTGCCCGGGGGCCCACCCGAGCCTTTTTGTGCTCATGGCTGGCCTCGCGCCGCGGCCCGGCACTCTCCCAGGAGGCCTCGTTGGTGAGTGCATGGGCCCGGCTGTGACCACGGCGCTGATGCCTGGGCCGCTGCAGCGCATGCTCGACGGGGTGCAGGCCCTGGGGCCGGTGGCGCGCATCCCGGGGCGCGTGCTAACTGCTGAGCTGTGGGGGGCGGAGGCGCCGCTCTGGGCCAACCCCCTCCTGCAGCTGGAGCTGCCTGCCGTGCAGCGGACGGTTGACTGGAGGGAGCCCCCTGGTGAGGTGGCTGGGCACGCGCTTTTCAGTGCCAGCGATGCTACTCGCTGGCGTGAGGAGGGCCTCGCGCGCATGCGCAGCGTGCTTCCTGGCATGCGCACGGTTGCGGACCTGTGTGCGCTGTGGGCGTGGCTCGCTGCTGTCGACATGGTGCGCAGCACACGCACGGTCGACCATGCCTGCCTGGTGGCGTACGCCTCCGCGGCTTCGGCGCGCGCGCCGCATGTGCTGGGGCAGCTTCGTGCGGCGCTGGCGTGCGGTGCGTACGAGGGGGGCGGTGCCTGGAGGGGGGTCCTGAGCCGCGCCCTCTTCCCAGGTGCGCCACCGCCAGTGATGTGGGGTGAGCCAGACCTGCTGTCTGTGCGGTGCACGCTCGACCCCCTCTACACCGCAGTGGCGGTCGTGCTCGCGGCGCTGCCCACTGCCTGGGTCGAGGCAGCGGCTGGTGGTGCTGCCCTCACGGTGCTCCGCCCGCTCCGCCAGTTCAGCCCCCTCCCCCAGGAGGGCGAGCGCGCTGCTGCGGTGGAGATCCTCCGCCTGGTCGGCTGGCAGCTGCCGGGTATCATCACGCCGGCTGGCTGGCGGCGTGGGCGGCCTGGCCTGCGCTCCACAGCTGCCCGACCTGCTCCCCAGCCTGCAGCTGCGGGGGGCGGCGCCGCGGGTGAGCCTCAGTGGGTGGGGTTTGCGCATGGCCCGGGCGTGGTGGGGAAGCTGACGTGCAAGCTGGCGGTGGCGCTTCAGCTGCGGGCGGTGGTGGACGAGCGGCGGGTGCGGCGGGCGGCCACAGTGGAGGCGGCTCTGGCGCTGGACCACGGGCCGCACGGGGGCCCCCGCGCGTCTGACGTGCAGGTCTGCACGGCATACCTTGGGCCCGCCCTCCGGCCACTGGAGGGGTTGGGTGTGGAGCCTGCACTGTGATGCTGCTTGCTTGGTGCCCGCCACGACGTGGTTTGGCGCTACCGTGGGCTACTTTTGTAGCTTTACCTCTCTTTGGTGGGCCTCGTGCCTGCTCTCTTTAGTCCCGCTGGGACTCTGGAACCGAACTTGTGACCGCCGGCAGTGGATTGTAAAACTCTCATCATCATACTCCGGTATGCGTGCTAAACATGCATTTACAGTGGATTGCAACCAAACTCATCATCATCATTTACAGTGTGAGGGGGAAAAACGAAAAGACACAGCCCCACCATCCCGCCCAAATCTCTGCGGAGCAATTTTGAAGAGGGCGTGAAGAGAGTTTATTTTTTTTATTTTTTTTAAAGAAAAATGTGAAGTGTGCATGTGTGAATGTCTGGTTGCATCAAAGCTGCATAGTCGTACTGTCGTCTTGCGGTCGCGCTACCCGCCGTGATGGCGCAACCTGCGAAAGAGCTCACTACTCGGCAAATCGTGGGCGTGCGCTTCGGCTTCTACACCGATGAAGAGGTAGTGCCCATGCCCATGTCGCAGAAGAACAGAGAGAGTGCGAGCATCTCGTATCAGGGCTCCGCCGCTGTGTCCTGCAGACTCATATGAAGGGAGGGAGGTTTCGAGCCCTTGCACGCGCGTCTCCGCCGCCTGCGCCGCCCACTCACACCCAGCATGGCGTGCCCCCATGCACACGAACACGCGCACCCTCTCTCCAGGTTCGCAAGCTCAGCGTCAAGCGCATCGTGAGCCCACTCATCTTTGACAACCTGAAGAACCCTGTGCTGGAGGGACTGTATGACCCTGCGCTTGGGCCCATCGACCCGCGAGGATGGTGAGGGAGGGGCACCGACAGTGCGCACACATGCACGCACGCTGAGAATGCGCTGATGGGCACAACAGCGTGCGTTGATGTTGTGTACAGCAAGCATGCATGCATGCATGCATGGCGCGCTTGCGACACACAGTTTGTGCCACCCCTCCTCATCCGCATACACACTTAATTGCGCCCCCCCTCGTCGCAGCTGCTCCACGTGTAACCTCACACAGGCGTACTGCCCCGGCCACTTTGGCCACATCGAGCTGCCACTGCCCGTCTACAACCCGCTCATCTTCAGCACGCTGTACCGCCTGCTGCGCAACACATGCTTCTACTGCTTCCACTTCCGCATGGGGCGCGAGGAGGTGCGTACAGGAAGGCGGGTCTCTCCTTGTACCTGGCTCTCGCCTCTGCACATGCCTCTGCTGACCGCTCCCCTTCTCGCCCCCCGCAGATGTCCAAGTTTGTCGCCAAGCTTCAGAAGCTGCTGGAGGGCGACCTCGTCGGCTCGTCGACCATCTCGCTCGGCAAGGTGTGAACCACGTGCTGTAATGTGCCAGTGCTGTGCTTGTCTTTGCTGCGCTGCGCAGCCATGGGCCGTGCCGTGCCGTCGCGTGGTGTGCCGCACCGCTTGTTTCTGCGCTGTTGCAATACTTTGCTGCTCTGCTGTTATGGTATGCCACGCCATTCTACTACTTTTTCGACCTTGTGACCACCCCTGACGCACTCGTCGCGCAGGGCCTTGATGCCGACTTTGAGGACCTGCTCCCCGAGGACCTTGCAGAGGGGCTAAAGGGAGACAGCGAGTCGACGGCTGAGCGGCCGCGCAAGGGCAAGGGAGGCGGCAGCAGCTGCAAAGCGGGGCAGGCGCGGGCTGGTGGCAGCGCGGGCGTGGTGCTCACAAGCACGGCACTTGTTGCGATGCGCGAGCTCATTACAGAGTTCTACGCGCGCGTGCCAAAGGGCCGCTGCGCCAACTGCGGCGCGCACAGCCCCGTCGTGAAGAAGCAGGGCCACACAAAGCTCTTCAAGATGATGCCCAGCACCAAGGCCATGGTGCAGAACCAGATGCGTGGCATCGACGTCATGGCCAAGACCGCGATGGCACAGGCGGCGGGTCCAGAGCAGACTGCGGCGCTCGAGGCGGAGATGGTGGCGGACGAGGCCAAGGCAAAGGGCAAGCGCGAGGAGCGCAAGCGCGAGCGTGAGGACGAGGACGGGCCGCAGCCGCTCATGGGAGACGAGCTCAAGGCGCCAGAGGAGGACGTGGTGGGTTTGGGGTTTGGGGTTTGGGGTTTTGGGGGGTGACGGCGCTGAAGGGTTTAGGCCCAAGATGCTGATGGTTGGGGGGGGGGAGCCATGGCTGGCTGTGACGTGTGTGCGTGGGTCCAGCGCACCGACGTGTTCACATCCACCCACACTCGAGCTTGGTGTATCGACAGACGTGGCACCATGCATGATGCCTGCATCGTGCACCATGCCTGTATCATGCACCATGCATCAACATGCATCATCATGCACCCATGCACCATGCACCTCATATGCCCGTGCGCAGGACGAGACTGACGAGGAGGACGAGGACGGCGCGGGCACGGGCAAGCCAGCTGCGTCTCGGTCAGAGCTGTCTAAGAAGGCCACGCTGGCGGCAGAGGCGGACGTCGCAGCGATGGACTTCGCGCCAAAGTACATGACCCCCCTGGAGGCGGAGGAGACGATGAAGCGGCTGTGGACGAACGAGGCCGCGCTGCTGACGCACCTGTATGCTGCAGAGGTTGGCAGCCTGGACATGCGCCGCGCGTCTGGCGCATGCGGCCGCTCGGTCGTAGCGGTGTCGATGCCAAAGGGCGACGAGGCGCAGGTGTGTGTGTGTGTGTGTGTGTGTGTGAGGGGGTGGGGGTGTGGGTGTGGGGGTGTGGGGGTGTAGCGGTGAAGGGGCTGGGAGTGCAGGGGTGTGGGGGTGTAGGAGCTGGGGGTGTGGGGGTGTAGGGGTGTGGGTTGGAGGGGTGTGGGGGTGCAGGGGTGTGGTGGGGCGTGGGATGGGGATGCAACCCCAAGTGTGGCCCCCACACACACAGACGCCGAGCTGCCAGACCTCCCCACATGCTCTCCCCTCCACGCCAAGGCCGCTCGGCCCGACCCGCCCCCAGAGCCATAGGTCCCCCACATTTGCCCAGCTTAAGTCCGAAAGGGGGGCGCCGGGCGCACAGCCAAGTAGCAGAGGGCAGCTCTCCAATAGCAGAGTGTGCTAATTTGCCCCTGTGCTATAATTTGCTCCGCCTCCCTCCACTGAACTCGTCTCCCCAACTCCTCCCCCCCAGGGCTACCACATGTTCTTCCTGCGGACTCTCCCCATCGCCCCGAACAAATTCCGCCCGCCGTCCAAGGTCGGCGAGGAGATGTTTGAGCACGCGCAGAACGTGACGCTCGCCAAGGTGCTCACCATGTGCTTGGAGCTGACAACGCTGCAGGCGCCAGGAGGGCAGACGGGTGGGTGGGTGGGTGGTAAGCGTGGGTGGTGGGTGGGTGGGTGAGTGGGTGGGTGAGTGGGTGTGCTTGAGCTGACGACGCTGCAGGCGCCAGGAGGGCAGACGGGTGGGTGGTGGGGGTGGTGGGGCACCTTGGGGGTGGTGGGTGGGTGGGTGGTGGGGTGGGTGGTGGGTGGTTGGTGGTTGGGGGTGGCACCTTGGTGGTGGGTGCGTGGGTAGGGTGGTGGGTGGGTGGTGGTGGGTGGGTGGTGGGTGGCTGGGTGGCTGAGTGGGTGGGTGGGTGGCTGGCTCGCTGGGTGGCTGGATGGCTGGGTGGGCTCAATACCACCCAACAGCAGACTACAGTAGAGGCCATCACCACCATTGAGTCAGCGCTTTGCGTGCCGTCTGCCGCCTGTCCTCCAGTTTTTTTCAGTTTTTTTTATAGTAATTGTTCCACAGCCGGATTCCGCTTTGACCTCGTTGACCGCTGACCTCCCATCAACCGTTTCTCGTCATGTATAGGTAATCTGAAAGCTTGTGACGAGCTCTGTCTGGCGGGCTTGTCACCATCCACTGAATGGGTTGAGCTGTGTACAAGGTCAAAGTACAGCCGGAATACAACCAAATGGCTGTGTACAGCCGAAAATAAAATCACTGCTGTCCTCAATCCACATGCATGCTCTCCCGGCTCCGCGCCTCATGGAAACTGTCACAGGTTTGGGGTTAGCGGTTAACGGTTTAGGGTTGAGGGTGAGCCCCCTGGGCACAATCCCCCTAACACAATCCCAACTCCTGGGGCGCGCAAGTAAAGGCGGTCATAACGCCTGAGGCGGTCGGGGGTGCGCCTCAGGCGGTGCTGGGCGCCTAAGGCGGTTGGAGTGGCACCTGAGGCGGCCGATGGAGAGTTTGCGGCGGCGCCTGAGGCGATCGGGGTGCGCCTGAGGCGGGCTCGGCGCGCCTGAGGCGCCGCCTGATCCACGCAAGTGAAGGCGCCGCCTCAGGCGTTGGGAATGTGGTAGGGCCGCAGGCGGTGTGGTGAGTCGCTTTGCTTTGTTGATCAAATAACTCCAAGAAAGCACCGGCATGGTTGATTTCTTAAAACAAATGTCGTAAAAGTCAGAAAATACTAGAAGTGACGACAAAACAGGAGGGGGGACCAAAACAAATCCTATAGCAAAGCACACAATTCTGATTAACTCAGGCTTTTTTTTCAAGTTCACGGCAAGGCAAAGCGGCACTACGGGCAACCAGGTGCACACATCATCCCCTCCCTCCCCCTCGTCGCACCAGGTGGGAGCGAGGTCGCCCTTGCTGGCCAGGTCGCCCTCGGGCGCAACATCAACCAGTGGCCGCAGCTGCAGAACAGCGTTGCAGTACTCATGGACTCAACCCCCCCTCCCCCCCCCCTCCTCGCACCAGGTGGGGGCGAGGTCGCTCTCGCTGGCCAAGTCGACCTCGGGCGCAACATCAACCAGTGGCTGCAGCTGCAGAACAGCGTCGCAGCACTCATGGACTCGACGGCTGCCGACAACGCCGAGGGCGTGGGCATTCGGCAGGTGCTCGAGAAGAAGGAGGGCCTCTTCCGCAAGAACATGATGGGCAAGCGCGTCAACTTTGCAGCGCGTTCAGTCATCTCGCCAGACCCCTACATCGGCGCGGGCGAGATCGGGGTGCCACCGTACTTTGCGAAACGGCTCTCATTCCCTGAGCGCGTCACGCCGTGGAACGTGAGTTGCGCGGATGAAGATTTGCGTGCACTACGGCACGACCAACGCACTCCAGCAATGCAATGCCGAAACCTGAGCCCTAGGAACCCTGGGAAGCCCTCCCGACCACAATCCCCACTCCTGAGGCGGTCATAACGCCTGAGGCGGTGAAAAGCTCTCCCTACCACAATCCCAATTCCTGAGGCGGTCATAACGCCTGAGGCGGTCGGGGCGCGCCCCAGGCTGTTGTGGGCGCCTAAGGCGGTCGGGGTGACGCCTTAGGCGGCGCCTGAGGCGACCAGGGGTGCGCCTCGGGCGGCGCCTTAGGCGGTCGAAGCGCCTGAGGCGCCGCCTGATCCGCGCAGGTGATAGCGCTGCCTGAGGCGCCGCCTCAGGCGTTGGGAATGTGGCAGGGCCACAAACCTCAACCAAATCACCTTTCATTTCCTCCAAGAACTGCTGTCCACACCCCTGTCCAAATCCCTACCCACCCACCCCCCAACCAGTGGTTCCGCTTAGGATCTTTGGGAAATGATGGCTCAACCCTGACCTCACGACTCAATCTCAACCCGAAGGATCACACTTCACACTTTTTGCGACGAAATTCGCGCAATCTCAACCCGGCGCGCCAGCCCCAATCGGCCAATCTCAACCCGAAAGTGCGCTTTGTCAGGTTTCGCGTTGGCTCACAGAACCAGTGGCCCCAACCCTCCCCGTTCACCTGTAGGTCGAGCGCCTGCGCGAGGGTTTTAGGGTTTCAAATTCCTAAACCTTAAAGCTCTCAAACCCTCAAACCCTAAAACTTCTTAACCCTAAGCCCTAAAGCTGATAAACCCTCAACCCCAAACCCTCAACCCCAAACCCTCAACCCTCAAACCCTGTAGGTCGAGCGCCTGCGCGAGGCTGTGATTCGCGGGTGCGACGAGATGCCTGGTGCGGTGGCGGTCGAGGACGAGCGCGGGCGGCTGGTCAACCTGGCGACACAGGTGAGGCACAGGGGGGGGGGAGGGTGCAAGGGAGAATGTGTGTGTGTGTGTGTGTGGGGGGGCAACCTTATACGGCACGCGCGCTCGGCCCGTCTACTCCCCCCCCCACACACACGTACACTCCCGTCCTCCCCCCCCTTCCCACCCACCCGACCCCACCCACCCAATCCCACCCACCCACCCACTGTCACCCAGCTGCCTGCCACAAGCATACCAAGCAGCGTTGCGAGTCCACCACCAATGCAATGTTCTGGCCTACCCACTCACCCTTTCTCCCCTCCCCTTCCCCACTCCCCCCCCCCTTTTCTCCCCTCTTGCCCTCCCCCACAGAGCAAGCCCTGTTCTGTCCTACCTCTCCACCCTGTCCTCCCCCCACCCCTCCCCCCACACAGAGCAAGCAAGCAATTAATCAAGCAATCAAGCACACAGCAAGCAATGTTCTGGCCTGCCAACTCACCCTTTCCTCCCCTCCCCCCCACACAGCAAGCAAGCAATCTTCTGACCTGCCCAATCACCCTTTCCTCCCACCCCTTCCCCCACAGAGCAAGCAGCGGCGCGAGGCCATTGCAAAGCAGCTACTGTCCGGAGTGGCCGCGGGCGTCGGCTCGTCTGGACGCCACGTGTCGACCGTCGCGGCAGCCGCCACAGGTGTGTGTGCGTGCGTGAGCAGGTTAAGCAGGTTCCCTTGCCTTGAACAGGCGGCTTGACGGTCACGTTAGCGAGCTCTGAGATGTCAGCATCGGCCCTAGGAAGAGTTTTGTTTTCACGTGCACAAACGCACAACACGTGGTGGTTTTCTATCGGTCACGCATGACTGTAATCAAACGAACACTACTGCACGGCTGAGTCAGAAACTGTTGTCCCCCCCCCCCCGCCCCGCCCCCTCCTCCCCTTCTTCCCACAGCCGCGCCCCACGCGATGCCCGCTGCCCCCGGCAAGATCGTCTACCGCCACCTACGCGACGTATCACTCGCCCCCACCCCCACCCCCGCCCCCTCTTCCCCTTCTCGACGCAGCCGCGCCCCATGCGATGCCCGCTGGCCCCGGCAAGATTGTCTACCGCCACCTACGCGACGGCGACCTCATGCTCACCAACCGCCAGCCCACGCTGCACAAGCCCGGGCTTATGGCGCACCGGGCGCGCGTGCTAAAGGTGCGACAGTGTTTGGAACTGTTGGCCAACCTGCAACCCCGCAAACTGCATTTGCGGGGTGAGATTGGCTGATTCGAGGCCAGCGCTGCGTGGTGAGGGTGCGCAAATTTTGACCGAAAAGTGTGAAAATCGGCATGTTCACATTTTTTTGCCAACGACGTCACCTCTGGCGGGGTGAGATTGAGGAAGTGATTGTGAGGCGTGGGGTGGGCCATCACTTTCCCGGAACCGCTGAGGTGCGGTGACACTCATCATGGGGTTGGGCCAGCAGAGGGTCTCAACACTGTGGCCCAGTGAATTCCTTTTCAGGATTTTAATGAATTATTCCACAGCCAGGTTTTGCTTTGGCCGCGTTGACCGTTGACCTCCCGTTGACCGTTTGTCCTCATACATAGGTAATTTGAAAGCCGTCAACTTGCCGCGGGGCTTTATTTTCGTTTTATTCTTGCATTTCGACGCCACTTTTGTCTGTTTCCAACCTTTTCGGCATTTGTTTTTAGAACTCTACCTTTCAGGCACTTGCCAGGCACTTTATCCGGATGACTAAATCGGCAAGGCAAAGCGTCACTACTGTAGGCCCTAAACCCTAAAAAAAAGGCACAACCCCACCTACCAACTGCGTGTGTGGTATCAAGACTAATATCCTCAGTCTTTGCTGATCTGAACACACGAAAGCCTGATTGTGGCCTCGTACAGGCAGGCGCCTTGGCGGAAGCACTAGGAAGAAGTGGGGCAAATTATGACGGCAGGAAACTACGACGCTTCAAAATTTACCTCGCCAGGTCTCAATTAGGACTGGGTTCCTGAAAACCCTGGGGACGGTCGCGGAGAGCTGTTTCTCAGGCCTTTCCAGTGGTGTGTTTGGTATGGCAGTCAGAGGCCCACATCTTTTACCATTTGTATTTGAATTGCAAACGTTCATAATTTTCTACGTGTCAATACTTTGTCCCACATCCTCCTAGTCTTTGTCCGCCGTGCATCCTCGGCCAGCTGGTCAGACCCCACCCAGTGATTTCCTTTTCGGCGTGTGATGCCAGAATTTGGAGCTTTCGAGCCGGACTTTCAGTCAAATGGCTCCAGGGCATTAATTAAAAAATCTTCATGAAAAGGAAATCACTGCCCCGACCTCCTGACACTCCCCACACGTGCTCGAACACTATGCTGCCATGCATGGCCAGCGCACAATCCACATGCACCACGCTCCGTCCGCCATGCACCCGCTGCTGCACCCTCGGCCATCTGGTCAGACCCCACCCCCACCTCCCGCCATACTTTCCACACTTGCTCTTACACTATGCTGCCACGCATGGCCAGCGCACGATGCGCATGCACCACACTCCGTCCGCCATGCACCCCCTGCTGCACCCTCGGCCATCTGGTCAGACCCCACCCCCACCTCCTGACACACTCCCCACACTTTCTCATACTCGATGCTGCCACGCAGGGCGAGCGCACGATTCGCATGCATTACGCAAACTGCGCGACGTTCAACGCCGACTTTGATGGCGACGAGATCAACCTGCACCTGCCACAGGACCAGCTCGCGCGCGCAGGTGGGGGGGTGGGGTGGGTCGGATGGTGTGTGTGTGTGAGTGTGGTCGTGGGGGGAGTGTCTGTGTGTGAGTGTGTGTGTGGGGGGAGTGTGTGTGGTGGGTGGGTGGGGGGGGGGTGTCTGGGCGGGAGGGCAGCGGTGGCTGGTCCATGCAGGCAAGCACACACATGCAGGCACGCACACTCACATGCACACACACACACACACATACACACACACACACATGTGGGCACATGCACACACACACACACACACACACAAACACACCCAGTCACACACACACATGCGGGCACGCACACACAAAACACAGAGAGAGAGAGAGAGAGAGAGAGGCACACACACACGCACACGCACACACACACACTCCCATGCACCCCTGTGCACCCCCCCCCCTGCCCAGAGGGCTACAACATCGTCCACGCTGACCAGCAGTACATTGTGCCGACCGATGGCAAGCCCATCCGTGGACTCATCCAGGACCACGTTGACGCAGCGTGCCTGCTCACGTCGCGCGACTGCTTCTTTGACAAGGAGGAGTACACGCAGGTGTGTGTGGGTGGGTGTGTGTGTGTGGGTGTGCATGTGCGTGTTTGGGACGCAGCGTGCCTGCTCACGTCGCGCGACTGCTTCTTTGACAAGGGGGAGTACACGCAGGTGGGCCAGGATGTCGGGGTGGGGTGGGGGTGGGGGCGTGGGCGTGGGCGTGGGTGTGGGTGCGCGCGCGTGTGATAATGTGTGTTTCTGTGTGTTTGTGTGTGTGTGTGTGTGTGTGTGTTTTGGCATTGCCGCTTCATGCGGCTAACGCCGATGAAAGCTCATGTTGACTGGTTGGCTGTGTGTGTGTTGGGGTGTTGGGGTGGGGTGTGCCTGCTCTTCTGCTGCACATCTATTTCACCAACACACGCACCCCCACCGTTTGCCCCCACTGCCCCTGATGCCCCCCAATGCCCACAGCTGACGTACGTCGCGTGGTGCCCCAACACAATCCCCCCAACTAACTTGCCCCCAACCACTACCTTCCATGCCCCCATGCCCACAGCTGATGTGCGCCGCATGCAGCCTCAACTTGCCCTCCATGCCCCCCACAACACAGCTGATGTGCGTCGTGTGCAGCCCCAACACACTCACCCCCTAACTTGCTCCCCATGCCTCCCATGCCCCCCCCAGCACAGCTGATGTACGTCGCATGCAGCCCCAACACACTCACCCCCTGATTTGCTCCCACTAAAATCCGCCCTTCCCCCCCACAGCCCACATACGTTGCTTGCAGCCTCAACACACTCACCCCCTAGCTTGCTCCCCATGTCCCCCCCACACACCACAGCTGATGTATGTCGCGTGCAGCCCGTGGACCGCCAACCAGGGCCTTGGCCTCGTGCGCATGCATGACGAGCCCCTCGTGCTGGAGCCGCCCACAATCCTGGCACCGCGACAGCTATGGACCGGCAAGCAGGTGTGTGTCAGGGTCGATTTTACAGTCCATCAGACGCCTTGGATGGCGCATAAGACCCTAGGAAAGGGGCCGGCAGCTGTCAAAATTTGATTCGTAGCATGCCATCTGCCATCACGATTGCTGTGCACGTGGTGCGTGTCTCTAAGCAGGCGAAAAAGAAGTCAGCCATCTCGTGCCAGAACCTGGGGTTCTCCTGGCCTGGTCGAGGGTTTATAAACTCTCGCATCCGCGCATCTTAATCGCCCTCCTCGGGGCGAGGGATGCACCGAAACACGTCATGTGCTGGGCTGGGTGTGAAGCCACTCAGCACATCAGCACAATCGGTCGCTGCGTTGCACCTCTGCTGGTGTGTGTAACAATGCAGCACATCTGCACATCATGGTGCAGAGAGACGCATTGTCATCTAACTAGAAACCCTCCCCCCCTCCCACAGCATGGTGCGGGAAACATCTAAGCGTGCGCGCCCCGGCGCCGGCACTCTGTTGCCCCCGCCACCACGCTCTGAATGCCCCCTCTCTGGGTCCCTCTACGACTCTCAACGGTGTGTGCTTCCATGCCTCAAAAGCCCCAAATGCCTCCATGCCTCAAATGCCGCAAATGCCGCAAATGCCTCCATACCTCAAATGCCACCAGGCCTCAAATGCCTCCATGCCTCCCTGCCTCCATGCGTGCCCCCGCAGGTCATCCCCAACGCGCTGCGGCACTTAACGCGCGGCATGCCTCAATGTCTCAAATGCCTCAAATGCCTCAATGCCTAAATGCCTTCTCAATGCCCCCATGCCTCAAATGCCTTCCTGCCTCCATGCGTGCCCCCGCAGCTCATCTCCAACGGTGTGCGTCCACGCACGGCATGCCTCAATGTCTCCATGTCTCCTCAAATGCCTCAAATACATTAATGCATCAATGCCCCAAATGCCTCAATGCCTCCATGCCTCAAATGCCTGCATGCCTCCATGCGTGCCCCCGCAGGTCATCTCCAATGTCGTGCGGCACTTGACGCGCGGCATGGCGCCGCTCACGTTCTCAAGCAAGGCCCAGGTGGGCGGGTCAGCCCTCAAGTGTTATGAGTGTGGATTGTCCCTTGGATTGTCCCTTACACGCGACAGTTTCCCTTGTGATTGTCCCGAGGGACAATTCGGAATGTTGATCAAAATCGTTGTTTGGGTGGTTGCACACCCCCACTCTTTTCCACCCAGGTTTCTTATATCCTCCTCCAGTGCCCGCTCATCAGGCAGACTCATAGCTTGAGCCTGGAAGGCGTGGCTGCTGCTCGGAGTAGCACAATTCGAGCCGCGGGCAGTGGCAGGCCAAGGGGGGGCGGGTCAGCCCTCTAGCTAGCCGCTGGAGGGGAAGTGTAGCAGATGGGTCCTAGGTCGGTGTTGAACGCTGTTGGCTTTATATCGATGTGCATGTGTTGGGCGGTGTTGGCCTTAAATCGAGGTGTATGTGTTGGCCTTATGTAGGGAGGTGTATGAGGCAGGGAGGGATGCCGCCCCGCGCGCTGCTTCCTTGACGTGCCCCCCTCACTCCCCGGCACAACTCACAACACACACGCACGCACATACACACGCACACACACATGCCCACCCACCCTTCACACAGGTGCCTGCAAAGTACTGGGGTTGCAAAAACAGCGGAGCACACACACACACACACACACGCACAGGTACCTGCCGAGTACTGGGGCGGTAAGAACAGCGGAGAGAGCGAGCTCGTGTTCCAGAAGGGCTACCTCATGTCAGGCTGTTTTGACAAGAAACAGTTTGGAAAGTACGGGTTGGTGCACGCAGTGCAGGTGGGTTGAGGGTTAAGGACGCAGGGCGCAGGGTGCGGGACTGCGGGGTTGCCCCCAACACAATCCCAACATCTGAGACGCGCAAGTGAAGGCGGTCATAACGCATGAGGCGGTCAGGGGTGCGCCTCAGGCAGTGGTGGGCGCCGCAGGCGGTCGGGGTGGCGCCTAAGGCAGTCGGGTGGCGCCTAAGGCGGCGCCTGAGGCGATCAGGGGCGCCTCAGCGAAGAGGGCGCCGCCTCAGGCGTTGGGAATGTGGTAGGGGTGCATGGTTCAGGGTGTTTGTTTATTATGGGGTCGAAAGGTTTCGTCCATGCGGTGCAAGTGGGTG
Organism: Chlamydomonas sp. UWO 241; assembly: GCA_016618255.1. Classification (NCBI taxonomy): domain Eukaryota; kingdom Viridiplantae; phylum Chlorophyta; class Chlorophyceae; order Chlamydomonadales; family Chlamydomonadaceae; genus Chlamydomonas; species Chlamydomonas priscui. Next base: position 67,934 of record VFSX01000080.1, read on the forward strand.
GGTGGCTGCGTGGGTCGCGGGTGCAGCCCTACCTCATTCCCGACTCCCCAGGTCGTGCCTCAGGCGGCGCCTTGACTTGCGCGGATCAGGCGGCGCCCCAGGCGCGCCGAAACCGCCTGAGGCGCACCCCCGATCGCCTGAAGCGTCGCCTCAGGCGCCACCCCCGACCGCCTCAGGCGTCATGACCTCCTTCACTTGCGCGTCTCAGATGCTGGGGCTGTGGTAGGGCAGGGTTTTGGGGGTGCAGGGTTGCAGGGTGTTCGGTGTCCACGGGGTCACGGTTTCGTCCATGCGGTGCAAGTGGGTGGGTGGCTGGGTGGGTGGTGACACAGGCTGGTGTGGGGCATCTTTGAGCCCCCCCTTCCCCCCCCCCTGGAGTGGATGGGGATGTCACTGCATTGACGTCATGTTCCAGCATGGGAGGAAGCCTAGGAGGAGTTCCAACAACTAGTTCCTCACCCTCACCCGCCCCCCCCCCCCCCCCCCCCCGCAGGAGCTCCACTCCAACCGCGCCGCATGCGAGCTCCTCAACGCGTTCAGCCGCGTGCTCACGCACCTTCACCCTCACCCTCACCGCCCCCCCCCCCCCGTTGGACGCAGGAGCTCCACTCCAACCGCGCTGCATGCGAGCTCCTCAACGCGTTCAGCCGCGTGTTCACGCACCCTCACCCTCACCCCACCCCACCCACCCCGTTGCACGCAGGAGCTCTGATGATGATGATGGATCTTACAGTCTGTGTGACACCAGTAATGATGTATAAGACCGGTGTCGGCGCTAGCGCCCGACACCTTAAACTCAGTTTCAGTGGGAAACTGGCTGGCTACCTGGTAGGGGTGAGGGTAAACCCCCACACGCGCGCACGCACTGGACCTAGACAGGACACTGGGCCCCCAGATCCACCCTATACCACCCAGGTAGTGACAGCAACGCATTGTTGGTGTGCGCCTGTGTTCTACTACTAGTCCCGCCGCCGCCATTGGCTCCAGCAATCTCCTCCATGCCCGCCAGCAATCTCCTCCACGCCCGCCAGCAATCTCCTGTATGCCCGCCAGCAATCTCCTGTCCCGCCATGCCATGCATGGCGCCGCCATGCGATCTCCATGCGCCGCGCCGCGCTCCATGCGCGCCAGCACCCGTACCACCCGCCTCATTCCCGTTCTTTAGCCATTCCCCGTGACACCTATGGCTGATCCTTGTTCCGCCGTCCCCTTTGGCATCTGTAACCCGTATCCTCTCCCTGTAGCCTCATTCCCCGTTCTTAACCGCCATCTCCATTATGGTGCCCGCCCGCTGGTGGGGCCTCGCCTCGCCCCATGCCGCACGGCTAGTGTATTGATTGCTGCGCCATCTATAATCTGCGCCTTGGGGCAGGGAACCCCTGCGCCACAACCTCCTCACAAAGCCTAGCCGCATGTGCCTCGCTTCCCATGTTTCTCAATTTCTCGCCATCCGCTTCCATGCTGCCGCCTGCAATCTCCTCCACGCCCGCGAGCAATCTCCTCCATGCCCGCCAGCAATCTCCTCCATGCATGCACGCGCAGAGCGCCGCCATGCAACCCCCATGCGCCGCGCGCGCCATGCGCGCGCCGCGCCCGCCAGCTCCCGTAGCCTCATTCCCCGTTCTTTACCCATGCGCCGTGACGCATTAGCCTTGTCCGCCGTCCCCTGGCATGCATAACCCGTAGCCTCATCCCCGGTAGCCGCATTCCCCGTTCTTAGCCGCCATCTCCATTATGGTGCCCGCCCGCTGGTGGGGCCTCGCCTCGCCCCATGCCGCACGGCTGGTGCATCGATCGCGTCGCCATCTAATAATCTGCGCCTTGGGGCAGGGAACCCCTGCGCCGCAACCTCCTCACAAAGCCTAGCCGCATGTGCCTCGCTTCCCATGTTTCTCAATTTCTCGCCATCCGTCTCTCTCTTCCATCCAGGCACAGTGAACCATTAGGAGCCGCAATCTGCTTGAGTTCCGATCGTTGTGAGAGGGGGTGCATGCTCGCCGCAATTCTCGCCATCGTGCATCGTGCCCCATCTCTTCATCGTAGCGCTACAGCCGCTGCGTTCACAGTAGCGCTGTGCGTCACAGCCGCTCAGGGGAAATTTCCAGATTTTCAGCCGCCCAGTACCAAGCGCAGTTGTCCCGGTTGTCCGCCATCGAGCGGCGCCAGGGCGGGAGCCCCTGGCGAAGAGCTTATGAACTTAACATGACGTTATATAAGGGGAAGGGTCCGCGTGACTCCCCTGGTGCTCTACTCCAAGCTCTACTCCAAGCTCTACTCCAAGCTCTACTCCAAGCGCGCCGCATGTGAGCTCCTCAACGCATTCAGCCGCGTGCTCACGCACCCTCACCCTCACCCTCACCCTCACCCCACCCCACCCCCTCAATTACGTGCAGGAGCTCTACTCCAAACGCGCTGCATGCGAGCTCCTCGACGCATTCAGCCGCGTGTCCACGCACCCTCACCCTGGCCCTCATTCTCACCCTCACCCTCACCCTCACCCTCACCCTCACCCTCACCCTCACCCTCACCCTCACCCTCACCCTCACCCTCACCCCACCCCACCCCCTCAATTACGTGCAGGAGCTCTACTCCAACCGCGCCGCGGGCGAGCTCCTCAATGCGTTCAGCCGCGTGTTCACGCACTTCCTGCAGTGGCACGGCATGACGTGCGGCTTTGATGACCTGCTGCTGGTGCCGGAAGCAGAGGCGCGCAGGACGGTGCGTGCGTCAGGGGTTTGAGGGCTGGGCAGCCTGGCACCGGGCTGTCGGTTTTCCTGGAGAGGGCCTCCCGGACTCTCCGGGTTTCCGGCAGAGCACCCTGTCGCCCCTCAGACTGACATATGTTTCCGGGGGCTGTGCCCCCGCGGGGGCTGTGCCCCCGGAACCCTGCTTCCTCTCCGGCTTTTCTGAACTCCCTCGCTCCCTGTCGGCAAATCGCCCTTTGAGCGGTCTCCTCATCGGAATCCGATCGGCTAGGAAACCCCTGGCGTGCGTGCGTGTCACATACACCCCTTCTAGCCCTGGCAGTGGGGAAGGGGGGTGAGTTTCACACGTCGCCGCGGCCCCGCAGGTGAATGTTGTAATGATCGACCTTGCCGGCGCTCCGCAGATGGTTTTGTTTTAGAAATCGACCCTGCCGGGGCTCGGTCGGCGTATTTTTTTTTTAATCGACCTTGCCGATTAACGGAGGCGCGTTCTCGTCGCCGAGCCCTGGACCCAGCATGCGGCGCTGCTGGTGACGAGGATCTCCGTGCCGCTGACGAGCGGGGTAAAATACGACTGGCCTGGCTCCTGCTAGACTGCCCCTCGGTGGAACACTTCAGGAGCGGCTTGCCCGGCGCTGCCATGGCTTGGCGAGTAGCCGCGGCGATGCCGCGGCCCGTGCTGGGAGACGGCCCTTATCCTCCCCCCATGCAGGACGCCATGCGGCATCTCGACGAGTTGATCGACGAGCGGAGGAGCTGGCGCCCGTCAATGCATGCTGGACATTGGTCAAGATGGCTGCCCGTGGAGGCGGGCTACCATCACGGCTTCAGCGGTGGCGACCGCCGAGGCAACACAGAGTAAATCCGCTTCACCAATCGCAGCGTTCGTCACCGCGCTCATCCTCGGGGTCGCTCGTCTGCCGGTGACTGGCGTTGGAAGGTCTTCAGGCAGCCTCCATGACAACTCTGTCGTCCATGCACCCCTGGAGGGTGGGACCTGGCCATGCATGAGGCATGGGGCGCCGGCTGAGCCCCATGCAAACGAGAGCTGGACAGCCATGCACTGCCAGGCGGGGACCGTTCCAGTCAGCGCCAGTCGGCTCTGCCGGCTTGACTGGCCACAAGGCCACTACTGTGACCCTGAGGAAGGTCCTCTCCTATATGCTCCTTGCCAGACATGTCTCTCAGAGACCGCTGTTTGGGGTAGTCTAGCCGGCGGGAGCGGTAGTCTATCGGCCGGGAGCCGGCGGTACTCTAGTACTTAAGTGTGCTGGAGTGTCGGCGGGTGTCTCTAGTAGAAGAGTAGCCTGCTTAGCTGGAAACCCCGTGTTACTTGTTACTTGCCCAGGGGTGGTCTCTATAGATGCCCATTGTACGTGGTACAAAGCCGGGTACTCATATGAGAACCGGGTACCCAAATGAGTACCCAGGCAAAACAAACAGTGCCCCTAGCCCGTCATGCCTGTGCCCCTCTGCCCAGGGTGTACAGTCACTGGCACGGACTGTATGCGCCCTCTAACACGGACATTCGCACGGACCATGCACACGCCCCTTGTGCTTACCCGCGCACCGCCCCCCCCCCCCTCTTGCCCCCTGTCAGGCTCTGTTCGACAGAGGCGAGGCGCGCGCGATCCACTGACACGCCCCCCTCCCCCTTGCCCCCCCCCGACCCTCTTCCCCCTCCCCCCTTTGCCCCGTTGCTGCAGGCTCAGCTAGACAGCACCGAGGCGCGCGAGATCCACTGTCGCCTCCCCCCTTCCCCCTTGCCCCCCCTGTCAGGCTCTGCTTTACGCGATCCACCAACGCCCCCCCCCCCTTGCCATCTTCCCCCTTGCCCCTTATTGTAGGCTCTGCTCGACAGTGCCGAGGCGCGCGCGATCGCTGCGTCTGCTGAGTTTGTCCAGCAGTCTGTTCCGGAGCACGTCCTTGCCGACCCTGCGCGCTACCACAAGGCGCTCATGGCTGCGGAGCACGGCGTGCGGGCGGCGCTCGCGGAAAGGTGGGTGGCACACGAGTCGATGCTTCCGTTGGCCAACCCGCGCCCCGATAAAATTGCACTTTTGGGTTGAGATGCCTTGCCAATCTGCTTGACCGCCCGAGGGGCAGCTGGACCATACACGGCTCTCCACCCAAACCCTATATCATGGGCACGCACAAACGACGTATCCAAAAAAGTCTCCCAATCAGAACGAGTGCCGCCAATTTCGCCTAGCTTCTGGGTCAGTAGCTTGAGAAATTTGTGACGAGAGGAGGCTGGAGGCAGGCCTTGCTGCCGAGCCACATCCATTGTGCAGTCAAAAGTCGTGCGAGGAAGACAAGACGCCGGCAGCGCATCACATGGCATAGCCACTGCTTTGATCGCTTTGCCGCAAAGCTCACAATTGGTTCGGTGTCGCGTGCTTGCTGAATATAAGTTATCTACGCCGGTCAATCTGACGCACGCTCAGAATGCGACGAAGGCAGTTGGAGTGGCTCTTGAGAACATTCTCCCGCCCCCTGCCCCCCCCCCCCCGACCAGGTACCGCGCCAACGCTGAGACTGGCAAGGGCCACGACATGAAGGGTTCGGGTGCCATGCACAAGCTCGGGTCGGCCGTCGTCGGGACGACACTCCCGTCCGGACAAATCAAGGCGTTCCCCAAGAACTGCCTCTCACTCATGACGGTGACCGGCGCAAAGGGATCGCAGGTGTGTGGTCGATTTTACAGTCCGTCAGACGCCTTTGATGTCGCGCAAGTGTGTGTGTGTGTGTGTGTGTGTGTGTGCGTGTGTGTGCGTACGTGTGTGTGTGTGTGTGTGTGTGTGTGTTGGTGAGCAGTGCATTGGCATTGGCAGGCGCCAAGGGTGGCTCGCAGGTGGGTAGGTGGGCGCCAACATGGGGCGTGTTTCCCTTGTGTTGAAGCAAGGGGTGCATGTGCGTGTGTGTGTGTGTGTGCCTAGCGAGCAGTGCTAAAAGGGATCACATGTGGGTGGTGTGCTCGCTCACTGCAGTCCCCTTGCACAGCACTGCACTCCCCCTACACAGCATTGCAGTCCCTTTGCACAGCACTGCACTTCCCCTGCACATCACTGCAGTCCCCCTGCACAGCACTGCAGTCCCCTTGTACAGCTGTGCAAGGGGACTGTAGTGCTGTGTAGGGGGCCGCAGTGAGCGAGCACACAACCCACATGCAATTCCTTTTAGCACTGCTCACATACACACACGTGCACCCCTTGCTCCCCTGGGAAGCAGGGCCGGCGATGAGGTGCAACAGTGGGCAAGGAAGAGAACATGACATGACATGACATGACATGTCGCCAGTGCTGTGCAAGGGGAATGCAGTGCACTGCACTCCCCTTGCACAGCACTGCACTCCCCTTGCACAACACTGCACTCCCCTGCACAGCACTGCAGTCCCATGTAAAGCACGACAGTCCCCTGCACAGCACTGCAGTCCCCTGCGCCTCACTGGCAACGTTTCATGTCATGCACTCTTCCCTGCCCACTGTTGCACCACATCGCCGGCCCTGCTGCCCATTCCCATCAACACGCGCACACACCAGCGTTTCCTCTAGCCACCCCGCACCCCGCAAAATTGTTTTTTCCGGGGTGAGATTGGCCGATGGGATGGCGCTGCGGGGTGAGATTGCGGAAATCGGTGTAAGGCGCGGGGTGAGCCGTCATTTTCCCAAGACCCGTACCGGAACCACTGACACACACACACACACACACACACGCACGCACGCAGCCCCCCTTCCCCTTCTCCTTCCCCTTCCCCTCGCCACTTTCCCACCACCACCACCACCACGTGCCCACCCCCACTTGCCCACCACCTGCTTGCCCCCCACCACTTGCTGTCCCACTGCAGGTCAACTTCTCCCAGATCTCCTGCCTGCTGGGGCAACAGGAGCTCGAGGGCCGCCGCCCGCCGCGCTGCTCCAGCGGCAAGACGCTGCCGTGCTTCCGGCCCTTCGACGCAGGCGCGCGCAGCTGCGGCTTTGTCGGCGACCGCTTCCTCACGGGGCTGCGCCCGCAGGTGCGATAACAAGTCACAAGCAACACGGGGTTTTCAGCTAAGCAGGCTGATCTTTTACTATAGATCACCCGCCGATGCCCCAGTCCACCCAAGTGGGCTTGAGAAAAACCCTAGTCTACTGCCGCACCCCACACACGTGCCCATACTACACGTGCCCCCCAACATGCCCCTCCAGAAGTACTTCTACTACATGGCCGGCCGCAAGGGCCTCGTCTACACCCGCACACAATTGCTACACACGTGCCCCCACACACGGGCCCCTCCAGGAGTACCACCTCCACTGCATGGCCCTCCGCACCCCACACACGGGCCCCTCAGGGGTACTACCTCCACTGCATGGCCGGCCGTGAGGGCCTCGTGGACACATCCACAAAACAGCTCACCCGTATTGCTGCACCCCACACGTGCCACTCAAGGAGTACTTATTCAACTGCATGGCCGGCCGCGAAGGCCTCGTTGACACATCCACAAACCAGCTCACCCGTACTGCTGTACCCCACATACAGTAACAGTAATACGGGGTTTCCAGCTAAGCAGGCTACTCTTCTTCTAGAGACACCCGCCGATACTCCAGCACACTTAAGTACTAGAGTACCGCCGGCTCCCGGCCGATAGACTAAATCGAGATCGGTGCCGCATGGCATCCTGCATGGGGGGAGGATAAGGGCCGTCTCCCAGCGCGGGCCGCGGCAGCGCCGCGGCTATTCGCCAAGCCATTGCAGCGCCGGGCAAGCCGCTCTTGTAGTGTTCCACCGATGGGCAGTCTAGCAGGAGCCGGGCCAGTCGTATTTTACCCCGCTCGTCAGCGGCACGGAGATCCTCGTCACCAGCAGCGCCGCATTGCTGGGTCCAGGGCTCGGCGACGAGAACGCGCCTCCGTTAATCGAGCGGGCGTGTCGAGTTAAAAACCTCGCGTTTGGGGGGGTTGTCCGGACCCGGTTTATTCATTCACAGCGCCTGTGCGCCTTCTCCCGCCCTCATTCGCGGCATGCAGCTGCTCCAGCATGTGTGCAAACTTTCTTGCTGAGGAAGTAAGGGCATCCGTGCACTGTGGGCTCCACACAACCCGTTTCAAAAATGTGTTTTTAGGCCTGGCACCAAACCATGCTCTTTTCTGACATGCTAGCCTGGGAAGTACCCCACATACGCGCCCCTAAACGTGCCCCTACACATGCCCCTCAACGTGCCCCTACACGTGCCCCTAAACTCGCCCTTAAACGTGCCCCTCTAGGAGTACTACTTCCACTGCATGGCCGGCCGCGAGGGCCTCGTCGACACCGCCGTCAAGACGTCGCGCTCAGGCTACCTGCAGCGGTGCCTGGTGAAGAACCTGGAGACGCTACGGGTGCACTACGACTCGACGGTGCGAGACAACGCGGACGGAAGCGTGGTGCAGGTGGGTCACGGACGCTGGGAGTGGGCGGATGGGGGCGCTTGGGGGGTTTGTGCGGCAGCGCGGACAGAAGCATGGTGCAGGTGGGTCAGGCACGCTGGGGGGGCGGGCGGGGGGTTGTGGGGAGCTACCTGCAATGGTGCCTGGTGAAGAACCTGGAGACGCTGAGGGTGCACTATGACTCAACGGTGCGAGACAACGCGGACGGAAGCGTGGTGCAGGTGGGTCAGGGGCGCTGGGTGGGTCGGGGGATGGGTGGGTCAATGTGCTTGGGGGTGGGGGTGCTTGCGCGATTACGCGGACAACAGCGTGGTGCAGGTGGGTTGCGGGCGCTGGGTGGGTGGGGGGCGAGGGCGCTTGGGAGCTTTCCAGCGCCCCCCACCCCGACCCTCAACCCACCCCCCAACCCACCCTCAGCTCTTCTACGGCGAGGACACCCCCCCTCAGGCACGCCCCCACCCACCCACGTGCACCCCCGCAGTGCTCCTTTCACGCGCGCCCCCCACCCACCCCACCCCACCCCACCCCAGTCTCAGCGCTTCTACGCCGAGGACGGCCTCCCCTCAGGCACGCCCCCACCTACCCACCCACGCACACACCCCGCAGCGCTCCCAACCAGGCCCACTCCCCACTTCACCCCACCCCCACCCCACCCCACCCTCAGCTCTTCTACGGCGAGAACGGCCCTCCTCAGGCACGCCCCACCACCCACCCACCACGTGCACCCCCCGCAGCGCTTCTAACCAGCGCCCACCCCCCCCACCCACCCCTCGGCTCTTTTACGGCGAGGAAGGCCTCCCCTCAGGCACACACGCGCACACAGTGAAGCCGCGTCCACTGGCGTCAGCCTCTCTCTCTCTCTCTCTCTCTCTGTCTCTCCTCTCCAAACCAGCACACACACACACACACACACACTCAGCTCTTCTGCAGTGAGGACGGCCTCCCCTCAGGCACACACGCAACACACAGTGACGCCGCGCCCACTGGCGTCAGCCTCTCTCTCTCTTTTTCTCTTTCTCTGTCTCTCTTTTTCTCTCCTCTCCAAACCAGCACACACACACACACGAACACACACACACAGCTCTTCTACGGCGAGGACGGCCTCGACGTGATGGGTGTCTCGTTCATGCACCAGTTTGGGTTCCTGGCGCACAACGCGCAGCGCTTTGCGCAGCAGCTCGACCTGGAGGGCGCGCTGAAAGTCTCTAAGGTCGGTGCCAGTGGTTTCCGTTAGCCAACTGGCAACCCGCAAACCTGCAACACCGGGTTGACATTGGGCGATTTGGGCTGGCGCTGCGGGTTGTAATTGCGCGAATTCCGACTAAACAAGTGTGAACAAAAATCCACACATTTCCCGGCGGGTTGGTATGAGGAAGTGAGCTGTGAGGCCCGGGGTGCGCCATCATTTCCCCAAGATCCTTAGCAGAACCACTGGTCGATTTAGTTTGTGTGGGTGTGGCAAGGGGTCCCTGATAAGTGGGGGATGAGGGGCTGGGAGGGGGCGTGGGGGTGGGGCGTGGGGGCGGAGTGCGCTGCAGTAGTCCAGGGTCGGTGCCAGCGGTTGCGCTAAGGACACAGGCGGGCGGGGCAGAGCTGCAGTGGGTACACAGCCAGAGGGTGGTGCTCAGTGGTTCCGCCAAAGATCTTGGGGAAATGACGGCTCACCCCGGACCTCACGCTCACTTCCTCAATCTCACCCCGCTGGAGGAAATTTTTCTTGGGATGTGAGCCAGTGGTCCTCTAGGATTAAAAAGAGGCGCTGGCAGGCAGCCGGCTGGTGGCATCCGCCCCTCAAAAGTAATTGTTAGGGCCAGAACTGGGCTTGGGTCTAGGCGGTGGTCTAGGACTAGAAGGTAGTCTTTGCTGGAAAGCCGATGTCACTGCTACTGTTACTGCCGCATACATCGTTACAGTTACATCGGCTTTCCAGCAAAGACTACCTCTAGTCCTAGTACCACCGCCTAGACCCAAGTCCAGTTCTGGCCCTAACAATTACTTGTGAGGGGCGGTAGCCACCAGCCGGCTGCCTGCCAACGTGTAGTCCCAGAGCAAAAAGGAGAGCTATTGTGCGACGCCTCCAAAATAGGTCTTAACTGCTTCTAGGGGATAGGGGGTCAAGTGGCGCTTGCCAATCTACTTGACCGCCGTGGTGGAGGGGCCGGCGCCTGAGGGGCAGCCGGACCGTACACCACGGCTCTCCACCCGACCCTATACATCGTACTAACACATATATCTCGTCACCCGCAGTGAGCAAACTTAAGATCTATGGGTGTTGTTAAACTTCTGAAACGATTGCCGGGGTGTGTGCTTTCGTAGCACAGGCACGAGCCGTAGGCCAGGTTGCCCGTGCGGTGGGAACTGAAACGAATGTCTCTCTCTCTCGTACTGCCGCAGGTGGCAGGCCTCAAGTCTGAGGAGAAGGCTGTGCGCAAGGCGATCGAAGAGCGTACCAAGGCGCTCGCCAAGGTGGCAGCTGCCGCAGTGCAGGCAGTCTCAGGGTCGGGCAACAGGAAGCTGGCAAAGGTGCGGGCAGTGATTGCTCGCGATGCCCACACACTGTGCAAGCATGCACACACGGCGCAGCATGCACACACTGTGCAGTTTTGCACTGCGCAGGCATGCAGTGGTCAGTAATGGAGCACTCACCCACTCACTCACTCACACTCACACACACACACACACACACACACACACACACACACACACACACTGTCTCTGACTCTCCCGCACCATTCACCCTCACCCTGTGTATAGGCACAAGCCTCTCTGGACGAGCTCGGCCGCCCCCTCATGGCCTCACAACCTCTCCCACGTCCCTCACCCTCACCCCGTGTATAGGCACAAGCCTCTCTGGACGCGCTCGACCTCCCTCTCCTGTCATCGCAATCTCTCCCGTTCCCCTCACCCTCACCCTGTGTAGGCATAAGCTTCTCTGGACGTGCTCGGCCTCTCTTAACCTCACCCCGTGTGTAGGGACAAGCTAGGCACAAGTTAGGCCCTCACCTTCACCCTCACCCTCACCCTCGCCCTCGCCCTCGCCCTCGCCCTCGCCCTCGCCCTCGCCCTCGCCCTCGCCCTCGCCCTCGCCCTCGCCCTCGCCCTCGCCCTGTGTAGGCACAAGCGTCTCTGGACGCGCTCGGCCTCCCCCTGATGTCGTCCCACCCTCCGAGTGTGCTGGGCGCGGTGTCTGAGGCCTTCCTCGATGCGCTCGTCGGATTCGTTGACGTGGGTGATGGTGGCGTGTGTGTGTGTGTGTGCCTGTCTGTGTGTGTGTGTGTGTGTTGGGTGTGCATGTGTGGGTGAGAGGCGGGCAGGGTGTGTGCTCGCACGTGTCCACAGCCGCGACAGTGAGTAGTTAGCTCACACCCAGGGCTCCCCTGGAAGCAGTTAGGATAGATTCTGGAGGTGGATCGCATAATATCAAGGACAGCTAATTAGCCCTCCTTTTTGCTCTAGGACTACGCGTTGGCAGGCAGCTGGCTGGTGGCTAACGCCCCTCACAAGTGATTGTCAGGGCCAGAACTGGACCTGGGTCCAGGCGGTGGTACTAGGACTAGGAGGTTGTCTTTGCTGGAAAGCCCGTGTTACTGTTACTGTTTCTGGGTGATGGTGACGTGGGGAATGGAAACAACGCACACACACAATGTGCACAGCGCCACGAGCGCACACGAGCGTGCATGAGCGTGCACACACGCACGGTGCCCATGTTTGCAAGCTGCTGATCCACACACACACACACACACACACACACACACACGCACACACACTCACACTCACATTCACCCACACGTACACTCACACACACTCACGCACACACACACGAACACGCACCACTCGCAGCGCAACCCCGGCGGCGTGCTGCTGCGTGCTGACTCCGAGATGCACTCCGCACCCTCACCCCTGGGGAGCGGAAAGCTGTTTGCTCCACGGCCTGAGGTTGAGTCTGAGACATTCATCCGGCTCATGCAGCTCAAGTTCATGCGGTCGCAGGTGTGTGTGTGTGGGGGGGGGGGTTCAGGGCTTGGTTTTGTGTGGGGTGTTGTTAGGGAGGGTTGGGGGAAGTTTCAGTCCCACCAAAGACACGTGTTGGAGGCAGCCGCCGGCACGCCACCCCCTCGGGACACGCATTTGTTGAACACGCAGTTTTACACCCCCACACTGCACATCCACCCTCTTCTTTACGCCCCATGCTGCATCTAAGCGGTGTTCTGGATGGCCCTTCTTATATTATTATATTAGCTTCTCGATGCAATTCGAATCGTCGAAATCCATGCTGCTTCACTTGCGGCACACATTTGTTGGCAACCCCGAGCGTCGCTGCCTGGTAATCTGCCACGCTGCGTGGCCTTGCGGGCTCTCCTAGTAGAGCCTCCTAGACGAATAATTATAGGTTTTTACTCACGCCCCAGGGTCCTCCGGGCCCGTACGTGTAAAACCTGTAAATCCCGAGCATCGCTGCCACCCCGACACGGATTTGGTGACATGCTACTACCCCCAGCCGTGCACGCACACGCACAGCTGTGGCATTGTGTGTGTGCATACGTAGTACCAAACCTGCGTGCGGGTGTTGCGTGTGCAGTGCAACAGTGCAACACACACTTTGCGACCCACACTTGTGTGCAGGCGGCGGCCGTGGAGGCAACACACAGTGCAACAGTGCAACAGTGCAACAGTGCAACTGTGCAACTGTGCAACAGTGCAACTGTGCAACTGTGCAACAGTGCAACAGTGCAGCAGTGCAACACACACTCAACAGTGCAACAGTGCAACCCACACTTTGCGACCCACACTCGTGTGCAGGCAGCGGCCGTGGAGGCAACACACAGTGCAACAGTGCAACAGTGCAACACACACTTTGCGACCCACACTTGTGTGCAGGCGGCGGCCGTGGAGGCAACACACAGTGCAACAGTGCAACAGTGCAACAGTGCAACTGTGCAACTGTGCAACAGTGCAACAGTGCAGCAGTGCAACACACACTCAACAGTGCAACAGTGCAACCCACACTTTGCGACCCACACTCGTGTGCAGGCAGCGGCCGTGGAGGCAACACACAGTGCAACAGTGCAACAGTGCAACACACACTTTGTGACCCACACTTGTGTGCAGGCGGCGGCCGTGGAGGCAACACACAGTGCAACAGTGCAACAGTGCAACAGTGCAACTGTGCAACTGTGCAACAGTGCAACAGTGCAGCAGTGCAACACACACTCAACAGTGCAACAGTGCAACACACACGTTGCGACCCACACGTGCGTGCAGGCGGCGTCCGTGGAGGCAACACAAAGTGCAACAGTGCAACAGTGCAACAGTGCAACACATACTTTGCGACCCACACTCGTGTGCAGGCGGCGGCCGTGTAGGCAACACACAGTCCAACATTGCGACAGTGCAGCAGTGCAACACCAGTGCAACAGTGCAACAGTGCCACAGTGCAACAGTGCAACAGTGCAACCCACACTTTGCGAACCACACTTGTGTGCAGGCGGCGGCCGGAGAGGCAACACACAGCGCAACAGTGCAACAGTGCCACAGTGCCACAGTGCAACACACACTTTTCGACACACACTTGTGTGCAGGCGGCCGTGTAGTCCAACAGTGCAACAGTGCAACAGTGCAACACCAGTGCAACAGTGCCACAGTGCAACAGTGCAACCCACACTTTGCGACCCACACTTGTGTGCAGGCTGCGGCCGTGGAGGCAACACACGGTTCAACAGTGCAACAGTGCAACAGTGCAACAGTGCAACAGTGCAACACACACTCAACATTGCAACAATGCAACAGTGCAACACACACTGCGACCCACACTTTTGTGCAGGCGGCGGCCGGCGAGGCCGTCGGCGTGCTTGCTGCGCAGTCTGTCGGTGAGCCGTCAACGCAGATGACGCTCAACACGTTCCACATGGCGGGGCGAGGGGAAGCCAACGTGACGCTGGGTATCCCGCGACTGCGCGAGGTATGTGTTTGTGTGGACGTGCTTTCGAGGGTTACTGGGGCGGCGCAGGGCGGCAAGGCCAGCGAGACTCTCGTTATCCAGCGCGCGTGTTCCGAGTGTGTGTGCGTGTGTGTGCGTGTGTGTGCGTGTGTGTGTGTGTGTGTGTGTGTGTGTGTGTGTGTGTGTGTTTTCGCGTGTGTGTGTATGTGTGCGCGCCATTTGACAAATCAAAACCCCATCGTGGTCATCCTCCTCCTCACCGTCACCATCGCCCCCCCCCCCCTCCCCTAAACCCTTCCCTTTGCAGATCCGCATGACTGCCGCGCCCAAGATCAAGACGCCCGTCATGACGCTCGCCTTGCTCCCCCTCAACGCCACCATTACCCCCTCCCCCCTCCCCTCCCATCCCCTAAACCCTCCCTTTCGCAGATTCTCATGACCGCCGCGCCCAAGATCAAGACGCCCGTGATGACGCTCGCCCTTCTCCCCAGCGCCGGCCTGCCCGGAGCCAACACGCTCGCCAACCGCCTGCGCAAGCTGCGACTGGCAGAGTGCCTGAGTGGGATGAGCGTGGAGGAGACGCCAGTCGCACGCGTGGAGGGACTGGAGGGAGGGTTCGGGCGCGTGTACGAGTGCACACTGCAGGTACGAGGGGGGTAGGGGGTACAGTGCATCCGAGACGTTTGACGGCGAACGGGCGGGTGCGCTTGGGAGGACACGAGTGGGGGCACAAGGCCAGTCGCGCTCGTTGAGGGACTGGAGAGAGGCCTTGGGCGTGTGTACGAGTGCACACTGCAGGGAGGGGGGGGAAGGGGAAGCAGGGGAAGGGGGGGGGTGCGATTGTACAGTCCTTCGGGACACGTTTGATGGCGAACAGGGGGTGCGCGTGGGAGGACACGAGTGGGGCTTGGCATTGAGGGACTGGAGGCTTGGCGTTGAGGGACTAGAGGGAGGGCTTGGGTGCGTGCACGAGTGCACGCTGTAGGTGGGTGGGTGGGAGGGGTGTGTGTGTGTCTATTGTACAGTCCGTGGGGACACGCGATCTGCTCATCGTGGCAGGTGATTTCAATGCAGCAGCAGGGAGGGACTCGGTGTCCGACCACGAATGTGTTGGCAAGCACCTGCCCCTCACGGAGCCAGCGGTGGCCAGCAGGAACGGCCGCCTGCTCCTCGACACTGCCATGGCATGCAGCCTGCGCGCTGCCAACACTCTCTACCCCCACAGGCCTGAGCACAAGTACACCCACATCAGCCCCATGGCTGTTGCACAGAGCAGACGGCATGCATGCTCTGTGCGCCGCCTGCACAGCGTCAAGGACTTCATCCTGGTCGCGCGCCGCCGCATGCATGCGGTGACAGACTGTAGGGTGCATAGGAGCCCAACCAGGGACAGCGATCACCGCATGGTGGTGCTGTCCATGCGCCTCCGCATGCGAGCCTCCCGCTATGCAGGCGGCTCTCAGCGGCGCGCATGGGACTCTTCACAACTACGGCGCCCGGCTGTCCGTCGTGAGTTCAACCTAC
This sequence comes from Chlamydomonas sp. UWO 241, assembly GCA_016618255.1. Lineage (NCBI taxonomy): Eukaryota > Viridiplantae > Chlorophyta > Chlorophyceae > Chlamydomonadales > Chlamydomonadaceae > Chlamydomonas > Chlamydomonas priscui. The sequence goes on from VFSX01000080.1 coordinate 83,509, forward strand.
AGCTGTCCGACCGCTTTGGGCTGCTGGAGGCCGTGCCGCCCGAGGGCACTGATGCCCAGGCGGAGTACGACGCGGTGGCTGCTGCCATTTGCGAGGTGGCCACCAACCACCTCGCTCCACGCGGCAGCGGCCGAACGCGCGGCTGACAGTTCACTCTGTCGCAGCGCACCCTCCAGCTCATGGACGCCCGGCAGCGCGCGCACTTGGCATGGCTCAGGAGCAAGTCTGCTGCTGCCAAACGAGAGCGCAACCACGCCAACCGCGCGGCCGACGCAGCTGTGCAGAGAGACAGGGAGAGGTGGATCGGCCAGCAGGTGGCGGAGGCGCAAGACATGCTACGCAAGAAGAATCTACGCAAGAAGAATCAGACGGGGTGCTGAAGGCCATGACAGAGTCATTCGACAAGCTATATGGCGGGGAGACCAAGCTCAGCGACGAGACCCTGAACCAGCTGGAGAACGATGTAGCTGCGTTTGAGCTCACACGCACCACAGAGGTGGACGAGGCGCACGGGCGCCCCCCTGACCTGGCTGAGACGGAGGCGTGCGTGCGAGCGTTGCGCTCGGCCGCCGCTCCGGGCGGTGACCAGCTGGACGCCATGCTGTTGCGGTGCCCACCTGCCATCGCATGGCTCCACCGGGTCATCATCGCCGTATGGCGGTCGGGGAGAGCCCTGAAGGAATGGAAGACTGCTATTTTCACACCGTTATATAAGGGGAAGGGCCCGCTTGACTCCCCTGGTAACTACCGCGGTATAAGCCTTCTCTCTATTGCCGGGAAAGTGTACGCTGCCATACTTCTGCACCACGTCTCCACGCAGGTTGATGGTCAGTTGCATGAGGCTCAGTGTGGTTTCAGAAAAAGCAGAGGCACTGTTGATGCGATTTTTACTCTGCGCTCGCTGAGCGCTGCACATGCTGAGCACAAACAATGCATAGCTGTGGCATTTGTCGACTATTCTAAAGCTTACGATTGCATAAACCGTGCGGCACTGTGGAGAGTCCTTAGATTATATAGTGTTCATCCGCACATTATTGATCTGTTGGAGGATCTTCACACCAACACAGCAGCTGCCGTGCGGCTGGCTGGGAAAATCGGGCACGAATTCCCCGTGTCGTCTGGTGTGCGACAGGGGTGCGTCATTGCTCCTGTGTTGTTCAATATTTTTATTGACCACATAGTGAAAAAGGCGCTAGACATGATGCCAGAGGGGGCTGGCGTGTCAGTCGTTACCCGAGCCGGCGGCTCTGTGTTGTCGTCGTCGGTTGAGCGCATAGGACGACACGTTGGCAGGCAGCCGGCTGGTGGCTACCGCCCCTCACAAGTAATTGTTAGGGCCAGAACTGGACTTGGGTCTAGGCGGTGGTACTAGGACTAGAGGTAGTCTTTGCTGCAAAGCCGATGTAACTGTGGGGACACGTTTACTGGCGCGTACGGGGGGGGGGGGGGCACTTGGGAGGAAACAAGTGAGGGCGTGTAAGGCTTGGCGTTGAGGGACTGGGGGGATGACTTGGGCGTGTGCACGAGTGCACACTGCATGTGGGGGGGTGAGGGGTTGTACAGTCGGTCGGGACACGTGTGATGGCGCTGACGGGGGGCGGGGCGCTTGGGAGGAAACGAGTGGCGTGTAAGGCTTGGCGTTGCGGGACTGGATGGAGGGCTTGGGCGCGTATACGAGTGCACACTGCAGGTTGGGGTGTGTGTGTGTGTGGGGGGGGATTGTACAGTTCGTCGGGACACGTTTGATGGCGCGGACGGGGGGCGATGTTGGGAGGATACAAGTGGGGGCGTGTAAGGCTTGGCGTTGGGAACTGAGGGGAAAAAGGAACAGGGGGGAAAAGGGTTTGGGCGTGAACAAGATGACGCTGCTGGGGAGACTGCTGGCGGTGAGGGGGTTGAGAAGTGTGGGGCTTTAAGGGCCCACGCACGCCCCACCACGACCACGCAAACACACACGCCGCGCAGTTTGCTTGCTATGTCTCAATACCCTAACGAGGCGAGCCTCGCGTTCGATGACCTCACACCCACACCCACACGCGCGCCGCGAAGTTCTTTACTTTGTCTCAATAACCCAAGGAGTCCGGCATCTGGTTCGATGACCTCGCGCACACAGCCACACCCTCCCCCCCCCCCCCCCCCACAGACACACACACCGCGCATTTTGCTTGCTTTGTCTCAATACCCTAAGGAGGCGAGCCTCTCGTTCGATGGTTTCACACCCTTCCACACACACACGCACACACACGCACACCACGCAAATCGTTGCGCCATCTCTGTATCTCAAGGAGTCCGGCCTCTCCCTTGATGACCCTCCCCCCTCTCCCACCCCCAACCACACACACACACACACGCACACACACCACGCAGTTCTTTGCGCCGTCCCTGTACCCCAAGGAATCTGGCCTCTCGTTCGACGACCTCGCGCACACGTTCACTGCTGTGTTCTGCTCAAAACTCAAGACGGAGATTGAGAAGGAGAGCAAGGTGGGTGGTCGGTAGGTGACCGGTAGGTGGTCGGAAGGTGGCCAGTAGGTGGCTGGTAGGTGGTCGGAAGGTGGCCAGCAGGTGGTCGGAATGTGGCCGGGAGGTGGCCAGTGGGTGGTTCCAAGGTGGAGCACTCGTCCTGTACGGGGGGCGCTTCTCATGGACCACCGTGACAGAGACCGACTTCAGTTCCAAGGTGCGACACCGTGTGGATGCACGGGGGTGTCCGGAGTATGCATGGGAGGTGTGCGGTGTGCCAGGGCGGGGTGGGGCATGCTCATGAGCACTGCACAAACACACGTGCATCAACCTGACCTTGACCTGACCTTTTCGCTCTGTAACCCTTCAAACTCCCCCTCCCCCCAAAAGTCGCACAAGAGCGCCGGGGCTCGTCCGTCCGCATCGAGCTGTCCGCCCCATCACCCGTTCATCGTGTCACCCCACTCTCACACACACACACGCGTGCACACACACACACACACTCGCACACACACACACACACACACACACACACACACACACACACACACGCACACACGCACTCACTTGCAGAAGCGCGCTGGGGGCTCGTCCGTCGGCCGCATCGAGCTGTCCACACTCAAGGGCGAGGAGGAGGAAGCCACAGGTCAGTCTGACAGCCCTGACGTCTGAGACGCGCAAGTCAAGGCGCTCATAACGCCTGAGGCGGTCGGGGTGCGCTTGAGGCGATTCCCGAGACGGTGGTGAGCATCTACGGTGGCGCCTGAGGCGATTCCCCATGCAGCGGGTTGCGCCTGAGGCAGTCTCAGCGCGCCTGAGGCACCGTCTGATCCGCGCAAGTGAAGGCGCTGCCTCAGGCGCCGCCTCAGGCGTTGGGATTGTGGGAGGGCTTCAGCTCTGAGGGGCTTTGTGGGCTAGGACCGCAGGCCCGGTCTACAACATCAAACCACAACACCTGAACAGAAAGAACCACACAACCACACCACCACTCGCCCACACCACCGCTGCCCCCACGCCCCCACACCACCACTCCCCCACTTCACTGTAGTGTTGCTTGCTTGGCGCCCGCGACTGTGTGAGTGTTTACCGTGGGGTTCCCCCCTTTTGTTATTGGCAGTTTCCGAGACTGCTTCCTCTCAAGTCCTGCTGGAGCTTTGGAGCCCAACGTGTGACTGCCAGAAGTGAATTTTACAACTCGTATCATCTCGTAATCCCCCCCCCCTCCCCTTCCCCTCATCCCCCCACCCTCGCTGCCGCAGGTGCTGGCACGGGTGGCGCTGCTGATGAGGATGCTGCCCCAGCGTCAGCGGCGGCAAAAAATAAGAAGAGTGACAAGGACGACGACTTTGAGGATGCAGAGGAGGATGAGGTGGGTGGTGCACTGCTGGGGAGGATGCTGAGGAGGATGCTGGGACGGAGGCAGAGGAGCACGCAGAGGAAGATGAGGTAGGCAGATGAGGGTGAGTTAGGCAGAGGAGATCATCACGAGGTGATGATGATGATGATGGGTTCTACACTCAAGTGACGCACCTACAGGCAGCGTATTCGACCTTGCTCGGCGTGTAGCACCCGAGCACCACAGACAGGTGGCTGGCTACTGGTGGTGGGGGGCTAGTGGGTTGGGGCTGGACCTAGACAGGGCAATGGGCCCCTGAAGAGGGTGAGGTGGGTGATGGGTGGGGGCGGGGGGAAGATGCTGGGGAGGACGCAGAGGAGGATGAGGTGGCTGGTGCACTGTGGAGGAGGATGCAACACACAGGTTTTAGTTTTTTTACACTTACGCGCCCGGGGGATGAGTTGGGTGCACCGGGGAGGAGGATGCTGGGGAGGGGAAGGATGCTGCTGCTCCTGCTGCTGCTCCTGCTGCTGCCCCTGCTGCTGCCCCTGCTGCTGCTGCTTCTGCTCCTCCTGCTGCTGCCCCTTCTTCTGCCCCTTCTGCTGCTCCTCCTGCTGCTCCTGCTGCTGCAGCAGCTGGAAGGATGCTGAGGGGGATGCTGAGGGGATGCTGGGATGCTGGGGGGGAGGGATCATGGAAAGGGATGCATGCTTGCAAACACACAAACATATGCCACCACATGCCTTGCACCTTTTCCACACCAGTGTTTCCACTAGGCACCACGCACTCCGCAAAAGTGCATTTCCGGGGTGAGATTGGCCAATTCGGGCCGGCGCCACGGGGTGAGTTTGCGCAACATTGACACTTTCACACTTTTTCTTTAAAAAAACGCCTCTGGCGAGGTTGTGCCGCTGTGAGATTTGGGAAGTGAGCGTGAGGCCCGGGGTGAGCCATCACTTTCCCGAGATCCTTAGTGGCCCCACTGGTCCACACCCCTCCCACACTCACCCACACCTGCAGGCGCTCCGCGAAGGCTAGCTGCACTCGCGCCCGCATGGCAGGCGAGGCCATGTTCACATCTCCCGCCGCTGTTTGGGGTAGTCTAGCCGGCGGGAGCGGTAGTCTATCGGCCGGGAGCCGGCGGTACTCTAGTACTCAAGTGTGCTGGAGTATCGGCGGGTGTCTCTAGTAGAAGAGTAGCCTGCTTAGCTGGAAACCCCGTGTCACTGTCACTGTTACCTAAACGGCCATCCCCACCCAACCTGGCCCCACCCCGGGGGGGAACAGTGAGCAAAACGGGTAACACCAAACATTGGGAATTTATTGTGGCTTCCCTGGTTGACCAAATTCACTTTTGACGAGTACTTTTTAGTTGCCGCCAATCTCATTTAGATGCATGCGTCGTGGGTGACCGTGGCTTGGAGAGACGGTGAAATGCGGAACGAAACCGTTTGGCGTCAAACGCAACCGTGTAACCGGAAGCCCTAACCCCTAAACCATAAGCCGCACTGTGCACACCCCACATGCGCGACACAACGCGGGGGTCCGGGGCCGCCGGGTCTACTATGCGTCGACATTTATGCGGTCAACATAAACTCAAGCAGCACGCCTGCTACGGCGCAGGAGATGCGCGAGGGTGCCGACCGCTTCCGCGGCGGTCGCGGCGAGGGCGCGGCGTAGAACCTCAAAACACTCAACTCAAACCTGATACCCTAAACGTAGAGCCCAAAGCACTAATCCCAAACCTGAGCCTCTAAACTATAAACCCAAAACACTGAACTCGAACCTGAAACACGCACCACCTGAGACCCACACCACCTTTACAGCGCAGAAGATGCGCGAGGGTGCCGACCGCTTCTGCGGCGGTAGAATCCAAAACACTTAACTAAAAGAATCGTCTATCTCCACCTAAGCTCTTCGCCAGGGGCTCCCGCCCTGGCGCCGCTCGATGGCGGACAACCGGGACAACTGCGCTTGGTACTGGGCGGCTGAAAATCTGGAAATTTACCCTGAGCGGCTGTGACGCACAGCGCTACTGATGAACTGGTCCTGATGGGGCGAGGCTATGTGGCAGATGGGGCAGCGGGACGATGGAGAGCACGATGCACGATGGCGAGAATTGCGGCGAGCATGCACCCCCTCTCACAACGATCGGAACTCAAGCAGATTGCGGCTCCTAATGGTTTACTGTGCCTGGATAGAAGAGAGAGACGGATGGCGAGAAATTGAGAAACATGGGAAGCGAGGCACATGCGGCTAGGCTTTGTGAGGAGGTTGCGGCGCAGGGGTTCCCTCCCCCAAGGCGCAGATTATTAGATGGCGACGCGATCGATGCACCAGCCGTGCGGCATGGGGCGAGGCGAGGCCCCACCAGCGGGCGGGCACCATAATGGAGATGGCGGCTAAGAACGGGGAATGCGGCTACCGGGGATGAGGCTACGGGTTATGCATGCCAGGGGACGGCGGACAAGCTAATGCGTCACGGCGCATGGGTAAAGAACGGGGAATGAGGCTACGGGAGCTGGCGGGCGCGGCGCGCGCATGGCGCGCGCGGCGCATGGGGGTTGCATTGCGGCGCTCTGCGCGTGCATGCATGGAGGAGATTGCTGGCGGGCATGGAGGAGATTGCTCGCGGGCGTGGAGGAGATTGCAGGCGGCAGCATGGAAGCGGATGGCGAGAAATTGAGAAACATGGGAAGCGAGGCACATGCGGCTAGGCTTTGTGAGGAGGTTGTGGCGCAGGGGTTCCCTGCCCCAAGGCGCAGATTATAGATGGCGCAGCAATCAATACACCAGCCGTGCGGCATGGGGCGAGGCGAGGCCCCACCAGCGGGCGGGCACCATAATGGAGATGGCGGCTAAGAACGGGGAATGCGGCTACCGGGGATGAGGCTACGGGTTATGCATGCCAGGGGACGGCGGACAAGGATCAGCCATAGGTGTCACGGGGAATGGCTAAAGAACGGGAATGAGGCGGGTGGTACGGGTGCTGGCGCGCATGGAGCGCGGCGCGGCGCATTGAGATCGCATGGCGGCGCCCATGCATGGACGAGATTGCTGGCGGGCATACAGGAGATTGCTGGCGGGCATGGAGGAGATTGCTGGCGGGCATAAAGGAGATTGCTGGCGGGCGTGGAGGAGATTGCTGGCGGGCATGGAGGAGATTGCTGGAGCCAATGGCGGCGGCGGGACTAGTAGTAGAACCCAGGCGCACACCAACAATGCGTTGCTGTCACTACCTGGGTGGTATAGGGTGGATCTGGGGGCCCAGTGTCCTGTCTAGGTCCAGTGCGTGCGCGCTTGTGGGGGTTTACCCTCACCCCTACCAGGTAGCCAGCCAGTTTCCCACTGAAACTGAGTTTAAGGTGTCGGGCGCTAGCGCCGACACCGGTCTTATACATCATACTGGTGTCACACAGACTGTAAGATCCATCATCATCAACTCAACCTGAAACCCTTAACTAAGAACCCAAAGCACTTAACTCGAACATTAAACCCTTAACTAAGAACCCGACACACTGAAAGCAAACCTGAGCCCCTGAACTAAGAACCCAAAGCGCAACTCGAACCTGAAACACGCGTCACCCTCTACGGCGCAGGAGATGCGTGAGGGTGCTGACCGCTTCCGCGGCGGCCGCGGCGAGGCCGCGACGTACGACGCGCCCGACGCAGAGGAGGCAGACCTTGCGAGCGCTGCGCAGCGTGCGTCCGGGCGCCTGACTGGCGGGGACGACGATGATGACGAGGACGAGCCCAAGGAGGAGGGCGGGGCGGGCGGCAGCACTGCGTCCGCGTCAGCAGCTGCTGCTGTTGCTGCTGGCGGCAAGGAAGGCAAGGGAGGCAAGGGCGGCAAGGCGGCAGGGGGGAAGAAGGGCGGAGGGGCGGTGGTGGCGACTGGCGGATGGGACGCTGGCATGGAGATGAGCGGTGGCGGCAACGATGGGGTCGACAGGCAGCGGCACCGCGCAACGCTCACGGTGCGTGGGGCGGGGGAAGGTGGGGTGGGGTGGGGAGTGCACAATGCACATGCACACCATGCCACGCTGCCTTTCCCAGTCTCCCTCTCATAGAGAGAGAGAGAGGTAATTACGGAGAACTATGAACGGTAGACCTAGATAGGCTGTTTCTGGTCATCATTTAGGGGATTCTGTTTGAAGGCGGGCGGGCCCATCTGTGCGCCAGCGAGCGAATGCCCTCAGTGCATCCTGAATTACACCCAACGTACACACACAACACACACACACACACCACACACACACACCGCACACACACACACCACACACCACACACACACACACACAAACACGCCCACGCAGGTCCGCCTCCCGCTCTCCGCGCCCAAGCTCCTCATGCTCTAGATTGTCAAGCGCATGGCTGCGTCGACGATCAACACACACACACACACACTGGTCGATTTTACAGTCCGTCGGACGCCTTTGATGGCGCATTAGACCCTAGGAAAGAGGCCGGCAGCTGTCAAAATTAGACCCCTAGCATGCCATCTGCCATCATGATTGCTGTGCACGCGGTGCGTGTCTCAAAACAGGCGACAAGGAAGTCAGCCAGCTCGTGCCAAAACCTGGGGTTCTCCTGGCCTGGCCGAGGATTCATAAACTCCCGCATCCGCTCATCTAAATCGGCCTCCTCGGGGCGAGGGATGGACCGAAACAGGCTGTGGGCCTGCACCCGTGCCTCTTCATCGGCAGGGCACTCAAGTACCATGTGTGCCTCATCCTCTAGCCCACCGCATAGGCAGCACGCCCGCTGGCTGCGTCGCTGCCTCTGTCCCGCCACGGCGTAGCGCTCCCGCTCTATCTGCAGCTCATGGAGCCCCATCCTGAACACACATACACCGCACACACACACACACACACACACACGCCCACGCAGGTCCGCCTCCCGCTGTCCGCGCCCAAGCTCCTCATGCTCGAGATCGTCGAGCGCGTTGCAGCGGCAACGATGGTGCGATCCACAGCTGCCATCGAAAAGGTGTGGCTGTGACACAGGGGGGCGAGCGTATCATGATGGTGGACTTTGATTTGTGTGACCGCTTGAGTTCAGGAGTTCGTGCTTGTGGAACGTGCTTTTTAGGTGCTGTTCTCTGGTGTTACAGTGTGGGCTTGTGGTCGTGTTGGTGTAGAGAGCGCATGCGTGTGTCAGTCTAGCACGTGGTGGCTGTGGGCTGTGCTCTTGTGGTGTCGGCGTGCCACCACTACCGTCCGTGCGGTGTGCCTGCGGTTTGCCTTTGGGATTAACTATCGTTTAGACCTCCTCCCTGCCCCCCCACCCCACCCTCCCGCCCCCCCCGCGAAGCTGAGAAACTAAGACCAAACGTCGAAGATGCGATTGGGGCGTCAAAATGACTGAAATCTGACAATTTTCTACCCCGCAATTGGAAGAAACAATTCTTGTTTCAACCCTCCCCCGCCCCCGCAAAGACAAGCAACATAGACGGTCATCATGTATGAAGTCGTGTGTCGCCTGAAACTGCGTGGCTACCTGGGGGGTCCGCTGCGCTGTGAGGGTCACCCCACACAGCGTGCGCGGCACGCGCGCACGCGCTGGACCTTGACAGAGCACTGGCCCCCCAGATCTACCCGACACCTACCCGACACCTGCTTTGATGAAGAGGAGGGGGGGGTGTACCTTGGCCTAGGATCACAACAGCTGGAGGGAGCTAAGGGGGGGGCAAGGGGTGAGTGGAGGGGGGGGGAGTATGAGGTTGGTGGCAGGGGGAGGAGCCTGGGGGGGGGGGGCACCTGTCCACTGTTTGAACCGATCGGCCGACAACGTAGGAGCCTAAACATACACCAGTGGTGCCGCTAAGGATATTGGGGAAATAACCCCCCCCCCCCCCCGCCTGACGTTGAGTTTCTCAATCTGACCCCGTCAAGCGATTTCGGGACGAAAAGTGTGAAAATGTCAAATTTCACCCGTGTTCAGTCTTCGCGCAACCTCAACCCGCAGCGCCGGCCCAAATCGGCCAATCTCATCCCGCAAATGCACGTTGGCGGGATGCGGGGTGGCTCACGGAAACAATGGCATAAACGGCATACAAACACCCGCGCACACAGAACAGTCACATTCGCACATCGGAGGCTGTGGGCAGGTCTTGCACCCTCGATGCGCCCTTATGTTTGCCCCCCCTCTCCTCCGTGCGCAGGTGTATGTGATTGAGGGCCAGGGCAGCGAGGGGCCAAAGGTTCAGACCGACGGCATCAACTTCCTGGGCGCGTGGCAGAACGCAGACATTGTGGACGTCGACAAGATTGTGGTCAACAATGTGGCGGTGGGTCGGAAGGGGCAGTCGAGGGAGGGGAAGGGGGGAGGGGGGGGGAGGAAGGGGAGGGGTGGGGTGGGACGGGAAGGGGGAGGAGGGCGCGGGAAAGGGCGGGAGGGGGCACCCCTATCGAGGTGGGGGGGGAGGGGCCAGGATTTCTGCAGGCATGGTGCATGTTGTCCATTGGGTGGGGACGAGGGCTCGCCCACCCACCCACCCACCCTATCTCACAAAATGCACCATGCATGGATTCGGGACCAATGCGCATGGTGTCCGTACAGTAAGGGCTGTCCATCACAATGCGCACGAGCACCTGATGCACGCAAGCACACACACGCACACACACACAGGGTCTAATGCGCCATCAAAGGCGTCCGACGGACTGTAAAATCGACCACACACACACACACACACACCAACGCACACACAAACGCACGCACACACACACAGCATGAATTCAGGACATGCTCCAACCACGCGCGCACACATGCACTCACGCACACACCTGCATGAATTCAGGACATGCTCAACACCTACGGTGTCGAGGCCGCGCGTGCAACAATCATGCGTGAGGCGTCTGGCGTGTTCAACGCGTACGGGATCGGAGTCGACCCGCGCCACCTGTGCCTCATCGCCGACTTTATGACGCAGCAGGTGATGGTGATGATGGAGTTTTCAGTGATGATGGAATTTAAAGTGATGGTGTTTGAGACCTGTGTTTGCGCGAGCGCCCGACACCTCGACTGCAAGTGGCTGGCCACCTGTGCCTCATCGCCGACTTCATGACACAGCAGGTGCCCGTGTGTGTTAACAGTCCCCACAGCTGCCCCCCCACCCCACCCCACCCCACCCACACACATCCACACACACCCACACATGTGCCTCATTGCCGACTTCATGACGCAGCAGGTGTGATGGTGGTGATGGAGTTTTCAGTGATGATGGAGTTAACAGAAATGATGTAGGAGACCTATGTTGGCGCTAGCGTCCGACACCTTGCAAGTCAATCGACTGCAAGTGACTGGCCACCTGAACATCATCGCTGACTTCATGGCGCAGCAGGTGTGGTGGTGGTGATGGAGTTTACAGTAATGATATAGGAGACCTGTGTCGGACCTAGCGCTCGACACCTGTGCCTCATCGCCGACTTCATGACGCAGCAGGTGAGGATCGTGATGGAGTTTACCTCCCCACGTCGCAGCACCACAGCACAACATCACGTCCACATCCCCGCCCCTCGCACGCTCCAGCCACCCCACGAATTTCATGTGAACACCCGCCTCGCAAAAACATGAAACGCCTCAACAACAGCATGTAGTCTACAGTTATGATGTAGGAGACCTGTGTCGGCGCTAGCGCCCGACACCTTGACTGCAGGTGGCTGGTGTGCAGCGCAGTGTCTCCGTTAGCCACCCCGCAAACGTGCATTTCCGGAAGGAGATCGCCCGGTTTGGGCCGGCGCTGCGGGTGAGATTGCGGGGATGTCAACCGAAAAATGTGGAATTGCAGACTTCATGACTTGATGACGCAGCAGGTACGCAGCACATGCACACCAACTCTCTCAGGGTTGCTGAGGCTCTTGAAGAAGGGCGTTGTTGATTGTGAAATGTCAGGAGCCCCGCCCCGCTCTTGATTGTCCTCTCCATCCAAAGCTTAGCTTATGAGAGGTCCAGGAGTGGAAACGTGTGGATTCCACACCCTGCACTAACTTGGAGCATCCTTAGAGGCTTGGCTCAGGGAAAGGTTTGTGACAATATGGCCGTGTGGTCGATTTTACGGTCCGTCGGACGCCTTTGGTGGTGCGATAGACCCTAGGAAAGAGGCCGAAAGCCGACAAATTTATAAGAGCAGATAAGAGGAGATAAGAGCAGGGTGTACTGGGGGGGGGGTCCCAGGGGGGGGGCCCCCAGGGACCCCCCCCTGGGACAGTTACAGTTACATGGCATTCCAGCTAAGACAACCCTAGTCCTAGTGCCACCGCCCTGTGAAGGACGATAGCCACCAGCCGGTTACCTGCCGTCTAGACTACCGCTCCCGCCGGCTAGTTTAGACCCAAACAAGTCCCTGAGGGACATGTCTGGCAAGGAGCGTATAGGAAAGGACCGTCCTCCTCCTGGCCTTTGAGGCCAACCACGCCGGCTGTGCCAACTGGCGGCGCTGAAGCAGAAAAGTCCCCGCCTGGCATGGTGCATGGTTGTCCAACTCCATGCATGGGGCTCTGCCTGCGCCCCATGCGTCATGCATGGCCAGGTCCCACCCTCCAGGGGGGCCTGGGCAAACAGAGTCGTCATGGCAGGCTGCCTGAAGACCAATGCCGACGCCAGTCACCGGCAGACGAGTGCCCCCGAGGGTGAGCGCGGTGACAAACGCTGCGATGGTGAAGCGGATAAACTCTGTTGTTGCCTCGGCGGTCACCACCGCTGAAGCCCTGATGGTAGCTCGCCCCCACGAGCAGCCATCTTGACCGATGTCCAGCATGCATTGACGGGCGCCAGCTCCTCCGCTCGTCGATCAACTCGTCGAGATCGGTGCCGCATGGCGTCCTGCATGGGAGGAGGATAAGGGCCGTCTCCCAGCACGGGTCGCGGCAGCGCCGCGGCTACTCGCCAAGCCATGACAGCGCCGGGCAAGCCGCTCCTGTAGTTTCCACCGAGGGACAGTCTAGCAGGAGCCAGGCCAGTCGTATTTTATCCCGTTCGTCAGCGGCACGGAGATCCTAGTCACCAGCAGCGCCGCATTGCAGGGTCCAGGGCTCGGCGACGAGAACGCGCCTCCGTTTATCGAGCCCCCCTGGGAACTTTTGAAAATTAAACAGGCGTGGGGTCTGAAAGTTTTTGCCCTCACACACACACCCTGGATTAAGGTGATATTGTTCCTGGGGTCTTTGCAGACCTCATGCACATGAGGGGTCTGTCATGAGGGGTCTGTCAATAGCAGGGTGACCACTCGTCGCTGTGAGAAACTGGCTTTCTGCTGGCTCTGCTGGCACACACACACACCGTCACACCCTACACCCTAAAACCCTAATCCCTAATACCCTTATTCCCTAAACCCTAATCCCTAAAACCCCAAACCCTAAACCCTAAAACCCCAAACCCGTTACCCGTAACCCGTAACACGCGCGCCTGGTGCAGGGCGGCTACCGCGCGTGCAACCGCATGGGCATCGAGTCGTCCGTGTCGCCCTTCCTCAAGATGTCGTTTGAGACCGCAACGCACTTCCTGACGGACGCGACGCTCAAGGGCTCGCTCGACGACCTCAAGTCGCCTTCTGCGCGCCTCTGTGTCGGGCGTGTGGTGGAGGTCGGGACGGGCGCGGTCGAGCTCATTCACAACCTGTGATTTGACGCGCCAGTCAATAGCGGCTGGTGTTGCTGAAGTTGCGCGCTGCATCTGTGCTACTGCAGCAGACGTAGGTTAGCGGTGGGCAGCATGCCCAGAAAGGCTTTGATACTGGCGCAATGTGGTCTCCACAATGCTGTCGGCCGCAGGAGGTAGCAGGACTAATGTTAAGCAACACCAGTCCCACCGACCGTCCCGTCTCGATCGAGTCCAACCCCGTCTCGCTCGAAAACCTGAAAAGCCGACGTCTCCTGTTCCACACATAAACAAAATTTGCTGCGTGGTGCCAATCTGCCATGTGGTGCCACCAAGCCGTTGTGAGTACAATGCACACGTCAGTGATGTCCTTAGCGCCCCCGCAGCCCCCGCAGCCCCCGCTGCGGGGGCAAACCGGGAAAATCGGGGGGAAACTGCGGGGGCAGACGGCCGGCGCAGCCGGCCGTCCCCCCGCAGGCGGGGGCAGATACGTTTTTTGAGAGGGCGCGTGGAGCGCCAGGGGTCGCCTAGGATTGCACCTCAGAGCAAGTGCATTGCTGCCTGGCGACCTGAAGGTGTGCTACGCGAGGGAGAGGGGTCTGAACAGTGCTAAGGATGCGCGCACGGCATGGCATGGACATGGTGCCCCTGTGCCCATGTGCATGCATGCATGCGCATCTGCGCGCACCCGGCGCGCACCCATCAGTGGCGCGCGCGCGCGCGCACACACGCACGCGTGTGTGTGTGTGTGTGCATGTGTGTGTGTGTGTAAGGTGTGTGTGTGTGGTGTGTGTGTGTGTGTGTGTGACACCCTGCTATGTGATACACAACCATGTGTGTGTGCGCGCGTGTGCGCGCGCGCTTATGTGGGTGCGCGTGCATGTACATGCATCTGTGTGTGCGTGTGTGAGACCATATAATAAGAGCTCGCCTGGGGGGGGCTTGGCTTGGCTGAATTGCCACGTCGCCCCCCTAGAAAACAGTGTCAATGTTTAGGGGGCTAATCCATGCGCCTGCTACCCACCTGTTGAGCTTGAGTGTGAGTGAGAGTCCACACCATTTGGAGTGTGCCTCTGGCAGGCGTGTGTGTGTGCGACCTCCATGTCATGCTTACCATGGGTGCCAGGAGTGTCAGAGGAACAGGAGGGGGGGGCGCGCGCGCAGCGTATGTGCGTGAGTAGCTGGGAGATCAGCAGTTGTCCAAGATGTGGGGGCGCTTCCAAGATTGCGATCTCCGCGCAGCGATCTTTACGGTGTATATTGGTGTATGGAGTGGCACAGGATCAGGGAGGGGAGTGCGCCTTGGCGCACTTGCAGTCACCACACCGCACCCGCCACACGCGTGCGGTGGCGGGTGCGGTGTGGTCGCTGAGTAGAGTGCTGCGGCGGGTGTGCTACTAGCCCCGCTTCCGGTGGTCTGGGGGAGGGATTTTTGGTCCCTTCATGGTTTTATACCTTGGGTCCTTCCTCTGGCCATTTGAGGGGCTGGGTGTGCAGCCTGCACAGTGGTGCTGCTTGCTTGGCGCCCGCCATCAAGTGTGGATGGCGTTACCGTGGGCTACTTGTAACTTGACCTTTTGTGGGCCTTGAGCCTTGTTTCTCTAAGTCCCACTGGAGCTTTGGAACCGTACGTGTGACCGCCAGAAGTGGATTGTAAAACTCTCATCATCATCACTGGGTGCGTGTGGCAGGTGTGAGGGAGTTCAGGAGTTGGCAGTCGAGATCAGCGGCGCTGACCTGTGCTGCATCTCTGATGGGGGGAGCATGCATCAGGCACATGGCTCGGTATGCACACACATGGCAGTGCTTCACTCACTCATCACGATGATCCAGGGCAGGGCTCCGTCCGCAACCTCACCCCCCCACTCCGAAATCCGCAACTCAACACCCCTTCTCCGCAACCTCCTCCGCAACCTCCGCAACCCTCCGCAACCTCCGGACAGTCGACGTGGGTAGGCGAGTCAACAAGTGGTGTAGATGCCCTATTTGGGCCCCCAATCTCTCTCCGCGGCTCAGCACTCCTCCCCCACCCCATCAGAGGCCATGGAAGCGTGAAGCAGGCACTCTGGGGCCCCTCTACGAGATTCTGAGGCCCTGCGGGCCTGCTGACAGGCCGTCTCACACTTTCCGCAAGCCCTCACACTTTCCGCAACTCGTTGCGGCAAACGTCCACGCCTCTCCGCAACCATTGCGGAGAACTCCGCAAGGTTGCGGCTTGCGGAGGTTATCATCTCGGACGGAGCCCTGATCCAGGGATGATGAAAGGCCGGTGTGGGGGTGTGGGGCACACCAATTCAGGTGTCCCGCCCCCCTCTTATCCAGTGCCACTCTATCGTTGATCGTTGATAAGCGTCGTGATGCGATGATGCGCAACGCACGGGTCGGTATGCACGGCATTGACCGCAGGTGACGCTGCAAGGGAGCGTGGCAGCGGCGTCCCCCAGGTGAGCTGGCACCACGCATGTGCTGTTGATCATGCATCCTCGGGTTCGCGAGCAGGGGCGGGGGCGTGGTGAGAGCTTGGGCGCATGTGTGCGTGTGCTCGTGGCAGCAGATGGCAGACACGCGCTATGAGGATCGCAGCTCATTGAACGTCGCGCGCGTGTGGCTGCTTGGCCGCTGGCTGCCCAGGCTCGCAGGTCAAGCATGCAAGCGCCATGTCAAGTCTGGAATGCTCAGCTGCACACAGCTGTTCAAACACAACTACACCACTGGCATGCTGGTGGTGGATGCTGGACCGTGCAGAGGCATGCACGCGTTGTGCGGCACATGGTGAGCGGCGCATGCATGCTCGCGGCGCATGCGTGCTCGCGGCGCATGCATGCGGTGCATGGCGGGCGCTGGGTGCATGCCGCGTGTTCATGGCCAGACGTCCGCCACACAGCCCAGCAGCCAAAACTCCGTATGCTTCCTGCAGATTGGACCATACATGGTCAGCGCAAGATGTCTGCGGACAAGCTGCCCAGCATGCTCGTGAAGTGAATCTCGATCGCGCGCCGATCGATCACCCCAGCTGGCGGGCGTGCATGATGATCGCGGCGTGCATGATGATGCGGTAAGGCTTCCCCCTCTTCCCCCTTACACGCGCCCACCCACCCCAACCTGTGTGCGAGTGCCCCCCCCCCCCCAACACACACACACACACACCACCACCACCACCCCCTTGCGTGCGTGCGCGCCAGCCCACCCCCACCGGCGTGAGCGCTTGCGGGCCGCCTTTCCCGCCCCCCCAATGCGTGTGCACGCCACCCTCATGTGCATGTGCACGCTTGGGTGCGCCAACCCGCCTGCCTTTGCGTGTGTATGCCCCCCCCCCCCCCCCCCCCTTCGCCCATTGTGTGCACGTGCGCACCAACTCCCATATGTGTGTGCACAAGCCCACACCCACCACCACACACAACACACCACGCCACACCCCTAGGAGATGATCAAACTCATCAACACCGCACTCAACGTGCCCGACGACGTCGACAGCGCCGGCGACGTTTCGCCCGAGAGCTGCAAGAACAAGGCGGAGACACATGTCGGCTGGTTCAGCGATAGCAGCAAGTACGCGCGCTCCGGCTCTGGCGCTGTTCAAGCGGTAAGTACTCGCTGCTCCCTTTGCCTGCCACCCCCGACTGCCATCATCCCTTGCCAATCCCCCGCCAACCCCTCGCCTGCCAACCCCTCGTCTGCTACCTCCTCGCCTGCCGCGCTCGCCGTATCCGCCTTGGCCCTTACCCCCACCCCCCCACACACATACACGCAGTGTGTGTTCCTCGTGGTGCCCTGCTGCTCCTGCCAACGTGCCTGCATTCGTGGGCATCGCATGCGTGCTCGAGGACAGCACCTCGATCATGGTGTGCGTGCGCTTCGAGTGTGTCGACGAGGACGTGACGCGCGTGCTGGCGGGCGCCATGTCGGTCGTTGCAATTGACTGGTCAGCTGTGACGGCGTGCTCCCCCCCCTTCCGCCCTCATCACTGAGTGGCACGAGGCGTGGAGTGCAGTTCACTGCACGCGGCGGGCACTGACAAGAAGTGTCCGGCGGTGGGGCTGTTGTTCACCAACTCGCGCAAGTATGTCGAGAAGGCTCAGCATCCACACGCTTGAAGTCATTTTCTGTCTAGCTGAGAGAGTTAACAGCGGGGCCGGGCACAGCGGGGCGGGCACAGCGGGGCCGGGCACAGCGGGGCCGGGCACAGCGGGGCCGGGCCCAGCCGGCCGGGCCACGCCCCGGCATCGGGTTACGCGTAATGACGTGGAACGTTAAAGGGCAACACTATCACATAGACCAGAGCGCCGACGTCAGTAACTGGCTCTGGGCCACAACGGACATCATCGCATTCACTGAAACTGGGCACACCGGCGAGGCCCCCGGGGCTATTAGGGGGTTCAAGTGCCTAGCATGCAGCCGACGCTCATACACCGCTAAACACGGGGGGGTGGCGCTTCACGTGCGCTCCACGATCGCGAGCCACGTCAAGGTGGTGGAAGACACCCCAGCGCTGGGGATGCTTTGGTTCAGGATTAGGCTCAAGGGGGGGAGGGACGTGTACGCGTGCGCTGTCTACCTCCCCCCCCCCACCTCCACGTACCTGAAGCGGGAGGGCGGGAGCCTGTCGGCGGAAGCCCACATGCTGGCTCTCGCCCAAGGGATAGCCAAGTACAGGGAGCTGGGGGAGGTGCTAGTTTTGGGGGACCTCAACGCCCGCACCGGCCAAGCGGACGACAGGGGGGGGCACGACGCCGAGGGGGGTGACCCCGCCCTCGCGCTGACCGCTTGGGACATCACACGGGCTGGGCGGGTAGGACAGCGGACGTCTGCCGACCACGGGCCGCAGAACGCGCACGGGAGGGACCATGATTAGACTGTGCCGAGACACCGGGATGGTGATTCTGAACGGGCGCTTGCCAGAGGATGAGGGGGGAGCACACACATTCCATGCAACAGGCAGGAATGCGCACAGCGTTGTTGACTACCACGTTGCATCGCCGGCACTCATGTTTAGCGAGACGGGGGCCCCGCGGGAGGGGGCCACGCTCAGGGTGCATACGATCCCCACCCTGCCAGGCTGGAAGGGGTCCTTTGACCACTGCCCAGTTGTGCTGACCATGGGCGAGGCGGCCGGTGAGGCGGTCGCCACGCCACACCCCACCATGCCATGCACCACACCAACTAGATTCAGGTGGCCTGAGGGGGGGGAGCGTGCCTACGCACGGGAGCTGCAGGGGGTGGCGGCAGAGATCAAGGGGGCGCGGGAGGCCCCCACGGTAGATGAGGAGCAGGCGCTCCTAGAAGGGGCGGTTGAGCGGGCAGCGCGGGCGCTGCACGCGTCAGGGGCGGCTGGGGCGGTGCTCGTAAAACCAGGGGGAAGTGGCGCATCAGTGCGACCACACAACACATGGTATGCCCAGGAGTGCAAGGAGGCACGGCAGGCGTATCGAGAGGCCGAGAGGGCGCACGGGGCGCAGTCGCCGCTGACCTCAGCAGCGTTCAGGGCGTATAGGCAGACCACGCGACGCGTGCGCCGGGCATGGGAGGCCCAGGAGTACGACGCTATGCTCAAACACATGCATGGCGCCCCCAGGAAATTCTGGCGCAAGGTTAAACCAGGGAGCCAGGGAGGGGGGCTGAGGGATGTAGAGGGGTGGACGACCTACTTTGAGGGCCTGGTTGGGGGCGAGCATGCCCATGGGGAGCTGCAGGAGGGGGGGAACCCGTTTTCGGATGCCTCCAAAGGAAATAAGCAGCGGGCACGAGTACTCAACGCTTGGCTCACCGAGGACGAGGTGAGCACAGCCCTCCTGGGCATGGCGGCGGGCAAAGCGCCGGGCGTGGACGGCGTACCGGTAGAATTCTATCAAAGGGCATGGACTGTGGAGGGGAGGATAGGGGGTGGGGGAGATGTGGAGGGGAGCGAGCCGCAACACGCGCTGCTTGAACCGATCACACATCTACTCAATCGGGTCTTCCGCGAGGGGTATCCCAAAGCATGGCACATGGGGGCAGTCACGCCGGTGCTGAAGAAAGGCAATCTGGACGAGCGGGACAACTACAGGGGCATCACGGTGGGTGGGGCGCTTGCTAAGCTCTATAGTCTGGTGCTACTCCGCAGACTAGACGACCTTGCTGAGAAGGGCGGCCATAGAGCCGCCGGGCAGGCAGGGTTCCGGAAGGGGCGGGGGACCCCTGACAATGCCTTCATCCTACAGCACATGATTGAGAGGCGCAGCCATGAGCGAAAACCGCTGTATACTGCCTTCATCGACTTTAGAAAGGCATACGACTGCGTGCATCGGCAGCTCATGTGGGAGTGCCTCAAGAGCCTGGGGGTGGGGGGGGCGTTTTTAGCAGCCCTGACATCACTGTACGATGGGGCTGGCATGTGCGTGCGCATAGACGGCACGGTGGGACCAGGCTTCACCACACGCCAGGGGGTCATGCAGGGCGACCCAATGTCGCCGCTTTTGTTTGGGCTGTTTATCGACTCACTAGAAGGGGAGCTTGACGCACAGATGCCAGAGGTCGGGGTCCCCCTAGGGACAGGAGCAAACAGGCGGCTCCTACGGTTACTCCTGTATGCAGATGACCTCGTGCTCATGGCAGAGACGCCGGAGGCGCTCCAGCGCTTGCTAGATGCACTTCACGTTTTTTGCAGGACGCACGCTCTCACTGTCAATGTCCGCAAATCTGAGGGGGTGGTGTTTAACGACCAGTACTGCCCGGTCACGAGCGCCAGGGGAAGGGTGACCCTGAAGTACGCTGGTATGGACCTGCCCATGAATCACGAGTTTAAATATCTGGGCATGCTTTTTGGGAGCCGTCGGGCAATAGGCGCGGGGCTGGAGCAGAGGCAGGGGGCGGGCCAGCGTGCACGCTTCGCCCTAGCGCGCAGATACGATGCCATGGGCCTCCACAACGTGGGAGTAAAGGCGCACCTGTTCAACGCACTGGTGCGACCTGTAATTAACTACGGGTGCGAGATCTGGGGCCCAGGGTTGATGGCGGGGGCGGGCATGGGGGTACAGGGGATCTTCTCGGGGGCAGCCGACAAGTGGGGGTTGGCTGGAGGGGACGGGGGCCCCTCCAAGGCGGCGCGCCGCAAGTGGCGCGCCATGGAAGCCCTGCACTTGCAATCTGTGCGCGAGGCCCTCCGTATTCGCAGGTGTGGGCAACAGCTATCGCTGCTGGCGA
Organism: Chlamydomonas sp. UWO 241; assembly: GCA_016618255.1. Lineage (NCBI taxonomy): Eukaryota > Viridiplantae > Chlorophyta > Chlorophyceae > Chlamydomonadales > Chlamydomonadaceae > Chlamydomonas > Chlamydomonas priscui. The sequence continues at coordinate 104,084 of VFSX01000080.1, forward strand.
CGGAGGTGGGCTGGCGACCGCTGTCGACCGACTGGCTGCGGCAGGCGGCGCGCTTCTGGGCGAAAGCGCTACGGCGGCCGGATGGCGATCTGCTGAAGGCGGCAATGCGGGAGAGCTGGGAGCTAGCGGCGGGTGGCGTGCGAGAGAGCTGGGTGGCACAGCTGAGCGAGTGCCTCAGCACAGTGGGGCACACGCTGGTGTGGGGCCAGGAGGCGGGGGGCATCGCCCGCCTGCTAGAGACAGCAGCGGCGGGTTGGCTGGCATCAGAGACCAGCACACCAGAGCTGCCAGAGGACGCCAACCAGCTCAGCGTCGTCCGCTCAGTGCCTGACTCATGGTCACACCGCTTCAAGATGCTTACTTACTTGCGGTGGATGGCGGACGACTGTGGCGGCGCACCAATGCTCTGGACGGGGCTGAACAGCGCCGCCCAGATCACGACACTCGCACGCTTTAGAATGGGGCTGCATGAACTGCAGATAGAGAAGGGGCGCCACACGGCGCAGGCAGAGCCACGCAGCCAGAGGCTCTGTCGCCTTTGTGGCATGCGGGAGGATGAGGCACACGTGATTTTTGAGTGTCCAGCGTATACGGAGACACGCGTACAGTTCCACACCCTTTTCCTGAGCGTCCCTGGGGACGATAAAGGCTTGGATGCGAAGATGCGGGCGTTTATGAACCCCAGCCCGGGGCTACTTTACCCTTGTTTTTGGCGTGACATGGCCAACTTTCTGGTCTCGTGCCTTGATATACGTAACACAAGCCTGGAGATGGTAGAGGATCGGGAGGAATAATTGACCTGAAGCGAACGATGTTTTGAATTAGGAGTCAATGAGGCAGCCACGATAGTGGCGGGGACCCAAGCGTGGGTTCCCGAGGAGCTGCGGTGGACTGTGCCGTTTGCAGTGCACCGCAGCTGGCGCACCTGAGAAATGCCCACGCTGGGTCTCACACGTGAAAGCTGCCTCAAAGATGACGACCTCAAAACGGAGTATGCAGAAGGAACATATTTATCCGCTATAACCGGGGAGCAAGCTTGCTCTCTAACCTATTACCAAATCCCACACTGTTGGTCACTACTGACCGCCTTTTCCAGCCCCTTTTTAGGTAGTTAGGCTTAGGGATGTGCCCCTCACCGAGTCCTTCTGTGCCTCCCCCCTTCAGCAGGGGGGGGGCCTGCGACACGTCCAATGTCGTGCTCGGTGCAACAACAAGGGGTCAGCTTCTGCTCAGAGCCGGGTTAAGGGTGACAGGTTGAGAATCCTGTGAATGCTGGTTGAAATCCCAGTTAGAAAACCCCTTAACACGTCAGAGGTTGCGGCCCGGCTGGATTTCCTTTTCGGCCACGTCTTGGCCTTTCTCCCCACGGGGGGATGTCTCTTTTGGCGATTGGCGACGAACCTGCCTTGCGTTTCCGTTTCCCAACATGCGCTCACCGACTTCAACAAGCGTTTGCTGCCGCTGCGGTAGGGGATCTAGGGGTGCGCCCACGCTCTTTACAGAGTTGGGGTTCCCTACCACCAACAGCCAGCCATCTCAGTAAGGTGCTCGGGCCATACGCGCCGAGCACGGTCTTATACGCCTTTAGAGGTGTCCCTGACTGTAACATCCATCATCATCAACAGAAACATCGCCGACTGTAAGCCAAACGCCGGTGCCCAACCTAGTAGCCACCCCGCAGCTGCAGCTACCCGGCAGCTACCCAGCAGCTACAGGTACCAACCTGCAGTTACCCCCAGCAGCGACAGCAGTTTAACATGGTAATTCCCAGGGGGGATTAGGGGGCTAGCATTGCGCACATATAAGCACAGTAACGCAGTGCACTGGTTTAGGGGGGGGGGTACAGTAACAGTTACATCGGCTTTCCAGCAAAGACTACCTCTAGTCCTAGTACCACCGCCTAGACCCAAGTCCAGTTCTGGCCCTAACAATTACTTGTGAGGGGCGGTAGCCACCAGCCGGCTGCCTGCCAACGTGTAGTCCCAGAGCAAAAAGGAGAGCTATTGTGCGACGCCTCCAAAATAGGTCCTAACTGCTTCTAGGGGATAGGGGTCAAGTGGCGCTTGCCAATCTACTTGACCGCCGTGGTGGAGGGGCCGGCGCCTGAGGGGCAGCCGGACTGTACACCACGGCTCTCCACCCGACCCTATCCTGAGCACGCTCAAACGCCGTGTCTGAAAAAGTCTTCCAATCAGAACGAGTGCCACTAGGTTCGCCTAGCTGCTGAATCAGTTACAGTTACAGTTACATCGGCTTTCCAGCAAAGACTACCTGAATCAGTAGCTCAAGAAAATAGTGTCGGGAGGAGGCTGGAGGCCGGCCTTGCTGCCGAGCCACATCCATTGTGCAGTCAAAAGTTGTACGAGGAAGACGAGAAGCCGGCATGCGCATCACATGGCCTAGCCACTGCATTGATCGCTTTGCCACAAGGCTCTCAATTGGCTCAGTGTCGCACGCCTGCCGAATATAAGTTAATCTGTGCCGGTCGACCAGGCGCACACCCAGAATGCGACGAAGGCAGTTAGAGTGGGCAACCTCCAACCGAGTCAGTTGTGTTTTAGTAGGGGCCCATGTTTCGCAGCCGTACAGAAAGTGGGGCAGCACGAAAGTGTTGTAAACCCGCATCTTGGACTGCACTTGCATCTTCTTGCTGGCCCAAATCTTATCAAAAGACGCAAACACGCCCAGCGCGCGACCGACACGCACACCGATCTCCTTTTCCACACCACCACTCTGGGTTATCCAACTCCCTAGATACTTAAATGCAGAGACGGTCTTCACTTCACCACCAGTCAGCGCAAACGTGGGCAGATCCGCGTCAAAATCTGCTGGCAAAATCATCACTTCTGTCTTGGCGGCGTTGATTTGCATGCCAAAGCTAGAGGACACTTTGTCAAGGATTTTCAGCATAAGCGCCAACTGAGCTGGGTCATGCGAGAACAAACATAAATCGTCGGCATACATCAGCATTACTATGCGCTCAACCGACGACGACAACACAGAGCCGCCGGCTCGGGTCACGACTGACACGCCAGCCCCCTCTGGCATCATGTCTAGCGCCTTTTTCACTATGTGGTCAATAAAAACATTGAACAACACAGGAGCAATGACGCACCCCTGTCGCACACCAGACGAAACGGGGAATTCGTGCCCGATTTTCCCAGCCAGCCGCGCGGCAGCTGCTGTGTTGGTGTGAAGATCCTCCAACAGATCAATAATGTGCGGATGAACACTATATAATCTAAGGACTCTCCACAGTGCCGCACGGTTTATGCAATCGTAAGCTTTAGAATAGTCGACAAATGCCACAGCCATGCATTGTTTGTACTCGGCATGTGCCGCGCTCAGCGAGCGCAGAGTAAAAATCGCATCAACAGTGCCTCTGCTTTTTCTGAAACCACACTGAGCCTCATGCAACTGACCATCAACCTGCGTGGAGACGCGGTGCAGAAGTATGGCAGCGTACACTTTCCCGGCAATAGAGAGAAGGCTTATACCGCGGTAGTTACCAGGGGAGTCACGCGGACCCTTCCCCTTATATAACGGTGTGATAATAGCAGTTTTCCATTCCCTCGGGGCTCTCCCCGACCGCCATACGGCGATGATGACCCGGTGGAGCCATGCGATGGCAGGTGGGCACCGCAACAGCATGGCGTCCAGCTGGTCACCGCCCGGAGCGGCGGCCGAGCGCAACGCTCGCACACACGCCTCCGTCTCAGCCAGGTCAGGGGGGCGCCCGTGCGCCTCGTCCACCTCTGTGGCGCGTGTGAGCTCAAACGCCGCTACATCGTTCTCCAGCTGGTTCAGGGTCTCGTCGCTGAGCTTGGTCTCCCCGCCATATAGCTTGTCGAATGACTCTGTCATGGCCTTCAGCACCCCGTCTGATTCTTCTTGCGTAGATTCTTCTTGCGTAGCATGTCTTGCGCCTCAGCCACCTGCTGGCCGATCCACCTCTCCCTGTCTCTCTGCACAGCTGCGTCGGCCGCGCGGTTGGCGCGGTTACGCTCTCGTTTGGCAGCAGCAGACTTGCTCCTGAGCCATGCTGAGGGGGGGGTAGGACATACAATAAGCATGGTTAGCTGCGAACAAAACTAGTAGCCACTAAAGGAGGAGAGCGCTCTTACGTACCTTTTTCCCGATTATTAGGGGGGTTAATCGACCTTTTAAGGGACGGTATCAGCGGCTGGTTACTAGAAATTCTCTGAGGGAATGGACGTTTTAACCCTACTTTAGGGGGGCCTAAATAGGGGGCGGAATCCACAGTGAGCGCCAAGACCGCCCAATCGAGTTCGCGCAACCCTGTGCAGACCTGCTTGTCGGTCGTGCACGACGCACGTGCGTGGGGTCCCGCGTGACCCGAGGCCCATTGCCAGAGCCACATCCACTGTGGCCGCTCACATCCACCAGCCCCGCACATCCGCCGCCCCCACCGGAGGCGCGACATGCCGGGCGGGCGCCGGATGGGCGACGGGCAAGAGCCAGGGATGGGCGTTGGGCGGGCACCCGGACGAGTGCGCCACACGCTCGGTCGGGCGGGAGTACAACAGCGCCGCGTTGGCCGAAGACCGACGTGGTGCCGTGGTGCGTGTGGGTGTACCCGTTCCCTGGTCATGACGTGTCTCGGCCATCAAGGCGTGGCACGTGCACGTGCCTGGCGTCAAGCACGTCAAGCATGCCTGCCACCCTGCAGGCGACTGTGACGCGGAAATCGCAGCCGCGCCGTGTCCCGGCACAGCCGGCGGTGGCGGCTGCGGCTGTGGCGGTGATGCCATGTGCGACGGCGACGACGCCAGCAGGAGCGCGTGTGGGTCGGACGATTGGATGGACGACGACGGTCGCAGCGGCAAACGCAGGCGGGCGGGGGCCCCGGGGGGGGAGGGGGCACCAAGCGGCCTTAACAGGGGCGTTGGGCCACGCCCGTTCCCTGGTCATGACGTGTCTCGGCCATCAAGGCGCGGCACGTGCACGTGCCTGGCGTCAAGCACGTCAAGCACCCCTGCCACCCTGCAGGCGAATGTGACGCGGAAATCGCAGCCGCGCCGTGTCCCGGCACAGCCGGCGGTGGCGGCTGCGGCTGCAGCGGTGATGCCATGTGCGACGGCGACAACGCCAGCAGGAGCGCGTGTGGGTCGGACGATTGGATGGACGACGACGGGCGCAGCGGCGAGCGCAGGCGGGCGGGGGCCCCGGGGGGGGGGGCACCAAGCGGCCTTAACAGGGGCGTTGGGCCACGCCAGACGCGGGACGGTGGGCTTGTGGCGCTAACTAGCTAAGCGGGGCTCGGGGTGGGGTGGTGCTTCAGTTGGAAGTGTTCAGGTAGCATAGTAGTACACTGCACTGGCACCAGTATGGTTTTTAGTAGAGCGACTGCACTGTTGTTGACATGTGAAGGAGTGCAGGCAGTTGGTGTCTTTTTCAACAAGAGTGCAAGAGTGTAAGAGGGCTCCTGAGGATGTTGCAACTACATCGGTTTCAAGCGTAGTCGACATCATTGTCTTTGACGTATTTTCATAAATTCACACCTCTCTTCTACCACCCTCCTTGCTAGTATCGTATGAGTACACCGGTTACTCGGTCTTTAGAGCAAGGGGTTGTGGGCACAGTGACAGGACAATTCGAGGGCGCAACACCATTTTAGACTGGTGCCGTTCCCAAGTGAGATAGATGTGTTTGGGTGGATTCGAAGAACGCGGTAATGTGGCAGCATGAACGCGCACTCCCTTTGCTTATTCTTGGTTCTTGACCCCCCTTCCCAATTACCGTGGGGCTCTCTTATGTCACCGAGTGATGTGATTGGATAGCAGCGCAGAGTACAGGTCGTGGTATTATGTAAAATGCTTCCAATCTCCCACATCTCGATGCAACGGCGCATGCGACACGACGACGGGGGGCATCTGCCGCAGAAACATGAGCATCGCAGCCCCCACACACAATCATTTCAGTCCCCCCCCCCCCCCTGGCTCTGCGGAGGCCGAGCAGCCGCCATCACGCACGCAATGTGTGTGTTGGACGTGCACGGCAAGGCAGGCGACAGCTGCAGTGTGGCGTGTGTGTGTGTTCCCGGGCACACGCGTGTGCCCCCCCCCCCTTGCTCTGCGGAAGCCGAGCAGCCGCCATCACGCACGCCAAGTTCAACCTGGGTTAAACAGTAAGAAGAGAAAACCCACGGTAAACCCCGGGTTCAAATCAGGTTTAACCGTTTGCCGAGTTAAACCTAGGTTAAACCCCTTCAGGTTGAACCTTGGTCAACCACGTAGCAGTTTTACCCAGGGTTGAACCCAGGTTCAGCTAAGGTTTAACCAGGCGCAGGGTTCAACCCGGGTTTACCCTTGGTTCAACTCAGGTTTACCCCCCCCCCTCTGTAGGGGTGAGTGGATCAAGCGAGCCGAGCCGTCGCCCGCCCAACTCCCCCGGGCGCCCCCCAGGTCCCCGTCGACTTCCGGTGCGCAGGCCTGGCCGTCCATGCTGCCAGCCAGTCAGTGTGGTGGCACACGGCAGCTGCCAGCCGACTCGCCACAGCTGCACTACCGCGGCATGCTCGCCCACCTGGGGAAGTGGCTGGAACTGATGGAGCTGCCGAGTCAGTGAGGGCAGGTCCACCAGCCGCCGCCTCGGCCCAGGCTGTGAGAGAGAGCTCACACCAACAGCAGCGACGCCCTCGCGGTGGTGCTCGCTGTGGTCCAGGCGCAGACGCAACAGATTGCGTCCCTCGTGGACCTGGTGCACCTCCTGGTGAGCCGCGTCCCCGGGGCGCCCATGCAGATGCCGCATGAAGTGCCGCATGCGGCCCACAGTGCGCCCCGCGCGGCGCCTGCTGCCAAGGCTGCTCAGCCTGCCCGGCCCGCTGCTGCTGCCGCCCCTGTGGCGTCGGCAGCGGGCGCGCCGGCGGCGGAGCGGCCTGCCGCGGCGGGCGCCGCGCGTGCCGCATCTGCGCGCGGCCCCTGCCGTCGGGGGGGGCTGCCCGCGCGTGTGGGCAAAACGTCGCTGTGCCGCAGCCACGTGCTGTCCATCCCTGTGGCAGCCGCCACCAGGCTCATAGCGGGCCATGGCTCTGAAGGCCAGATGGCGCGCGACGGGATCGTGCGCGGCGCACTGCGCGACGCCTCCTACTTGGGGTCCACGCGGCATGTGAGGCGGCTGTTCAGTGACTGCTATGGTTCCGAGGAGACGGCGGTGGCGGCGGCGGCTGTGCGGGTTGCTGCAGCCGCCGTGGACGGCGTCAGCCTGCCCGTCTGCCTGGCTATGAATCTCGTGCGCTTTGTGCACGACGTCTCTGGCCGGGATAGGCCGGCTGGTGGCGGGGTCGTGTCCGCGTCGTTCCTCAACGCCAAGCCTGCCGTCGGGGGCATTGGTGTGGAGCCGCGCCGGGGCGGCGTGCTACGTGTGCTCTTTACCGTGGCGTCTGACGCTGTGGCCGACACCGTCGTGCGCTCCCGCCGCAACCTGCGCGACGTGGACCTGTCGGCTGCCGTCTTCGACGTCCTCAGTGACCACGAGGAGGCGCAGCACCGGGCGCTGTGGCCCGCTTTCCTCGCCGCCAAGGCTGCGGGGAAGCGGGCGCAGTTCCACCGCGCGCGCCTCGTCGTTGACGGCGAGCGGGTGCCTGCACCTGCTTGCTAGATGGCATTCCCTCTGGGGGTGTTTTTGAAGGGGAGGTGGCGCCACACGCGTGCGGTGGCGGGTGCGGTGTGGTCGCTGAGTAGAGTGCTGCGGCGGGTGTGCTACTAGCCCCGCTTCCGGTGGTCTGCGGGAGGGCTGTTTGGTCCCTTCATGGTTTTATACCTTGGGTCCGCCCTCTGGCCATTTGAGGGGCTGGGTGTGCAGCCTGCACAGTGGTGCTGCTTGCTTGGCGCCCGCCACCAAGTGTGGATGGCGTTACCGTGGGCTACTTGTAGCTTGACCTTTTGTGGGCCTTGAGCCTTGTTTCTCTAAGTCCCACTGGAGCTTTGGAACCGTACGTGTGACCGCCAGAAGTGGATTGTAACCAAACATCATCATCATCAGTGACTCACACGCGATTTCAGTATTTTCTGCACAATCTCGACCTCTCGTTGCCCCACTGTTGCCCCTAGCCGACACGAAACCAAGACCGAGACCCCGCCCCCCCCCCCCCCTGATCCCTAGCTAGCTGACGCTTGTGTAGTGGCAGGGGGGGGGGGAGGAGGGGCAACCTTATTCTTTTGACTTCCTGGTAGGCTGGCGAGCTGTGTGGCCTTGCGGGCTCTCCTAGTAGAGCCCCCCTAGACGTGAAGTCTACGCCATAAATCACGCCCCGGGGTCCTCCAGGCGCGTACGTGTAAACCCTGTAAATCCTGTTGCCCCTAGGAGGTAACAGTAACAGTAACACGGGGTTTCCAGCTAAGCAGGCTACTCTTCTACTAGAGACACCCGCCGATACTCCAGCACACTTAAGTACTAGAGTACCGCCGGCTCCCGGCCGATAGACTACCGCTCCCGCCGGCTAGACTACCCCAAACAGCGGTCTCTGAGAGACATGTCTGGCAAGGAGCATATAGGAGAGGACCTTCCTCAAGGTCACAGTAGTGGCCTTGTGGCCAGTCAAGCCGGCAGAGCCGACTGGCGCTGACTGGAACGGTCCCCGCCTGGCAGTGCATGGCTGTCCAGCTCTCGTTTGCATGGGGCTCAGCCGGCGCCCCATGCCTCATGCATGGCCAGGTCCCACCCTCCAGGGGTGCATGGACGACAGAGTTGTCATGGAGGCTGCCTGAAGACCTTCCAACGCCAGTCACCGGCAGACGAGCGACCCCGAGGATGAGCGCGGTGACGAACGCTGCGATTGGTGAAGCGGATTTACTCTGTGTTGCCTCGGCGGTCGCCACCGCTGAAGCCGTGATGGTAGCCCGCCTCCACGGGCAGCCATCTTGACCAATGTCCAGCATGCATTGACGGGCGCCAGCTCCTCCGCTCGTCGATCAACTCGTCGAGATCGGTGCCGCATGGCGTCCTGCATGGGGGGAGGATAAGGGCCGTCTCCCAGCACGGGCCGCGGCAGCGCCGCGGCTACTCGCCAAGCCATGGCAGCGCCGGGCAAGCCGCTCCTGAAGTGTTCCACCGAGGGGCAGTCTAGCAGGAGCCGGGCCAGTCGTATTTTACCCCGCTCGTCAGCGGCACGGAGATCCTCGTCACCAGCAGCGCCGCATTGCTGGGTCTAGGGCTCGGCGACGAGAACGCGCCTCAATTCATCGAGCCCCTAGGAGGAGCGGGTGTAAATTATCAATGGGGGAAATTATCACTTATGAGTATGCAAGAGCTTCCACAACCAGCATCCTGCGTGCACATGCCCGCCCTAGTTGCCTCCCTGGGTGTATGTGACGGGGAGCAGGTGCCGCGCACGCGTGGCGGCAGGTGCGGTGTGGTCGCTGGGTAGTGTGTTGCGTCAGGCGTGCTATTGATGGGTATTCGTGTTTAGGGCTTAGGTTTAGCTACGTTTAGGGTTTAGGGCTAAGGGTTCATGATTTATGGAAACCACGCCCATGCCCACGCCGACGCCCACGCCTCTAAAGCTGTTCAACTAATCAAGCCATGCCCAGAATCTGGCGAATCACTACACGCACCCAGTAGTGTTGCTTCACACCTTGTCGAACGGCACGTGGGCGTTGCACACGTGCCCACTAGGACAGCCGCCCATCATCTCAAGCCCCGCCCAGAGCTACCAAAGTGCGGCCGCACCTTACTGCAAGCTGTAAAGCACGCGACATTACCCAATGTGGGTCAGCTTGCAACCCACCAAGTTTGCGTTGCTGCACTACAGCACGGGCCTGGCAAAACCTTATGTTAGCACGTGCGGCCATGCTGCCACTCACAGATGAACTTTCTGATCTCCCACTCTCTGTTCTCACTTTGCTGCCTCTGTCTGTCGCTCGTGCATTCTCTTTATTATCCCAATCTCCGCCTTTCCAGTCTCTCCCTCGCGCTTTTTCTTTCCCTTCATTCAATATCTCTTTCTGTATTTTTACTCCTCTCTGTTTGTTTCTTGTTTTGGTTTTCTCTCATTCTCCCTCTTGCACACACAACGCAACCATTCTCTCTCTTGCACCACACCACACCGTCCTCTGTTCAAGTGGCTGACCAAGGCCGATGGACACATGCCCTGCAATCACATGTACGTGCTTGCTCCCCTTCCTCGCTGCTTTCCACCCTCTCAAATCGCCAGAGTTTCTCCTTAGCCCATCCTCAAACTCCACTCCCATCTGACCTGCACATGTGAACCCACTTAGGTCAGCTGGCTGATCAAGACCGATAGGGAAATGTGGAATAGGCGGCGGCTTCCCGAGCTGAAGAGTGGGCAGGTACGGATTCAGTGCGAACTGCCCTCAATCAAAAACTCTTTCACCTAAACATATATTTGGTGGGTGCACATTGGTAGCATGCGGAAAGTTGTGCATCTGCTACGCTCTTGCTGCGCACTTGCCCAGAAGTTGGATTAGCGCGCTGGCACGTATAAGTGAAGCTTCCCCACTGAACGAGCCTCGCCCCAAAGTTGGATAAGCGCGCACACTCACATAAAAGCGCCTCCCCTACACTCTATGAGCCTTGCCCAGAAGTTGGATTAGCGCGCTGGCACGTAAGAGTGAAGCTACCCAACTGAACGTGCCTCGCCCCAAAGTTGGATTAGCGCGCACACTCGCAGAAAAGGGCCTCCCCTGCACTCACTGAGCCTTGCCCAGAGGTTGGATTAGCGCGCAGGCACGTATAAGTGAAGCTCTCCAACTGAACGAGCCTCGCCCCAAAGTTGGATCAGCGCGCACCCTCGCAGAAAAAGGGCCTCTTCTACACTCTGTGAGCCTTTCCCAGAGGTTGGATAGCGCGCTGGCACGTGTCAGTGAAGCTACCCAACTGAACGAGCCTCGCCCCAAAGTTGGATTAGCGCGCACACTCGCATAAAAGTGCCTCACCTACTCTCTCTGAGCCTTGCCCAGAGGTTGGACACTCACGGACACTCTAAATACATGCCCTCTCGATGTAACTGCGTTGAAATTGGTAGGCGCCGGATTGATCGCGCAGTTGCCCACATCCAGAGTCAAAATTTTCGACGTATTCCTTCGTTGCGCGAGCCATTTGTGCAGCGTGGTACTACGGCCCATGCAATGCCCCAGGGGGCAGCTTCTGCCTCACATAGACAGGGGCCGTATCCACTCAGCTGCCTAGTTGTGTCCAGCTGCTGCAAATCGCCACTCAATCACCCACAGCTGCTAAAAGTGGCATGCTGCCCCCTGAGACACCTGTCTGCATCCCCCCAGCAGGGTTACACGGTACGTGAGTACACGCACATACTTATTTTTCATACGTACGTACTTACGTACGTGAGGGAGCGCATACGTACGCCAAGTAAGCAGCACTATACGCCTTTTACTTGAAGCACAACGACGGCCATAACTCACGCTCCTGGACTTGGATCGAAACCATTCTACTTTCATTGGAACGCTTGTAACAGGGGCTATCCTGACCATTGCTCGTGTGCAGCGGTTCACTGCAGTAGGGGGGGTGGGCCTTGGGTTCTGCTGCAACACCACGCGCGTGTGCTTGCAACAATGCACACAAAACGGGCGTCACTCCCTGCCCTCTGCCTGGATTTGAACCATTCGACTTGTATTTGAAAGCTTGTAACACGGGGTATCTGTACGACCCCAGTACGTAGCAGTGCACTGCAGGAGGGGGGCGTGTCTGCGGGGGTGCTGCAACACACCATGCGCGCGCGTGCTCGCACCGCACCAAAAACAAAAACGGCAGCAACTCCCTGCCCTCCAGGTCGCCCCCTACTAGAACGCACTGGATAGCCCTTTCTATCAACTTTCCAGTGCATGTTTAACGGTTGCAATCCCAGCACAGGAGCGTGAGCTATGGCCGTTTTTGTGTTTCAAGTAAAAGACGTGTAGTGCTGCGGCGTCTCGATTTTCGCACGCGTACTTACGTATTCCCCCAAAATACCTACGTACGTGCGCTCCATACCCGAAATACGCACGTATCGTGCAACCCTGCCCCCCAGCAGGCAGGGGCAGTGCGCTGCGTGTATGCATGCTGCAGCCCATGCACTCCCTCCCTGCATGCGCGTTATCCGCGCAACGCAATGCCCGCTTTTTTACGCGCCAAGCCCCCATATACCCTGCCCCCACATATTTGGGGGCGTATGCGGTGCCTTGGGGGTACACACTGCACACCTCCCCCCCCTGCCCCCCACACACGCACCCCACGCTGTGCGCTCTACACACGTGCGCGCCGCTGCGCCTAGGATCCCCACTGGGCGCTGCCTGACAATATCCACACGAGCACTGGTTCTTGTTCTCCCTCTCCCGGGTCATCTTTGGGTGCGGCCAGCAAAAAACAGTCTGCAGCACGTAACAGGCAGCGTATTCGACCTTGCTCGGCGTATATCGCCCGAGCACTACGGACGGGTGGCTGGCTACTAGTGGTGGAGGGCTTTTGGGTCGGGGCCTAGACAGGGCACTTGGCCCCCAGATCTGACTCCTCCCCGTCTGACTTCTCCCCGTCGCTGTCATGCCGGCCGAGGTGCGGGCGACGGCCACTCACTCCAAGCCTGGCCCTGCCCCTGGCCCTGATGGCATCCCGAAGGATGTGTGGCACAAGCTCTTGGGTAGCTCCCTCAAACCCACGCCCCGAGGGTGCGTGCTGTAAACTGTGAACTGTAAACACAAGCTGGGCGAGACAGCCTTTGTGCTCCTGGTGGCGGTCTTCACCATGGTGGGCATAACAGCCCCGCTTTTGGTGGCTTGGGGGGGGGGGCTTTTTGGTCCTTCATCACGCCCTTTGTGGTCATAAAGCTCCGCCGAGACCTCCGCCTTCCATCCACAGGAGGGATTGAGTGTGGAGCCAGCACTGCCTACCGCCTAACAGGCAGCGTATTCAACCTCGGCGTAAGGCGCCCACACACTAGCAGGTGGCTGGGTAGCGCTACTCGTGGTGGGGGCCTAGTGGTTCGGGGCGTAATTCAATGCCCCATGCAGTTTTCAAGTGTCCCAGCCGCCTCCCCGCAGGGCACAGCCGGGGTTTACAAGCCCGGGATCGTGTACAGCAACACGAGGAGGGGACACGCTGCAGCTCAGCTATATCAACTAGTGTATAGCAAAACGAGGGAACAAACCCGCCGCCGCAGCTCAGCTATGGCAACTTGTGTATAGCAAAACGAGGGAACAAAACACGTCTCGAGATCCGCTACAACACCTCCCAGTCGTCGCGTTGCCGCAGGCTGCCGCTGCCCTGCCGCAGGCTGCCACTCCCCCCACTCCCCAACTGCTGCCACCCGGAAATCAAACTACCCGATGACGGCGCGTCCGCCAGCTGCCCCCCAGCTGCCCACCCGCCGGGCTCGGAGCACATCGGGCTCCCGGGGTCGGACAGTGTGCGTCGGTGCAGCAGCCGCGCGTCGCCCCCGCCCCCGCCCCCGCCCCCAGGGGGTGGTTCAGCCCTTGCCCCAGGCCCAGCACCGGCTGTGTAGCCGCCACCACTGTGCTGTTGACCGTTCCTGCGGCTGCTGCTGCCCGCGTTCGTGTCGCAGCCAGAGGAGGGAGCGACGGGTGCTGGCTCGGCGCACGCGGCCGCGGCGTGCCCCCCCAACGCCCTCGGCTCCTCGCCCTCGCCCACGTCCTCCTCGTCGCTTGCGGTGTCGCTCATGCTCTCCACGCGTGCGCACCACGCGGCGCCCATCGCCTGCGCGTGCGGCGAGTGTGGGGTGGGGGTGGAGGGAGGCAGGGTCGCAAACCAATACCCTGAGCCTAGCCTCTAAGGATGCTCCTGGTTAGTGACGGGTATAAATTACCTGAGGTGTGGAATCCCCACGCTCCACACGATTAGGCCTCTTATAAGCTGAGCTTTGGATGGAGGCAACAATCAAGCGCGAGGCAGAGCTCCTGACATTCACAATCACTGACACCCTTCCTCTTCAACAACCCCGAGAGCTGTTCATATAGGGAGTTTGCAACAGTCGCCACAGTTGACGCTGCACGGGTGTATCTGCACCACGTGCTCGTCGGCGTGCCCGTTCCGGGCGCGCACCTCATCCACACCGTTCACACCAATGTCCACACCGCTGGCGCCACGAGTGACCGTCAGCAGGGGTGCGCCCGGGAAGCGGCGAGAGAGGTCCTCCAGCCGTGCGGTGAGGGACGCAAGCTGCGCGGGTGGGGGGTGGGGGGTGGCGGGGGCGGCGGGGGGGAGGGATGCGCGGGGGTGAGTGGTCGATTTTACAGTTTGTTGGACGCCTTAAATAGCGCATTATGATGGCGCGTTGAGAGACCGACATGCATGAGCGATGGGTCACCCATGCCCCCTCCCTCAACCAAACGTAACCCTCCACCCCCTACATCCCCTACCCCCTTAAGACACTCCCGCCCTCGCTGCTTTTGATAGAACCACCGACTCCAGCACGCACGAGCAACGCGTCCATCCCCCTGATGCCCCAAACCAGATAACCCCCAACCCCGGCCCTGGCCCTGAACGCTAATAAACCTCTCCCCACCTCGGTGCGTGACAAAACTCAACCCCCCAGCGCGAGCGACGCGCCCATCCCCCTGATGCCCCAGATAAACCCCAACCCTGGCCCTGGCCCTGAACCCTTATAACCCTCTCCCTACCTTGGCGCGTGACGAAACCAGGGATCCCAACGCGCGCGACAGGTCCACCCCCCTCGTGCCCCAACCAGATAACCCCTAACCCCGGCCCTGGCCCTGAACCCTAATGACCCTCTCCCCACCTCGGTGCGTGACAAAACTAAAACCCTCAGCGCGAGCGACGTGCCCACCCCCCTGATGCCCCAAACCAGATAACCCCCAACCCCGGCCCTGGCCCTGAACCCTAATAACCCTCTTCCCACCTCGGCGCGTGACGAAACCAGGGACCTCAACGCGAGCGACAGGTCCATCCCGCCCATGCCCTAAACCAGATGAAGCCCAAACCTGGCCCTGAAGCCTAATCTGAACCCTAACCCTCTCCCACCTCGGAACGCGACGAAACCAGAAACCCCAGCGCGAGCGACGGGTCCATGCCGCCCATCGGCATGAGGCGCGGCTGGCCGCAAAAGTAGGATCCACACCCGGACGGCAGGGGGGCGACAGGCTGTTCTTCGTGCGGATCCAAATACATGAGATTCTGCGCACGTGCATGCGCACGTGCGCGCGTGGGGTGTGGCATGCGTGTGTGTGTGTGTGTGGCGCGAGCGTGGGCGCAACCGTGGCGCGAGCATGGGTGGCGTTGGCATGCGTGTGTGTCGTTCACGGTTCAGGTTCCAGGGTTCAGCCTCGCACCGCGTGTGCACCATGCTGCGCCGCATGGCGGTGAGCTCG
Organism: Chlamydomonas sp. UWO 241; assembly: GCA_016618255.1. Classification (NCBI taxonomy): domain Eukaryota; kingdom Viridiplantae; phylum Chlorophyta; class Chlorophyceae; order Chlamydomonadales; family Chlamydomonadaceae; genus Chlamydomonas; species Chlamydomonas priscui. The sequence goes on from VFSX01000080.1 coordinate 119,401, forward strand.
TGATCCAGTGGCTGCATGCGCGGCAAGCCGCCGTCGCCTCTCCACCGACTGCCCGCGCATGCACACACATACACGCACACACATGCACACACACACACACACAAACCAGATGGCTGACTTCCTTGGCGCCTGCTTCGAGACACGCACCGCGTGCAAAGCAATCATGATGTCAGGCAACATGCTCAAGGTATAATTCTGACAGCTACCGGCCTCTTTCCTAGGGTTGCCTAGGGTTTGGTTCCTAAGGTATAATGCGCCATCAAAGGCGTCTGACAGACTGTAAAGTCGACCACACAAACACGCGCACACGCGCTTTCACCCCACCTCATCCTGTTGCCCCACGAAGAACAGCAAGGCGCCCGGCCGCCCACCTGCGATGCCCACTGACTGCCCACGCATGCCCACACACATGCACACTTACATGCACATGCACACACATACACACAAACACGCTCACACACGCATACGCCCCACCTCATCCTGGTGCCCCACGAAGAACAGCAAGGCGCCCGGCCGCCCACCTACAATGCTCACCAACTGCCCGCGCATGCCCACACACACGCACACAAACGAGATGGCTGACTGCCTTGTTGCCTGCTTTGAGACACGCACCGCGTGCACAGCAACCATGATGGCAAGTGGCATGCTAAAGGCCTAATTCTGACAGCTTCCGGCCTCTTTCCTAAGGTCTAATGCGCCATCCAAGGCGTCTGACGGACTGTAAAATCGACCACACAAAACACGCTCACACACGCGTACGCCCCACCTCATCCTGTTGCCCCACGAAGAACAGCAAGGCGCCCGGCCGCCCACCTGCGATGCCCACTGACTGCCCGCGCATGCCCACACACATGCACACTTACATGCACAAGCACACACACACAAACACGCTCACACACGCATACGCCCCACCTCATCCTGGTGCCCCACGAAGAACAGCGACGCACCCGGTCGCCCACCTACTATGCCAACGCTCTCCGGCCACGTGAGCGCGTGCTTGAGCTGCGGGGTAGTGGGGAGGGAAGGGAGGCGAGTGGAGGGGCGGAGGGGGCGGAGCGGATGAGGGGGAGGACGGGGAGGGAAGGGAAGGAAAGGGGAGGAAAGGGGAGGGAAGGGGAGAGGGGGGGGGGGGAGAGGAGGGCGGAGGGACGGGGAGGGAAGGAGGAAGGGAGGGGGGGGGGGGGGTAGACAGGGCTTAGTATGCGCATGTGTGAGTGGGGTGCACCTCGACACGACCACATATGCCTGGCACGGAATGGCACGAAACAGTTACAGTTACAGTTACAGTTACATCGGCTTTCCAGCAAAGACTATCTCTAGTCCTAGTACCACTGCCTAGACCCAAGTCCAGTTCTGGCCCTAACAATTACTTGTGAGGAGCGGTAGCCACCAGCCGGCTGCCTGCCAACGTGTAGTCCCAGAGCAAAAAGGAGAGCTATTGTGCGACGCCTCCAAAATAGGTCCTAACTGCTTCTAGGGGATAGGGGGTCAAGTGGCGCTTGCCAATCTACTTGACCGCCGTGGTGGAGGGGCCGGCGCCTGAGGGGCAGCCGGACCGTACACCACGGCTCTCCACCCGACCCTATCCTGAGCACGCTCAAACGCCGTGTCCGAAAAAGTCTTCCAATCAGAACGAGTGCCACTAGTTTCGCCTAGCTGCTGAATCAGTAGCTTAAGAAAATAGTGTCGGGAGGAGGCTGGAGGCCGGCCTTGCTGCCGAGCCACATCCATTGTGCAGTCAAAAGTTGTACGAGGAAGACGAGAAGCCGGCATGCGCATCACATGGCCTAGCCACTGCATTGATCGCTTTGCCACAAGGCTCTCACGAAGGCACGAAACACGACACAGCATCACCCAAGCCCAAGCATCCAAGCAGGGCACATGTATCGTAGTACCGCTTTGTCTTGCTGATTAAATTATTCCGAGGACGTGCCGGCAAAGTCGATTAAAACATGCCGAAAAAGAAGAAAAAATGCCAAAAGTGACGTCAAAAGAGGGGAAATTACCCCCAAGTCCAGCGGCAAGGCACCCAAATTCTAAACAAGTACCCCCTTTATAAAAGTGACAGCAAGGCAAAGCGGTACTACGGTACTTTTCTGGATCAAGATCCGTCTGTTGTTCGACCCAAACACTCCCTCTAGTCAACCAAACCATGAGTACTCACCTGTGGGAAGTAGAGCGGGTGCACCTTGCCTACGCCCAGTGTGAGCGGGATCAGCAGCAGCACAGGCGCCGCCGCCGCCGCTGGGCCTGGCTCGTCGCGTCCGGTCGCCGCCTGCGGGTCGCAGCCCGCGGTTGCCGCCCGCGGTCGCCCCCCACGGTCGCCGCCGCTGCTGCTGCTGCTGCCGGGGGCCCGCTGCTGCAGCTGCTGCTGCCGGGTCGTTGCTGCTGCTGCTGCTGTTGTTGCTGCCGCTGCTGCCGGGTTGCCGTTCGCGGACGACGCTGCTGCTGCTGCTGCTGCCGCTGACGCCGCTTGGGGCGGTGCCGCTGCTGCTGTTGCTGCTGCCGGGTCGCCGCCCGGGTCGCCGCCCGCGGTCGCCGCCGCTGCTGCTGCTGCTGCCGACGCCGCTTGGGGCGGTGCCGCTGCTGCCGACAGCCCTGCTGCTTCCCCTCCTGCCGATGCAGCCGCTGCTGTCGATGCTGCCGTGGGCGTGTGCGCCGTGTGGCCCGCGCCAGCAAAGACGTCACCCCAGGCCGCCGCCGCCGCCTCCTCCCCGCCCTGCCGTGCGCCTGCTGCGCCCGGCGTTGAACCAGCGCTGGCGCCGCTGCCGTCCCTGCCGCTGATGGGAGCAGACGCGCTGGTGCGCTGCTGTACTGTGAGGCTGCCGCACGCAGATGCACCCGGCCCTGCGTGTCTCTGTCCAATCCCGTTCCCGTTGCTGTCGGCTCCACGGTGTTTCACCGGCCCTGTCATGCCGCTGGCTGCGCTGCACCGCCTCTCACCGTCCTGACACCCCTGCACCCCGAACTGCCGCTGCTGCTGCTGCCACCCCTGCACCCCGGCCTGCTGCTGCTGCTGCTGCCCCTCCTGCTCCTCCACCTGCTGCCGCTGCTGCTCCTGCTGCTGCTGCTCCTGCTGTTGCTGCTGCTGCCCCTCCTGCTCCTCCATCTGCTGCTGCTGCTGCTGCCCCTCATGCCCCTCACGCCCCTCCACCTGCTGCGCCTCCACCTGCTGCTGCTGCTGCTGCTGCTGCTCCTGATGCCGCCCCATCAGCGCGTCAACACCAGCACCCCCGCCCTCGCACGCCTCGCCGCCGGGCGCCCATGCCGCTGCCGCTGCCCCAAACAGCGCGTCTGCCGTGGAATCGGCGTGCAGGCTCGGCGCGCACCCACTGGGGTCCCACACCACGTGCACGCGCAGGTCGAGGAGCGAGCCACCTGTGGGGAATGTTACCGGGGGGGAGGGGGGGGGGCAAAAGTTCACGGCCGACATGGACTGCCTCCTGCGTGCGTATGTTCCAGACCTGTGCAAAGAGCCGTCCAATATCCCTGGGTTGCCAGGCTCCTGGGGGGGGGGGGGGGGGGGCAGGTCACCTGGCTAGGGGATTCACCCCTAGGGCCATGGGTTCCCCTGCATTTGCCCAGCGTAAGTCCAGAAGGGGTGCACGTGCAGGCCAAGGAGCGAGCCACCAGTGGGGAATGTTCAGGGTTGCAAGCTCTCGCCGAGAGCAGCATAACGGCATGCGTTGCGTGAACACCCGCTATGTGGTACGCCTGGTATGAGCGGTCAAAGTTGCTCAAGCCGGGAACAAACCAATTACTAAAATCCTTCCCACAGGGGGGGGGAGGGGCAGTTCGCCTGCCAGGCTGCTGGGGGGGGGGGGGGAGGTCACCTGGTTAGAAGCTATACCCCCAGGGCCATGGGCAGGCCATAGGTTCACCCGCATTCACCCAGCTTGAGTCTAGAAGGGGGGCGCGGGGCGCACGGCCAGGCAGCATGGGCGAGCTCTCACGTAGTAGTAGAGTGTGGTACTTTGCCGAGGGGCGAGCCACGCGGGAAGTGTGTTTTGGGGGGGCCAGGCTGCTGGGAGCGGGGCGTTGGGGCAGGTTGTGTCCCGCCCCTGACTGCACTACCTGGCTAAGGCTCCGAGGTGTCAGATCCATACGCGGTCAAGTGCAGGCTACTTGGCACACTGTGCTGGTGATGTGTGCATGGAGAGGAGATTGTGGCGGGCATTGAGGAGATTGCTGGCGGGCATTGAGGAGATTGCTGGCGGGCATGGAAGAGATTGCTGGCGGGCATGGAGGAGATTGCTGGACTGCATGGAGGAGGGGATTGACGTTTGCTGCCGCTACGGTGGAGGTCTAGGGGGCGCAATCTCCCGGGCCTGTGAACCCCGACCGTGCCCTCACAGGAAGAAGTCAGACCTGGGGGCCAAGTGCCCTGTCTAGGTCCAACCCCGACCTACTAGCCCCCGACTTGAGTAGCCAGCCACCCATCTGTAGTGCTTGGGCGATATACGCCGAGCAAGGTCGAATACGCTGCCTGTTAGGTGCGTCACACACGACTGTAAAATCTATCATCATCATCAGTCGCACATATCGACCGCGTGCCAGTGCCCGGTGGGAAGGATGTTAGTAATTGATGTTTTCCCGGCTCGAGCAACTTTGACCGCTCATACCACGCGTACACTACATAGCGGGTGTTCGCGCAACGCATGCCGTTGTGCGAACGGCATGCGTTTCGCTGCTCTCGGCCAGAGATCTCCAACGCACCCCTCCACGCCCTCTCCCATCAAGTGTGGGGTGGTTTTTTCGGAGATGTGAAATCCGGCTCCGAGCGGTGTACGGCTTGCGGGGGGATCACTGCCCCCCGACCGCTCCCCACTCGACCCACCTTGCGCGCGGCACCTGTTCACCACAAGAACAACAAACCCAAAACCACGTTCCACAAGCACAAACTCCTGAACTCTAGGAGGAAGGGGGGTAAATGATCAAAAGTATAGGTTAAGAGGCCCATAACTCTAGAGGTCACACGGAATAATATCGCAGCGGCCCAGGATGAGGCACAGCGTCCAACCACCCACCTGTTAAAGTACGCCTGTGCTGCATGCTGTCTCAACTGATTGTGATCACTCTCACTCTCTCTCTCTCTCTGAGGTGGTCTCTCTGTGGTGGTCCTCACCCCTATCCCGCCCTAACCAGACCCACTACACACACAAACACACACCTCCACCTGGCACAGCGCCCCACCAACACACACACACACACACACACACACCACCAGACACACATACACACACATACACACACACACACAGCGCCCACCAACACACACACCTGGCGCACGCAGCACGGCGGCCTCTAGGCTGCGACACAGCGCCCAGGGGCCGAGCCAACGGCCGGGTAGCACGCTGCGGTGTGTGTGTGTGTGTGTGTGTGCGTGTGTGTGTGTGTGTGTATGTTTGTGCACGCGTGTGTGTACGTTTGTGCACACATGTGTGAGTATGTGTGCGCGCGTGTGCCCGTGTGTGTGTGTGTGTGTGTGTGTGTGTGTGTTGGTGCGTTTGTGTGAGGGGCCAGCAGCAGCAGCAGCAGCAGCAGCATGGCTATCACAGCAGCGAGTACGTGAACTCGCCCACCCAAAGGCCCGTCCCCCGGAGCGCAGATCGAGCGCGGGCACGCTGAGCGGCGCATGCACGCAGCACACGCGCACACGGGCAGCACGCCACGGAGATCTCCAGCCAAGGCGATCTCCAGCCAAGGCTGCTTAACCAAAGGCCCGCCCCGCGGAGCGCATATCGAGCGATTGCACACTGCGTGGCACATGTACGCAGCACACGCGCACACGGGCATCACGCCACGGCGATCTCCAGCCAAGGCGATCTCCAGCCAAGGCTGCGTACCCAAAGGCCCGCCCTGCGGCGCAGATCGCGCGAGGGCACGCTGAGCGGTGCATGAACGCAGCATACGCGCACAGGCAACACGCCACGGTGATCTCCAGCCAAGGCTGCTTATCCGAAGGCCCGCCCCGCAGCGCAGGTCGAGTGCACACTGCACAGCACATGTACGCAGCACACGCGCAAACGGGCAACACGCCACGGCGATCTCCAGCCAAGGCTGCTTACCCGAAGGCCCGCCCCGCGGCGCAGATCGAGTGCACGCTGAGCGGCACATGCACGCAGCACACACGCGCACATGCAACACGCCACGGCTATCTCCAGCCAAGGGTGCTTATTCAAAGGCTCGCCCCGCGGCGCAGATCGAGCGAGGGCACACTGCGCGGCACATGTACGCAGCACACGCGTGCACAGGCGACACGCCAATACGATATCCAGCCAAGGCTGCCCACCCAAAGGCCCGCCCCGCAGTGCAGATCGAGCGAGTGCACACTGCGCGGCACAAGCACGCAGCACACGCGCACGAGGGCAGCACGCCACGGCGATCTCCAGCTAAGGCTGCTTACCCAAAGGCCCGCCCTGCGGCGCAGATCGTGTGCACGCTGAGCGGCACATGTACGCACGCAGCACACGCACACACGGGCGACACGCCACGGCTATCTCCAGCCAAGGGTGCTTATTCAAAGGCTCGCCCCGCGGCGCAGATCGAGCGAGGGCATACTGCGCGGCACATGTACGCAGCACACGCGCGCACAGGCGACACGCCAATACGATATCCAGCCAAGGCTGCCCACCCAAAGGCCCGCCCCGCAGTGCAGATCGAGCGAGTACACTGCGCGGCACATGCACGCAGCACACGCGCACGAGGGCAGCACGCCACGGCGATCTCCAGCCAAGGCTGCCCACCCAAAGGCCCGCCCTGCGGCACAGATCGAGTGCACGCTGAGCGGCATATGTACGCACGCAGCACACGCACACACGGGCGACACGCCACGGCGATCTCCAGCCAAGGCTGCTTACCCAAAGGCCCGCCCCGCGGCGCAGATCGAGTGCACGCTGAGCGGCGCCCCCGGACCGTCACCGTCCTGTACCAGCGCCAGCAGCGCCAGCAGGTCGCGCGGCGGCGGCGGCAGCTGCGGCAGAAAGGCCGCCGCGTGATGGCCGTCTCCGTTGCTGCCGTCGTGCTGTGCGCGTCGCCAGGATCGGCCGAGCAGGTGGCGCAGAAGGGCCTGCCATGTGGCGTGCGCACAGGCGGGCGGGCAGCGTAGGTGGTGAGGACTGCACCGGGTTTGCAGCGGGTTGTGAGGCATGGGGATGCACCCGAGGCAGGACGCCATCTGTGGCGCTCACGCGCGCGCGCACACGCAGCTGCGCGCAAGCTCCCGCACGCAAGCACGCACACAAACATGCACACAGATGCTAGGCTGGCGCACTGCGTGGCCTTGCAGGCTCTCCTAGTAGAGCTCCCCTAGACGTGTAGTCTAGGCCTCAACTCACGCCCCGGGGTCCTCCGGGCGCGTACGTGTAAAACCTGTAACACCAAATAGCCCCCCCCACACACAGCGTGATGCACGCACACACCTCCATGACGAGCATCTGCCCCGAGCGCAGCGTGCAGCCCCACCCCACGTCTGTCGTGAAGCCAGCGTCTCCAAGTTGGGGGAACCCAGCACGGTACGTGCACCACACGCGCGAGCCCAAGTCGCGGCGGAGCTCCGCCAGCACCTGTGTGGACCGTGCGTGGGACGTGGTGTGTGTGTGCATGCGTGGGTGTGCGTGTGTGCGTGCATGTGTGTGTGTGTGTGTATATGTGCGTGTGTGCACGCGTGTGTGTGCGTGTGTGTGTGTGTGTTCCAGCAGGTGCTTGTTTTTGTGTGTGTGTGTGTGTGTGTGTGTGTGGCCAGTCTTGCCAGACTGGCCGAAGCAGGGGGGGGGGGGCACGGCAATGGAGGGGGGGGGGAGGCAATGGAAACCCTAATAGATGCCATGCAACCATGCACAGTCCCCACCTGTGTCCCCAGCGCCCCTCCGCCGTTGGTGCCAAAGTAGCAGGTGCCCAGGAGCCACACGGGGCTGGGAGACAATACGGTAGTGCCCTGCAGTTTGCGCAGGAGAGATGGCTGATGCCTTGCGTCCTGCATTGCCCGTCTGACCCCGAGGCCCGACCCCACCTGCCACATCTCCGCTATGGCTCGTATGTTGAGTGCCTGGGCGACTCGAGAGGCGGTTGCGCGCAGATTTATCGCAAGGAGTTCCGCAGGGGGGAGCCGTGGCTCCTCCATGGCTGTGCCTAGCAGGTGGCTGCTGCTGCTTATATTGCCAGCAGATCGTCGTCGTCGTCGTCGAATGCATAACACAACGGCAGAAGAAGAAGCTTGGTCTAACTTCCCACACCAACGTTTTAAATCCCATGATCTCGCTTGTTCCCACCCATTAACTCGTGGCGCTGCGCAGGGCATGTGCCGTGGGCATTAGAGGAATTTTTCACGATGGGAGACTATTATCAGCCACGCGGAGGCAGGTCCACCTCGGGCTACCGCGGGGGGCGCTCCGGCGGCTACGACAACAGCGGCAACAGCGGCTATGACGATGGGGGATACCGGGGAGGTCGGAGCTCGCGCGGTAGAGGGCGGGGCGACTACTACGAGCCGCAACAGGCGGGAGGGTACGACGTCGGGGGTCGTTACCAGGGCCAGGGCGGACGCGGCGGCTACCAGGGAGGTGGATTCCACGACGACAACTCCTACAACAACAGCTGGCAGGGAGGTGGTCGCAGCAGCGGTCGCAGCAGCGGAGGGCGGCGTGGTGGTCGGTACAGCGGGAATTTTGGCGGTGAGCTATATTGCCAGTCTGTTGGACGGATCTGACAGTAGACTGCCACATATCGTTCGCTCGGCGCAGGGAACGAAGAGGCCATGCAGGGCAGCGCCATGCGAGACGATCCAAACGCGCTTGCATGGTGCATGGTGCTGCATGGCGCGTGGTGCATGGCGCAGGGGGACGAGGCGGAGGCCGACAAGACGACGGCAACCGCCGGCGGCAGGAGCGGGAACCGGAGATGGAGACGCTGTGCCCCGACGTGGCGCCGGCAGTGGAGATGCAGGCACACAGCAAGGTGGGCAGCGCGCGCTGCCCTCTCCCGCCGCCCCACCCGCCCCACTGTCACTGCCACCGACCACCCCATGCAAACGGCGACCACCCTGCAGAAGCTGTCATCGATCGGAGTGGACTCAGCAGCAGCTGCCACGGCGGCGCAGGTGTACACCGCGTCGCACGACGGCACGGTCAAGTTTTGGAACACGTCGCAGGTGAGGCGGTGCATGGTGTGTGCATGCGTGCATGGTGTGCATGGTGCATGCGGTGTATGGTGTGCATGGTGTACATGGTGCATGTGTGCATGCGTGCATGCGTGCACGGTGCATGCATGCATGGTGCATGTGTGCATGGTGCATGCGTGCATCGTGCATGCGTGCATCGTGCATGCGTGTAGCGAGGGGGGCAAACTGTAAGTGCGTCAACATGATTACACAACCTGACCGGCCCTCTGCTGCACGGCTGATAGCACCTGACCTCTGTGTGCCTCTGTACCTATGGCCCACCTCCCTGCGTGTCTGTACCTATGAACCACCTCCCTGCGTGTCTGAACCTATGAACCACCTCCCTGTGTGCCCCTGTTCCTGATGATGGATGTTACAGTCTGTGTGACACCAGTAACGATGTATTAGACCTTTGTCGGTGCTAGCGCCCGACACCTTAACTCAGTTTCAGGATGAAACTGGCTGGCTACGTATGAACCACCTCCCTGTGTGCCTCTGAACCTATGAACCACCTCCTTGCGGAAACATGCGTTATCGCGTTGCAGGCCGACCCGGTGCACACGCTTGATGTGGGCGGGCCCGCAGACTCGCTGCTACTGTCTGGCGGGTTCCTGTTTGTTGGCGTGCAGAAGCTGGACGAGGGAATCATCAAGGTGTGTGCGTGCCTGCGTGTGTGTGTGTGTGTGTGTGTGTGTGTGCGTGTGTGCGTGTGTGTGTGCATGCGTGTGTGCATGCGTGTGTGCATGCGTGTGTGCGTGTGTGAGTGAGCGAGCGTGCGTGTGTGTGCGCGTGCGCGTGTGCATGTGAGTGTGTATGTGTGTGTGTGTGTGCCAGAGGTTTCCTTCCCGATCGGGAAACGAAAAAAACGTGCTCAGGGGGCGCGATCCCGATGGTTTCGGGTCGGGTACGTTCGGGAAAAACAAAGTGCGGAGGCGAATTTTCCGGGGCAAAGTGTAAAATCGTCGATTTTCACACTTTTTGACGCGATTCTTCGGGCTGCAGCCCGAAATCCCGATGAAACTGGGAAAGCCTCTTTGGGAAAAACGAAAGGATGACTGACCCGAAGGAAACCCCTGGTGTGTGCGTGTGTGTGCATGTGTGTGCGAAATGTGTGTTTGTGTGTGTGTTTGTGTGTGTGTGTGTGTGCGTGTGTGTGTGTGTGTGTGTTGTCACAGTCAGGCCGGGACGCGCTGCCTGCCAAGGTGCGGGCGGGCGCGGCTGCGCAGGCGTGGGGTGTGCGGTGGGGCGTGCACACATAGCAGCATGCAGGCGCCGATTGATAATGCGCGTGTGTGTGTGTGTGTGTGTGTGCGCGTGTGTGTGCGAGCGTGTCTGTGTGTGTGTGTGTGTGTGTTTGTGAGCGTGTGCGTGTGTGTGTGCGTGTGTGTGTGTGTGTGTGCGAGCGTGTGTGTGTGTGTGCATGTGTGTGTGTGTGTGTGTTTGTGCGTGTGTGTGTGCACGTGTGTGTATGTGTGTGCGAGCGTGTGTGTGTGTGTGTGCGTGTGTGTGTGTGTGTGCGAGCGTGTGTGTGCACGTGTGTGTGTGTGTGTGAGCGTGTGCGTGTGTGCGTGCGTGTGTGCGTGTGCGTGCATGTGCGTATGCGTGTGTGCATGTGTGTACGTGTGCGTGTGTGCGTGTGTGTGCGTGTGTCATCACCATCATCACTGCCACCCACCCCCACCGTCCGCCCCAGGTCTGGAACCTCGCGACTGCCGCGCACCACCAGCTGCCCGGCCATCGCGGCCAGATCCTGTGCATGCATGCGGCGGGCGGGCTGCTGTTCTCAGGCGGCCAGGACCGCTCCATTCGCGTGTGGAGCTTCAACGCGCAGGTAGAAAGGCTGAGCATCAAACCCTGAACCCAACAACGCTCCATCCGCGTGTTTCCAGAGCAATATTTCCGTTAGCCACCCCGCACCCCGCAAAGGTGCGTTTCCCGGTTGAGGTTGGCTGATTTGGGCTGGCGTTACGGGGTGAGATTGCGCAAATTTTGACCCGAAAAGTGTGAAAACGACATTTTCACACCCTTTTCGCGAAAAAATCTCATGCTTGGTGAGATTGAAAAATGAGCCTTTAGGCCCAGGGCGATCCGTCATTTCCCCAAGATCCTAAGCGGAACCACTGGTTCTGGCGTGTTGATGGCTGCCGCCAAGTGTAAGTGCTCGAGCGACGAGCGTTCACACACGCCTGGAATGTACGGCAGCAGTCCCCGGGCCACCATCAGGCCTACTATGACTGTTTACTTTTGGGTATTTTTGGGGGGTGTACAGCCGGCATCTCCGACAGGTGGTTCTGGCAGGGGGCGGGTGCCCCCGAGGAAGGCGCCGCGTCCCGGCAGCTTCAAAGTAGCTGCAGTGACTCACCACGGCGGCCATTTCTGTTGCCCCATGTGAGCGCGATGCCCGAAGAGAGCCGTCATTCTTCCAAGATCCTTAGCAGAACCCCTCGGGGGGGGGGGGGGGGGCACATGCGTGTATCCAAGGGCGTCGCGTGCCGGCAGCTGCCCCCAAACCCGAGTCTTTGGTGTCGACACCAAAGCAGCTGTAGTGACTTACAGTGACTCACTACAGCAGCCGTTTTCCTTGGCCCCAAATGACCTGACCTTGCCCCAAGCGCAAGGATTTCTGTTCAGGATTTTTAATTAATGATTCCACAGCTGGATTTTTTGTTGACCGCGCTGACCGTTGACCTCCCGCCGACCGAGTGTCCCCACATGAAGGTAATTTGAAAGATCTTGGCGAGCTCCAGTGATTTTGTTTAGGGCTCCTGGGAGCCACCAGGAGCCATTTGGCTCCTGACAAGTCGCCAGGAGCCAGGAGCCAGACACTTTTTTTTTAAGTACTTGAAACAAAAGTATGGTGGGGCATTGTGAGGCCGCGGAACCGCTCCGCCTAAGCGATGAGTCACCAACCTTGCCGAGTGCATCGTGCTCCTCAAGGAGAATCTGATAGAGATGTACCTTGGCGAGAAGGCGTTCACGGGTTTCAGCTTTGTGGAGCTGAAGGAGCTGCTGGTTGCGGGGGAGCACAGCATGCTGGAGTGGGAGGAGCGCGCCGACGGCGAGCGTGTGCTGTGCCTGAGGGCCAGCAAGGACGTGGGCCAGGAGACCTACGAGCTGGTGTCCATTCCGCCGGCCACAGGCCAGCGCGGCCGGCCCAGCCGCCGCGACGTGCCCATCACCAAGGAGCAGCTTGACGTGGTGATGGGCCGGCTCAAGGGCCAAGCCGCTGCAGTGGTGAAGAGCGTGCTGAGCGAGGTGGAGCGCCGCTTCCCAATTGACGCGGTGCTTCACGCGCTCGCGGTAGTGTAACTTCACTTCTGGTGGCGCCACAAGGCGGCCATCCGTGCAGTGACGGAGAGCGGCGGTGGACTGGCTGCGCGCAAGGCAGAGGAGACCATGCGCGCCGAGTTCAAGTCCAGGCTCGACCTCGTCGACACGCACTTCGGCCAGCCCAAGATGGTGGCCGGTGTTGAGGTGCCGCGGCTGATCGACGTCACGGAGTTCAGGCGCGAGGCAGAGCACTACATGCAGTGGGTGCGCCGGCGCTCCATGCACCTCAAGGGGCTGCTCGATGTTGAGCGCGTGGCGGCGGAGGAGAAATAGCGCGCGGGAAAGCGCTCACGCGAGGAGGGGGGGCAGGGTGCGGCGGCGGCGGCACAGGGGGAGGGGGACAGGGCGGTCGGCTACATGGGCGTCGGCTACATCACGCGGCTGTGGCGTGAGATGACTAGCCACAAGGGCTTCAGCTGCCCCACCTTCGAGCGGCTGGCTGAGATGGCGATCGTCATGGTGCCCGTGTCTGTGGAGGACGAGCGGCTGTTTAGCGCGCTCAACTTCATCAAGAGCAAGGCGCGCAACCGGCTGATGAACCCGCACCTGTCCGATGCGCTGCGACTGTTCTTCTCCAACACCTTTGACGTGCTGTCCTTCCCCTATGCCGAGGCCCTCAAGGCGTGGAAGGAGGCGGCGGCGGCCCGCGGGCACTAAAAGAAGGGGTTAACATAGCCGGGGGGAGGGGGGTCTGGGCTGCCACCGTGAGAGAGAGAGAGAGTCTGCAACCGTGTTACCAACCGCTCAGCCAACCAGTTGCTTGATGGTCTGATGATCTTATCAGATAGAGCTTGTCAAGAGCTTGAAAATGACATGCGGCGGTCAACGGCCAACGGTAAAAGGCTCCCAGGAACTAACTAAAAAGCCCAAAACAAAATCACTGGCGAGCTCTATCTGGCGGGCTCTTCAGACTACCAGTCCACTGAGTGGATTGAGCTGTGTTCAAAGTCAAAGTACAGCCGGAATACAGCCGAATGGCTGTGCAGAGCTGATAAGAAAACCACTGCCCAAGCGTTTCCTAATCGTGAGCGCGTCGCGAAGGTACGCAGGCAGGCCAGCGGCGCTGGTTCAGCAGGGATCTCTTTGCAATGTCCTCCCCGCAGCGTTTGCCCCGATTTTCCCCGGCTCACCCCGCATCGGGGTCGTGCGGGGTTTGCGGGGTCACTATTGACATCACTGGTTGACGTTTTCCTCCCTCACCAACTGTGGGAAAGGGTGTCACATCGGTGCCCTATCGGTGCCCCATCCCAAGCCCTTCCTGCGCCTACTCTTACTCCTACTTTGACTCTTACTCTTACGCTTTGACTCTTACTACTTTGACTCTTACTCTTGCTCTTCCTCTTTCTCTTACTCTTTACTCTTATCTTACTCTTCGCTTACTCCTACTCCTACTTCTTCTCCTACTCTTACTCCTACTTACAGGCCAACATCTTTATGAGCCAGTCGATCATCACAAAGGAGGAGGGCGGGCACGAGGCGTCAGTGCTCGCGTTCCAGTCGCACGGGAGGTGCGTGTGCGTGTATGTGTGTACGTGTATGTGTGTGTGTGTGTGTGGCACATGCCCATTTCGCTCTAAGGAGGAGGGCGGGCACGGTGCTCGTGTTCCAGTCGCACGGGAGGTGTGTGTGTGCGTGCGTGCGGCAGCGGGGGCGCGTGTGCGGAGAGGGAGGGGGGGGGGGACACGTGTACTTTGAGGGGCGACTGCGGAGGGGGGAGGGGGGAGCAGCTGCAGCTAGAAGCGCACACGCAGCACCCACCCGCCAAGGCCTCGGCAGTACCAACCGCGTCGTGCCTGCTGCCCCCACCCCTGACACCTACCCCGGCACCTACCCCGGCACTTACCCCGACCCTACACTCACCCCGACACTTACCCCGCCAACACCCCCGACACCTTCCTCGCAGCTTCCTGTTCTCCGCCGACAGCGCCGGCAGGATCAAGGTGTGGAACCTGGCGAGCGGTCAGCTCGCGCAGACGATTGAAAAGGTGGGTGCACGTATTACCGTATGCATCCATATGGTACGTGCCTGTGGTTCGCGTGTGCGCGCACGTGTGTGTGTGTGTCTATCTGTGTCCGTGTTTGTGCGTGTGTGTCTGTGTGTGTGTGAGTGTGTTTGTGTATGAGGGTTTGTCGTCACCAGCAATAAGTTGCGCCGTCGCCCCGAGCAGACGACCAAGAGGGTCCGTCGCGTTGGGACATCACCGCGCTGGTATAGCAACTCTCAGGGGTTGAAATTGGGGCTGGGGAGTGCCCAGCGACGCAGGCAGGCGCCCGCTACCCAGCTGTCATTGCCAGCACAATGGAAGGAGGCTCCTCCTGCACCCTCTGGCATGCCCGCCCCACCGCAACGCACGGGATGGATACCACGGATCCTGACTACACACTGGTCTTGGTTTTACAAGAAACCATCCACTGTGCGATGCGGGACAACATCATCCGTGTGGGGTGGGGATCTTCCAGTGGGGGAGGGGGGAAGCGTGGGGACTGTGGTGGTTGAAGCTCCGAGGAAGGGCGTTAGTGATTGTGAATATCAGGAGCCACGCCTCGCTCTTGATGGTGCTCGCCATCCAAAGCTCAGCTGATGAGAGGCCCAAGAGTGTTGAAGCGTGGGGCTTCCACACCTTTTCACTAACTTGGAGCATCCTTAGAGGCTTGGCTCAGGGCAAGGTTTGTGGCAGGTGGTCTCAGTGAACAGAGACGACGCGGACTCGGCATACACTCGTCCAAGCAAGTGCCGCGGCCTCGCACGAGGGGCGAACGACAGTCGCCAGTCGTGAGTCGCTGCCTGCCGATGAGCAGACCGAGAGTACCGTCTGTGCGGTTTACCTTTCCGAATAAATGTCGTTTTGCCCCGCCCCCCCCCCCTGTACAAAACTGATAAACCTAAAAAAAAAATATCAAGCTGGGCCATCAAACCGACGACAATCGACAAAACTACCCCGCAATTGGATCAAACAGTCGTAGTTTCGACCCCCCCCCCCCACGCACACAAATGCAAGCAATATGGATGGTAGTAGGCAGCGGACGGATTTCGGGTTTTCCCTCCTTCCAACCCTCCTGTTAACCCTCCTGTAAACCCTCTACATCCCTAAACCCCTAAACCCTACGTACACTACTTACCCTTCAACCCTTGAACCCCGAACCCTACATCCGAAACCGCCCCCCCCCCTCCCCCCCCACCCCACACACACACACTGCAGGCTCACCAGGAGGCCATGACACAGATGCTGCTGTGGGAAAGCTTCCTGCTCACAGCGAGCGCCGACGACCCCCCCCCACCCACACACACACACACACGCACACACACTCCCCCACTGCAGGCTCACTAGGAGGCCACCACACAGATGCTGCTGTGGGAGGGCTTCCTGCTGATTGCAAGCGCCGACGACCCCCTCCATCCCCTACACACACACGCACACACTGCAGGCTCACCAGGAGGCCAACACACAGATGCTGCTGTGGGAGAGCTTCCTGCTGAACGCGAGCGCTGACAACCCCCGCACCCACACGCACACACACGCACACACACACACACACACTGCAGGCTCACCAGGAGGCCATCACACAGATGCTGCTGTGGGAGAGCTTCCTGCTCACAGCGAGCGCCGATGCCCCCCCCCCCCCACACACACACACACTCCCACTGCAGGCTCACCAGGAGGCCATCACACAGATGCTGCTGTGGGAGAGCTTCCTGCTCACAGCGAGCGCCGACGGCTTCATCAAAACGTGGGAAATCATGGAGGTGGGTGGCCTATCGCACATCCCTGTGCGCTCCCCTTCCCGATTTCAGCAGCACATGGCAACTCATGGCATCACTTGTCCCAACCACATTCCAAACGCCTGGGGCGGCGCCTCGGGCGACGCCTTCACTTGCGCGGATCAGGCGGCGCCGCAGGCGCTCCGACACTGCCTGAGGCGCACCCCCGACCGCCTGTGACAGTCCGTCGGACCATCCCCATCCCCCCCCCCCCCCTGCATTCCCCTGTTCCCAACATGGTCTCCCCCGCCCCCCCCTCCACACACACCTGCAGTCCCCTGTCCCAAACATGGTCATCAACCCTCACCTCCCCTCCACCCTCCCCCTGCATTCTCCTGTTCCCAACATGGCCATAAGGCCCCCCTCCCTCCATCCCCCGCTGCAGGCCCCTGGTCCCAACATGGCCATTCATTCTCTCCCCCCCCTCCACCACCCCCCTGCATTCCCTGTCCCCAACATGGGCATCAAGCCTGCCCTCCCCTCCCCCCCATGCAGTCCCCTGTCCCCAACATGGTCATCAAGCCCGAGGCCTCGTTTGCATTCAGCAAGGACGCAGAGGAGGGCGGCGACCGAGGCGGAGGCAGGGAGGGAAGCAGAGGCGGGCGCTCAAACCCGCACCAATACCGTCGGCCAACAGTGCGTGCCATGCGGGGTCCTTGCCGGGTGCCACACACTATGCACATGGGGGGGGAGGCAAAGGCGGGCGCTCCAACCCGCACCAATTCCGTCGGCCAACTGTGCGTGCCATGCGGGGGGGGGGGGGGGCTGCCGGTGCCACACAACACGCACATGGGGAGGGGGGGGGGGGCAGAGGTGGGCGCTCTAACCCGCACCAGTATTGGCGACCAACAGTGTATGCCATGCCGGGGGGGGGGGGAAGTCCCTGCAGGGTGCCACGCACCATACATGGGGGAGGGTGGGGAGGGAGGGAAGTAGAGGCGGGCGCTCCAACCCGCACCAATACTGGCGGCCAACCGTGCGTGCTATGCAGGCGGGTGGTTGGGGTTGGGGGGAATCTGCCGGGTGCCACACACCATGCACATAGGGTGGGGAGGGGGGTAGGGGGCAGAGGCGGGCGCTCCAACTCGCACCAATACCGGCGGCCAAGCGTGCGTGCCATGCGGGGGGGGGGGTCCCTGCGGGGCGCCACACACCACACACATGGGGGGGGGGGCAGGACGGCGGGACAGCCAATTCAAGTGATGGCATACGTGCTGACGGTTCAAGAAGGAGCCCCAAGAAACTGCAAGCGGTGGTGCGCCCCCCCCCCCCCACACACACGCACAACCAACCAACCAACCAACCAAGCGTTACATGCGGCCGTCCACATGCACCGGCAATGCCTGTACTACTAACAGCAATACACCCCGGCAATTGTTACAAAGTCTGACCCGTGCACTGGGATGTCTTTCGAATAGCGGGTGACCGACCAGCGCCTGAATCAAGTGGATAGTATCCTTGGTTGGGGGGGGTCTGGGGGGGGCTGCCACTCTGGCCAACTAACTTCAACTAGGGTTGCCACTCTGGCCAACCAACTACAACTTGGGTTGCCACTCTGGCCAACCAACTTCAACTTCAATCGCAGCGTATCATCTCCCCATGGGCCGATTAATTCCATGGGCGATAGTCGGGGTTGTCAGTCGTGCAATGTATACTTCGCCGCAACTACTAGATCCGTTCGGCCGCGGCCTACTAGACTGAGTTTTCGTTGGGCAGGCCATGAGGACGTCGGATCAGCTCCTTGGACCGATGAACTCGATGCGCGACGGACGAAGGCAGGCGGGCCTGGGATAGGGGCTCGGTAGACGGGAAAGGGGGGGGTTGGAAGGGGCGTGGGAGGTGTCAGATGAGGCATCGGGGGGGTCAGGTGAGGCATCAGGGGTATCGGAGGAGACGTGGGAAGGATCAGGGGAGGGATCAGGGGAGGGATCAGGGGGGGCGTGGGGGGATCACAGGAGGCGTGGGAGGGATCGGAGGAGGCGTGGGAGGCGAGGGGGGAGAGGGAGGGGGGTTGGGAGGGGTCGGAGGAGGCGTGGGAGGCTAGGGGGGAGTGCGCGTGCGCGTGTGCGCTCACGGATGGGGGGGGCTGGGGGGGGAGGAGGGAGTGCCAGCCTGGATTGCCAGCATGGGGTCAGCGTGCGCGGGGGGGCTGGGGAGGTGCATGGGGCGGGGGTGCATGGGCCTGCATGGCGCGCACATGGGACGGCGAGCTCCATGTGGGGGTGAAAGCGTGGGTGGGTGGTCGACTGTGGGTGGGTGACGGTGGGGAAGAGTTGGACAGTGTAGTTTGGAGCGTGTCAGGGGGAGTGAAGGGTGCTGAAGGGGGGGATCATGGCAATGTGAGGTTCTCTGTGGTGCATGGTGTCGTGGCGCCGCAGTGGGTCGCGGCCAAGAATCTGCTCGGCGTCAGGCGGTGGCGGGGCGGTCCATGATGCGGTCGACAGTCTGCCGAGGAGCTGTTCGGCGCTGGCGAGGGCATGGGACTGGCTCTGCGACAGGATAAGGATTGGGACTGTGGAAGAGGTTGCTCGGCTCGCTGAGGCTGCCCCCTTCGGGCGGTGACGATGGTGGATAGTCCAGGGTGGGCTGCAGTACATAGGCGGCAGTCGACAGGGGGGGGCGGGGCGATGAGGGGAGATGGGCGACGGCGACTCACATGGGCCGACCGCCGCGACTCGCGCCCAGGGAGTGGGCCGCCACACACGCACACACACTGGCAAACCCCAACCCATGCCCGCAGACGAGCGCAATCTTCGCCATGACCGGCACGCTCGACCACGCCGGCTCGCCCGTGCTGCTGGTGTGCTTCCACGGAGAGCCCCACGTGAGTGCGCAGAGCGTGTGTGTGTGTCTGTGTGTGTGCTTGCGTGCGTGCGTGCTTGCATGTGTGTATAAGCAGCAGACGCAGCTCCCACACTTTGCCGCGGATCTTAGGCAGCAGCCAGTGATTTCATTTTCATGAGTTTTAATTAATTGTTCCACAGCCGGATTTTGCTTTGACCGCGTTGACCGTCGACCTCCCGTTGACCGTTTGCCCTTACATGTAGGTCGCTTGAAAGCTCTTGACGAGCTCTGCCTGGCGGGCCTGTCAGACTCCCAATCCATTGAATGGATTGAACTTTGTGCGAGGTCAAAGTGCAGCCGGAATACAGCCAAATGGCTGTACAGAGCCGAAAAGGAAATCACTGGCAGCAGCAAGGGCGCATGTCAATGTCAAGCGAGGGCGAAGGGGTGGAGTGGAATGCAGTGCTTCCTCGGAGCAGCAATATACCGCCCGGGGCGGTATGGCGGTATGGCGTGAATCATGGTAGCCACCGCCGGAAATCACACGAACAGGGCGAAATGTTGCCGGGAAAAGTGTGAAATCGATGATTCTCACACTTTCCCGCAAAACAAAACCTGTGTCCCCCTCTCTCTCTCTCTCTCTCTCTCTCTGCTGTGTCCCGGCGGTGAATTCATCATCCATCAGAACTTATCCTGGAAGCACTGGTGTGGGGTGGCAGATAGGACTCCTGTTTGGGGGGGGGGCGTCCAGCGCGCGCGGGGGGGGGGCACACCCACTCACCCACCTGCCTTCCCTGCCCCGTCGTCTCTTATTCACCAGCGACTTCGCCACCCACACCCTACACTTGTGAGTGTCCCGCGGCGTGCTCCCGCACGCACGCACCCATCCTGCGTGCGCGCACACACACACGCACACACACACGCACACGCAACGCAGGTCCGGATATACGATCTCCCCTCGTTTGCGTCTCGCGGCGTGCTCACCCCCGCGCCCGACACGCGCTCCATGTCGATGATGCTCACGCCCGAGGGGCGCGGCGGCATGATGTTCCTAGGCGACGGGCACGGCAAGATGCGTATCTTCGGGTGGGCAGGGCAGCCGTCGCCGAGCGCAGGGGGGATGTGATGAAAATGGACGCGACAGGCGATGCCGGGCTCTTCTACAGGGTGCCGGCACACGATGGCGCGTGGCTGCAGGCAACGGCTTGGTTCATCATAGTGGACTGGGCGCAGTGGCGGTGGCGGTGGCAGCAATGAGGGAGGGAGGAGTCGCCGACGGGCGGGGGCGTTGCGGGCTGGGTGGATGGACGGAGAAGAGGGGAAGAGGGGCACACGCCGAGTAGCTTAGGGGGCGCGGCAGCACGCGTAGCAAGTAGCCGGGCTGCCAGCAGTACAGATCTATAACTAGCTAGAGGAGAGGACGAGGACTAGGATGCTCGAGCGAGAGGATCACAGGCAGAGGCCGCATCATCGCGCAAGCCGTGTAAACGCAGTTGGCAATGTTGTTTTGGGGGTTGATCACGCAGATCAACGGATTGCAGATCAGAGGGTCTGTGCAAGGTCTGTGTGAATGTTCTTTTATGTTGTGGTTGACGCCTGCTGTGCTGTTGTGGTTGACGGCGAGTGGGTGGCTGCACCTGTTTGCTGGTTGCGACCCCCCTGGGGGTGTGTTGAAGGGGATGTGGCGCCACACACGCACGGTGTCGAGTAGAGTGCTGCGGCGGGTGCCGTATTTTTCCGCATTCGGGTGGTTGGGCGTGGCCTTCTTGGTCCCTTCATGGTCCTGGCTTTACATAGAGCCGGTTATACATGGGGGCTGCCTTAGGCTGCTTCCGGCTACTGAGTGTGGTGCCTGGCTTGCGGTGCTGGTGAGAACTACTTTAAATTGTAAGGCTCCTGCTTCGTGTCCCGTTCAGTGGTGTGTCGATGCCCCCCCCCACACACACACCACACACACACACACACAGCACACGCCCACAAACGCCCACACACATACAAACGAATACACACGTACACCCCCCTGTCACACACACACACACACACACACACATCCCCCTGTCACACACACACACGCGTCACACACACACACATCACACACACTGCCTCCCCCCTTCAGCCCCCGCACCCCCTACAGCTCCCACCAGGCCCCCCATGCTCCCCATGCGGTGCGGTCGCTGAGTAGAGTGCTGCGGCGGTTGTGCTACTAGCCCCGCTTCCGGTGGTCTGGGGGAGGGCTCATTGGTCCCTTCATGGTTTGATACCTTGGGTCCGCCCTCTGGCCATTTGAGGGGCTGGGTGTGCAGCCTGCACAGTGGTGCTGCTTGCTTGGCGCCCGCCACCATGTGTGGATGGCGTTACCGTGGGCTACTTGTAGCTTGACCTTTTGTGGGCCTTGAGCCTTGTTTCTCTAAGTCCCACTGGAGCTTTGGAACCGTACGTGTGACCGCCAGAAGTGGATTGTAAAACTCTCATCATCCCTCATCCCTCGTCACTGATGGCAGAGGAATGGCTGACATCATGGCTGACGCCGTGGCGGCGGTCTCACGGCCGCCACCGCCATCCCCCGCTGATCGGGAGGCTGTGCTGGGGGCGGTGCGTGCGCACTCGCCGCGCGTGCCGCAGGCGGTGGCGGATGCAGCCGGCGCGCTTGTTGTCACACCCGCCGAGGTACAGGCGGCCACCCACTCCAAGCCTGGCACCGCCCCGGGCCCGGATGGCATCCCAGTGGATGTGTGGCGGAAGCTAGGCGAGCCAGACTTTGAGCTTCTGGCGGCGGTCTTCACCGCGGTGGGAGCTACGGGTGGGACGCCGCCTGGTTTTCTCGACAGCGTCGTTGCCTCAATCTACAAGGACAAGAACGCTGCGGATGCGGCAAACTACCGCCCACTCACTATGCTGGGCTCCGACTACCGCATCCTCACCAAGGTGCTGGCGACGCGGTGGACGCCCCTGCTCTCTGCGGTGGTGGGGCCGGAACAGACCGCTTTCCTCGCTGGCCGCCGCATCTCGGACAATATCTGCCTCACGCAGATGCTGCCTGGCCTGCTGGCTGCCAACGCGGCGGATGGCGTGGGGCCGACGGGTGCAGCGCTGGCGCTCCTGGACTTCCGCAAGGCATACGACACCATCGACCGTGGCTTCCTCATTGCGGTCATGGAGGCGGTGGGCGTCGGCGACGGCGTGCTGGCGTGGACCCGCACCATCCTCACGCACACGTACGCGTCGGCCGAGGTCAACGGGTTCATCTCTGCGCCGCGCAAGTATGCGGCGGGCGTGCGCCAGGGCTGCCCCGCTGCGCCAGCCCTCTTCCTGTTCCTGGGGCATGCGCTCGCATGCTTCCTGCGCACATGCTCGGCAGTGGGGGTCGAGGTCGTGCCTGGCTTCCGAGTGACCTGCCCCCAGTACGCTGACGACTGCATGCCCCTCCTCCGGTCGTGTGCGCCGGCTGACGTCGCTGCACTGGTGGAGACGATGGCGGTGTTTGGCCGAGCGACGGGCCTTGTCCTCAACCTCGGCAAGTGCGGAATCCTGCCCCTGGGGTCGGCGGGGGAGGGCCTGCTGGCGGGTGCCGAGGTTGCTGGGCTGCGCGTGCTGGACGCGGGTGTGTCGCTGGGGGTGCCCGTCTCTGCCGGCTTGCCGCCCCCGGAGGGCGTCACCGGGGTGTGCCGTGAGAGGCTTGCGGCCGCGTATACCAAGCTCGCGCGCTTCCCCATGTCGGCGTTTGGCAGGGGGCACGCGGCGGCGACGTACGGGGTCTCCCGCATCCTGTTCCGGGCGGTGCACTGTGGCATGACTCCGGAGGCCGAGAGGGTGCTCTCCCGGTGGACGGCTACTCTGGTGGACAGGAGCGTGGGGCCGGACCCGCCGGCAGAGCTGCCGCGGTGGGCCTCTTCGGTGCCTGGTGCGCCTGCTGCGATGCTCCTGGGGCGACCGGCGCATGGTGGTTTTGGGGCGCCGGCGTGGCGGGAGATCGTGCACGGGCAGTGGGCCGTCCACCTCGCGTGCCTGTTTGGGGCGTGGGCGGCAGGCGCCCCCCATCTCCTGCTGCCGGCCCCACGGGCCGGCGGTGGCGGCGGGGCTGGCGGCAGTGGCGGCGGTGGCGGCGGCGGGACACAGCCGGAACAGCAGCCCGCGCCCCCGGCCCAGCCGGCATGGCAGCCGCTCATGGTGGAGGCGGTGCACCGCCTGCGCCCGGAGGCCCACCCGAGCCTCTTTGTGCTTATGGCTGGCCTCGCGCCCAGGGCCGGCGCCCTCCCGGACGGCCTTATTGGTGAGTGCGTGGACCCGGCTGTGAGGGCGGCGCTCTTGGCTGGGCCGATGAGGCGCATGCTCGATGGGGTGCAGGCCCTGGGGCCGGTGGCGCGCATCACGGGGCGCGTGCAAACAGCTGAGCTGTGGGGGGCGGAGGCGCCGCTCTGGGCTAACCCCCTCCTCCAGCTGGAGCTGCCGGCTGCGCAGCGGTCGGTACAGTGGCGGGAGCCCACTGGGGATGCGGCAGGGCATGCGCTCTTCAGCCCGACCGATGCGGCACGCTGGCTGGTGGACGGCCTGGCCCGCGTGCGCGACGCCCTCCCCGGCATGCGGACGGTCACGGACCTGTGCGTGCTGTGGGCGTGGCTCGCTGCTGTCGACATGGTGCGCAGCACACGCACGGTTGACCACGCCTGCCTGAGGGTGTACGCTGCTGCGGATCCGGCGCGCGCGCGGCTCGTGCTGGGGCAGATACGCGCGGCGCTGGCGTGCGGCGCTTATGACGGGGGCAATGTCTGGAGGGCAGTCCTGTGCCGCGCCCTTTTCCCAGAGGTGCCGCCGCCAGTGCCGGGGTGTGTGCCAGACCTGCTGTGCGTGCGGCGCACGCTCGACCCCCTGTTCACGGCAGTGGCGGTCGTGCTTGCGGCGCTGCCCCCAGCCTGGGTCGAGGCGGCGGCTGGTGGAGCTGCCCTCACTGTGCTCTGGCCGCTCCGTCACTTCCAGCCCCTCCCCCAGGCGGGCGAGCGCGCTGCTGTGGTGGAGATCCTGCAGCTGGTTGGGTGGAAGCTGCCGAGTGTCATCACGCCGGCTGGCTGGCAGCGTGGGCGGCCTGGCCTCCGATCCACAGCTGCCCAACCTGCTCCCCTACCTGGGGGGGGCGGCGCCGCGGGCGAGCCCCGATGGGTTGGGTTTGCGCACGGCCCGGGTGTGGTGGGGAAACTGACGTGCAAGCTGGCGGTGGCGCTTCAACTGCGGGCGGTTGTGGACGAGCGGCGAGTGCGGTGGGCAGCCACGGTGGAGGCGGCTCTGGCGCTGGACCACAGGCCGCACGGGGGCCCCCGCGCGACCGACGCGCAGGTCTTCGCGGGGCTGCGCGGCCTGGAGGCGGCGGTGCCGACACTGTGGCGGATGCCGCTCCTCAACGCTCGCAAGGAGCCCATCTGGCGGCTGTGGGTGAGTGGTTTTCACAAGCAGGCTGCACTAGGCGTGCCCGAGTGCCCCTGCGGGTGGCGGTGCCGTGATGAGGACGGGCCGCCGGCGACGGCGTGGCGTGCGCACAGCTTCTGGGGGTGCCCGGTGGCGGAGGCGGTGGTGGTGGCGGCTGCTGCTGCCCTCCCTGCTCCTACGCCGGTCATCACGTGCTGCCAGGTGTGGCTGCTGCAGCCTCCCGCTGGGGTGCGTGCTGGTGTGTGGGCGGTGGTGGCAGCGCTCGTGGTGGACGCCATGGAGCGAGGCCGCCGCCACTTGTGGCGCATTACGTGCCCGCGTGATGGTGTGCAGCCCCCTGCTCGCTCGGTGGCGGTTGAGCGGGCGGGGGAGCTGGCGACGATGGATCTGTGGGACGCGCTGGCGTCCTTTGCTGAGGGCGGCGGGATGCCGCGCGGGTGGGCGGGTGTGGTGGGCCCGACCCACCCCTTTGTTGGAGTAGTGGACGGCGGGCTCACTCTGAACAAGACGTCCTAGATCCCTGAGAGGATGGTTTCTTTTGAGGGGAGGTGGCGCCACATGCGTGCGCTGGCGGGTTGTGATGTGGTAGCTGAGCAGAGTGCTGCGGCGGGTGTGCACAACGGCCCCGCTTCCGGTGGGTTGAGGGTGGGCTTTTTGGTCCCTTCGCAATTGAGGGAATCGATTCGTCCCCAGTTTCCATTGAAAAAATTGCGGCGTAAACCTTGTAACAAGGGCTATCCAGAACCTTGCTGATACGCAGAATTGCACTGCAGTAGGGGGGGGGGGGGGAGGAGAGTTGCTGCAGCACACCACGCACGCGCGCACTCGCTTGCAACCGCGGCACACAAATCTCCCTCAGTCCTCCATGGATGAGAACCATTCGACTTGCATTGGAAAGCTTGTAACAAGGGCCACCTATAATTATGCTGATATGCAGCAGTACACTGCAGTAGAGGAGGACCTTGAGGGGTGCTGCAGCACACCATGCGCGCGCATTGCTGCACAGAAAACGGCCACAACTTCCTGGTTGTCGCGTCGATTCGAAAAATTTGACATGCAATGGAGGGCTTATAACAAGGGCTCTCCAAGGAACTGCTCGGATCGATCCATCCGCCATTGCGAAACGACGCAGTTGTGTGTGACGGGGTGTGGGCGACTCCGTCGACCTTTCCTCGCCAGTCTTACTTAATCAGTCTTGATTATTAATTATCAGCAGCCGCGGATAATACGCGCTCATCTGCATACATACCCAGTGCGCTCAAGTCCTCACAGGCCCTCGGTAAACGTATTACCTGTTTGAGCTTCCCGCATTGGTTGCGGTCTCGAAAGAAGAATGTTTAGCATGCCTCCTGCAGTTTCGGCGTGGTTTGGATCCACTGAATTCGGTCCAGCGCCTGGCGAGACGGGCAACACCAAAGTTCCCCTTCAACATCAACTCCTTCCTCACGGTGCGCATGGTTGAGGGGGAAGGCACGCATGCGTTCCGCGTTCAGCGCAGGCCATGCCCCTGTGTGCGTGCGCCCCCCTGCCTCCCTCGCGCGCAGCGCAGGCCATGCCCCTGTGAGTGGGGGGACAGCCTGCGTGTGCGTGTGTGTGTGTGTGTGTGTGTGTGTGTGTGTGTGTGTGTGTGTGCATCTCCTCTGCCAGAATATTGCACGCACATGCTGTTAGTGCCTGGCTTCTCGTAACATTGCAACTGTTGCCATGCCCCATGGCAACAGGCAATACCTATTAAACAATCGATGCCTGCCTGTACCATCTGCGTTGCTCAACGGAGGAGCGCCAGCGTCTTTTGTACCGACGGGGGAAGATGGAGATTCTGCACGTCACGCGCACGCCGTGCACCACCGTGACCGACCAACGCAGACGAGATGTCTTTTTCTTTACAGAGAAGGACATCTGGGGGGCTCTGGCTGTGGCCTTCCTCCGTTTCAACTTCAGAGGGCGGGAGCGCGCCAAGTGATCGGGGGTGGCGGTTGCCTGCTCGACTGTCTGAATCGCCTCATGACATTGTGGGCCACGTGTGGGCCATTATGTAAAGTTCCCGTGGCTGTCTGTTTTGAGTCAATGCAATTGGTGAGATGCCAGGTGGAAGCCGGACACAGTCATGAGTCTAATTTGCGGCAGCGGACGTGCGTCTGTTTCTAGTCGATGCCTGCGAGCGGGGAGTGAAGCGCCAGTTGTTGGGCATTGCCTGCCTGCCAGGCGAGACATGTGGGCAGAGGTTAGCTGAGCTGAGCTGATCTAGCCAATACTTGCTGGCTCACGCGCGGCGTTGCATGCTGATACAGCAGGAATCCCAGCCAGATACAACACCCACCTTACGAGCAGCTCAGTTCTTAGCCGCGCACAGCTCTCGCTACCAGGGCACCAAATTCTGGTTTGCAGCCCGCACCTAGTTGTTGTGGTCTGGGTAGATGGTTGGGTGGTGCTGCAGGAGCGAAGCAGGGGTCGGGGTTGTTGCCGTGGTATTGTGTTGATAGCGGTGTTGATAGCGGCGGCAGCGGCGTTTGGGTGTTGTCCACGTGGAACTCGCTCACGATCGCTGTGTTCTCGCGTTCTGGATGCTCGTGCCGCAGTTTCTTGTGAGTTGAACATGTGTGAGGTTTGGAAAGGCTTCAGGAGCTCTGCTTGGACGCTGAGGCGGGTGAGGCAAGGATCAGCGACAGTTCGGGTGCAGACGCTGCCTGGCACTGTGTGGCATTGTGTCGGCAGAGTTTTCAAGCCATTCACACACACACTAAATTGCAAGCAGGGTTGCACGGTACGTGATTATGTATGCACGTGCATACGTACGTACGTACGTAAATACGTGCGTACTGTCAGGACACAGGAGTGCATCATGCAGGCCTGGGCGGGCCCTAGGGCGCAGTTGGCGGCAGCACGAGACGCCTTTTACTTGCCACACAGAAACCATCGTAACTCACGCTCATGTGTATGGATTGAAACCATGCGACGCTCATTGGTCCCTTCATGGTTTGATAGCTTGGGCCCGCCCTCCGGCCACTGGAGGGGTTGGGTGTGGAGCCTGCACTGTGATGCTGCTTGCTTGGTGCCCGCCACTACGTGGTTGGCGCTACCGTGGGCTACTTTTGTAGCTTGACCTTTTTGGTGGGCCTCGTGCCTGCTCTCTTAAGTCCCGCTGGAGCTTTGGAACTGAACGTGTGACCGCCGGCAGTGGATTGTTAAACTCTCATCATTGGGATGGGCGTAGCCGCAAGGACCCATACTGGATTGGGGCCCTGCCCACGATTTGGGGCTCGGTGCAGTCCCTCCGTGTGTGTTGAGGTGGTCCTCTGGATTGGTGGATGGATGGGTGATGCTGCAGGAGCTCCTGTAGCCAGGGTCAGGTTGGTGGTTTTTTGGCGGGCACCAAGCGGCATCATTGCGCCACCCACATGCGGCGGCGGGCACCAAGCAAGCAGCACCTCAGCCAGGCAGCATACTCACCCCTGAGACAGTCAGAGGCAGGCCCCAGGTATGGCACAGCCGCCCACCCGGGTCCGCGCGGCACCACGCCACCCTCAGCGAAGGAGGCCAGCGCATCCCACAGCTCAGACGTCGCCAGAATATCTAGTTCCGCCGAGGTCAAACAGCGCAGCGCGTGTGGGAGCGCCAATCGGCTTGCAAGCAGCCAGCACCTCAAACCAGGCACCACACTCAGCCCTGAGCTGCAGCAGCCAGAGGCTGACCTAGCTACAACCTTAAGGGAACAGGGAATTTTGTGTTTGACCCCCCCCCCCCCCAGCATTGGAGCAACACGTATCGCCTCCCGCAAGAATTTTCCCCCTGACAAGTGTGAAAATTCATTGGTTGCCGCGTGTCGCGTTTGGGGGTCCAAGCGACCCACTGGCGAGGGTTCAACTGGGTCGAGATTTTCGCCCGGGTCTGCAGGTTGGCGCTTGCCAGAATTTGTGCCGCTTCGGCAATTCCACCATTCCACACCACCGGTCCGCCACCAGGCGCCTCGAGACACAACCTCTCAGTTCATTCAGTTCAGTTCAGTACGTGAATAAAAAAGGTCAGGCGCCGCGTGTTCATCAGCGCAAGAGCACCCACGCGCGCGTCAATGCTGAACTGCAAGAGCGCTGGACGTCGCGCGCATGGCTTCTCCTGCACACCCGGCAGGCCACTGGCAGTGCATGCGGGCATCAGGCACCCCATGGCGTCTCCATGCTCACCCATGCGGCCCATGCAGCCGCTCGCATTGCGTCCGTCCGTCGTCACTGCTGCAGCCACGGGCGGACAGACGGAGGGTTTGCAAGACGCTCGCAAGACGACCAGTGAGTTCAGGGGGGTCAGCTGGGAAAGGGGCCGCTATGCGTGGGCGGTGAAGCTGCGGAACTCTCTGACCAAGCGCACGCAACACATCGGGCTGTACACCTCGGAGGAGGACGTAGCGAGGGCGTACGATTGGGCAGCTGTGAAGCTGCGTGGTCCAGACACCAAGCGGAATTTCCCCAACGAGATCATCAGCGAGCCGCCTGCTTCACGTGGAGACGAGCGCAAGGAGTGCAAGACCTCGCGCTATGTTGGCGTCAGTTGGCACAAGGCCTCCACCTGCTGGAGGGTGGAGCTGTGGGACCCTCAGACGCAGCGCAAGCAGCACATCGGGTCATATGCATCCGAGGAGGATGCAGCGAGGGTGTACGACTACGCGGCTGTGCAGATGCACGGTCCAAAGTTCAAGGGGCGCTGCTTCCCTACCGAGTTGATCAGCGAGCCGCCTGTGTCACTGGGAGACAAGCGGAAGGAGCGTAAGAGCACGCGCATCATCAGCGATAAGATTGAGTAGCAGATTGTGTGCCTGGCCGCCGCTGGTAACCATAATTGATGTTGAGCAGGTTGTGTAACACAAACCGCAAATGTGTAACACAAACCGCACTCGCCGCAGGCCACCTGTGTTAAACAACGCCTCATTATCCCGTTCAATGTCAAGGAGGGGAGGGGGGGCGCAGCGCTCAGCAGTGAAGTAGTGGCCGCTACGGCAGAGTGCGTGCACCAGTCACTGTTTGCCACTGTGCCGCCGCTAACCGCCGCCGCCCCCCCCTCAGGCGAGGGCGATCGGCGATCAGCAGTAGCATGTGGTCAGAGCAGCAAGCAACGCCGGACAGGGTTGGCAGGGCGTGGGATTGAGGGAAATTCGTTTCATCCCCAGTTCCCCTTGAAATTTTCGCGGCGCAGGCGCTAAGTACATCACTGCCTCTCCCCAAATATGGGGAACGGTTCCCGAGTGTGACGCACAACAAACGACAAACTTTGTGAGTTTTTACATCATATTTATATCATCATACATCATATAACAAACCTCTAGAGGTGCTCTAAAGAATCCCTACACGAATTCCTGTACAAGGTCTCTCGCCAAAACGAGCCGACTAGCGGCAGCGGCGTGTCAGCATCGTTCCTTAACGCCAAGCATGCCGTCGGGGGCATCGGTGTGGAGCCGCGCACGGGCGGCATGCTGCGTGTGCTCTTCACCGTGACGTCTGACGCCGCGGCCGACACCGTCGTGCGCTGGCGCCACGCGCTGCGCAACCGACAATACAGGTCTGGACCGTCGGCTGCCGTCTTCGACGTCCTCAGTGACTGCGAGGAGGCGCGGCGCCAGGCGTTGTGGCCCGCTTTCGTCGCCGCCAAGGCTGCGGGCAAGCGGACGCAGTTCCACCGCGCGCGCCTCGTGGTGGACGGCGAGCGGGTGGCTGCACCTGTTTGCTAGTTGCATCCCCTCTGGGAGTGTGTTCGAAGGGAGGTGGCGCCACACACGTGCGGTGGCAGGTGCGGTGTGGTCGCTGGATAGAGTGCTGCGGCGGTTGTGCTACCAGCCCCGCTTCTAGTGGTTGGAAGGAGGGCCTTTCTGGTCCCTTCATGATGATGAGAGTTTAACAATCCACTGCCGGCGGTCACACGTTCGGTTCCAAAGCTCCAGCGGGACTTCAGAGAGCAGGCACGAGGCCCACCAAAGAAAGGTAAAGCTACAAAGGTAGCCCACGGTAGCGCCAAACCACGGCGTGGCGGGCACCAAGCAAGCAGCATCACAGTGCAGGCTCCACACCCAACCCCTCCAGTGGCCGGAGGACAGGCCCAAGGTATAAAACCATGAAGGGACCAGAAAGCCCTCCCCCAAACCAGTGGAAGCGGGGCTGGTAGCACACCCGCCGCAACACTCAAATCAGCAACCACAGCACACCCGCCAACGCACGCGTATGACGTCACCTCCCCTCACAGACCCCCTCAGGGGCCTAGGATGTCTTGTTCAGAGTGAGCCCGCCGTCCACCACACCAACGAAGGGGTGGGTCGGGCCCACCACACCCGCCCATCCTCGCGGCACCACGCCGCCCGCAGCAAAAGATGCCAGCGCGTCCCACAGATCAATCGTCGCCAGCGCCCCCGCCCGCTCAACCGCCACCGAGCGAGCAGGGGGCACCACACCATCACGCGGGCGAGTGATGCGCCACAGGTGGCAGCGGCCGCGTTCCATTGCGTCCACCACGAGCGCGGCCACCACCGCCCACACGCCTAGCTGCACTCCAGGGGGTGGCTGTAGCAGCCACACCTGGCAGCATGTGACAACCGGGATAGGGGCAGGAAGGGCAGCAGCAACCGCCACCACCACCGCTTCCGCCACTGGGCACCCCCAGAAGCAGTGCGCACGCCACGCCGTCGCCGGCGGCCCGTCCTCCTCACTGCACCGCCACCCGCACGGGCACTCGGGCACACCCAGCGCAGCCTGCTTGTGGAAACCACTCACCCACAGCCGCCGGATGGGCTCCTTGCGGGCATTGAGGAGCGGCACCCGCCACAGCGCCGGCACCGCCGCCTCCAGGCCGCGCAGCCCCGCGCAGACCTGCACGTCAGACGCGCAGGGGCCCCCGTGCGGCCCGTGGTCCAGCGCCAGAGCCGCCTCCACTGTGGCCGCCCGCCGCACCCGCCGCTCGTCCACCACCACCCGCAGCTTAAGCACCACCGCCAGCTTGCACGTGAGCTTCCCCACCACGCCCGGGCCATGCGCAAACCCCACCCACTGAGGCTCACCCGCGGCGCCGCCCCCAGCAGCTGCAGGCTGCGGAGCAGGTCGGGCAGCTTTATGGTTTTATACCTTGGGCCCGCCCTCCAGCCACTGGAGGGGTTGGGTGTGGAGCCTGCATTGTGGTGCTGCTTGCTTGGCGCCCGCCACTACGTGGTTGGCGCTACCGTGGGCTACTTTTGTAGCTTGACCTTTTTGGTGGGCCTCGTGCCGGCTCTCTGAAGTCCCGCTGGAGCTTTGGAACCGAACGTGTGACCGCCGGCAGTGAATTGTAAAATCTCATCATCATCACCTACACAATTAAAATCGCTCTAAAACGTGACGTGGAACCGCGAACTGAACCCCTTTACCCGAAAGTGTAAGTGTATCGGGCCACTGGGATCTGGGCCAGGTGCAGCGCCACCATCGCCACCGCGCGATCTCTCTCGAGACACCGATGTCGCTCCAGGTGCGCTGCCGTGTGATGGGGCACTGAGGAGCACTGCACGGCGCCGCTGCCCGATCTGCGCAGCTCGCTCATGCCATTGCAGGCTACCTACGAGAGCATAGGCACCTGCAACTCAATCGGGCGAATGGGAACGCCTACTGACAAGTAGGTGCATGTGTGCATGGTGCACACACTCTCTTGCGCAGGAACATGTGCCACGTGGCGAGCACCCAGCCTCGGGGGGTGCAGCATCGCAGGAGGAGAGACCAGGCATGGGGCACGTGAGCGAGGCAGAGGAGGAGGTGCGCTGACCGCATGTGTGCGCGCATCGTGTGTTTGTGTGTGTGTGTGCGCGCATCGTGTGTGTGTGTGTGTGTGTGCGTGTGTGTGTGTGTGTGTGTGTGTGTGTGCATGCATGCGTGTGTGTGTGTGTGTGTGTGTGTGTGTGTGTGTGCGTGCGTGCTCTCAGCAGTGCGCGTTCGAGCCCAGGCCCTCTTGACGAACCTCGCGCGCTGTGTGCTGGGCTGTGCCGGGCCGCGCGCGAGGCACTGATCAGTGCGTGCACTGCTCACTGATCCGTGCGCCCTGCATGTGCAGCGCTCGCTCGAGCCCAGCCGCTTTGCCAAGCTCGAGTGCCTGCTCGCCCAGTCCGAGCTGTACTCAACGTTCATGGGCACAAGCATCGACGCGCGCATGGCGCGCGCGCCCGCGCCCAGCACTGGGTCCCCCCATGGCCCGGACACCCCTGCGCCGGCTGCCACCGCACGGGGCGAGGGCAGGGGTGCTGGCGCCAAGCGCGCGCATTCAGGCACGCTCAAGGCAGACCCCGCCGCCCAGCCGTCCCAGGCATTGCCGCCCGCAAGCGAGGCGCCGGCCCCGACGCAGGCGCAGCTGCCGATGATGGTGGCCGAGATGCGTGACTACCAGCTGGCGGGCGTGCGGTGGATGGCAGCGCTGTGGAGCAACGGCCTCAATGGAATCCTCGCTGACGAGATGGGGATGGGCAAGACGGTGCGAAAACGCGGGCGGTGGGCGGTGGTGCGGGAGGGGGGGGGGGGGGGGGGGGCACCACTGCGTGCGCGCGCGCACGCGCACGCGCACGTACACGCACACACATAGATCACCCCACACTTCCACCCCCCACCCCCTCACCCCACAGATCCAGGCAATCGGCTTTCTGTCGCACCTCAAGGTAACAGCAACAGTAACATCGGCTTTCTAGCGAAGACTACCTTCTAGTCCTGATGATGATGATGCTGATAGATTTTACAGGCGTGTGTGACCTTCTAGTCCTAGTACCACCGCCTAGACCCAAGTCCAGTTCTGGCCCTAACACTTACTTGTGAGGGCGGTAGGCATCAGTCGGCTGCCTGCCAGCGTGTAGTCCTAGAGCAAAAAGTCACACGTGTGAATTTATCCAGTGCGTTCTCTTGTGTATACCGTAGTGACACGCTCATTTGGGGGTACGGCCATTTAAGGGTTGGGGAAAACGGCCATTCTATGCCCACCAAAGACACGGGCTTGGGGGTAGCCGCTGGCATGCAGCGCCCTCGGTGACATGCGTTTGGGGGCAGTTTCACACACCCACACTGCCCATGGAAACATGGGCCCCTACTAAAACATAACTGACTCGATTGGAGGTTGCCCACTCTAACTGCCTTCGTCGCATTCTGGGCGTGCGCCTGGTCGACCGGCACAGATTAACTTATATTCGGCAGGCGTGCGACACTGAGCCAATTGAGAGCCTTGTGGCAAAGCGATCAATGCAGTGGCTAGGCCATGTGATGCGCATGCCGGCTTCTCGTTCTGATTGGAAGACTTTTTCGGACACGGCGTTTGAGCGTGCTCAGGATAGGGTCGGGTGAAGAGCCGTGGTGTACAGTCCGGCTGCCCCTCAGGCGCCGGCCCCTCCACCTCGGCGGTCAAGTAGATTGGCAAGCGCCACTTGACCCCCTATCCCCTGGAAGCAGTTAGGACGTATTTTGGAGGCGTCGCACAATAGCTCTCCTTGTTGCTCTGGGACTACACGTCGGCAGGCAGCCGGCTGGTGGCTACCGCCCTTCACAAGTAATTGTTAGGGCCAGAACTGGACTTGGGTCTAGGCGGTGGACCTAGGACTAGAGGTAGTCTTTGCTGGAAAGCCGATGTAACTGTACCTGTAACACTGCCCATCCGCCCTTCCCCCCCCGCCGCATGCTGCATCTAAGCAGTGTTCTGGATAGCCCTTGTGATTAGCTTTCCAATGCATTTCTAATCGTCGAAATCCATACAGTTTCGAGTGAGTTACAGCATATACGCCTTTTACTTACGACACGGGTTTGGGGGTAGCCCCGAGCGTCAGTGCCACCCTCGACACGGGCTTGGGGTTAGCCTACCCCCAACCGTACCCCCAAATGAGCGTGTCGCTACGGTACGAATAAGCAGACCGTGTGCGCATATTGCGGGCGTGGATGCATGCGTGCGTGCACGCGTGCGTGTAAATGTGTTTGTGTGTGTGTGTGTGTGCGTGTGTGTGAGCATCGCTATCGCTTTCGGAGGTGATCCCTCCCCTTCCCCCCCCCTCCCCCCTCCCCTCCTCCCTCCCTCCCATCCTTCCCCCTAGGCCATGTGCATCAGGGCATTGCGGCCTCCCCCTCCCCATCCCTCCCCGCTCCTCCAGCTCTCACCCCCCTCCCCTCCCCCCCCTCCCTCCCCTTCAGGGCATGGGCCCTCCCTCCCCTCCTCATCCCCAACCCACCACCCCATCTTCTCATCCCCACTCACCTCCCCTCACCATTCCTCCCTCCCTCCCCTCCCTCCCCCCCCCCTCCCCCTCCCCTCCCCCCTCCCCCTCCCTCCCCCCCCTCCTCCCCCTCAGGGCCTGGGCATCAACGGGCCATTCCTCGTTATCGGCCCCCTGTCCACGCTCGCCAACTGGGTGGCAGAGTTTGAGCGCTTCTGCCCAGGGCTGCCGGCGCTCATGTACCATGGGTCGCGGTGGGGTGTGGGGTGTGGGGTGTGGGGTGTGGGGTGGAGTTTGAGCGCTTCTGCCCAGGGCTGCCAGCGCTCATGTACCATGGGTCACGGTGGGGTGTGGGGTGTGGGGTGGAGTTTGAGCGCCTCGGCCCGGGGCTGCCAGCGCTCATGTTCCACGCACGGGTCACGGTGGGGTGTGGGGTGTGCGGGGGTGTGGGGTGTGCTGCACACGACGCGGCTGCGCCTAAACCTGATGAGAAAATCACTGGCCCCCCCCCTCAACTTTGAGCCCTCATATTTCGGCCCCCAGGTGTCCAAATTCAAAACACATCAAAGAGACAAGTTCCCAGCATGTGTTCCATTTCTGAGTTCTCTGTACCCCGCCCCCCCAACTTGATAAATCCCGATAAAGACATCACCGCCCCCCCCCCCCCCCGCCCCACCACCTTGCCGGCCCACAGCCAGCAGCGTGACACTCTGCGCGCGACGCGGCTGCGACTAGACCCGATGCAAAAGGTGCGGTTGACGCGCTGCGTGGCCTTGCGGGCTCTCCTAGTTGAGCTCCCCTAGCCGTGTAGTCTAGGCCTGAAGTCACGCCCCGGAATCCTCCGGGCGCGTACGGGTAAAAACCTGTACAACCTGTAAAACCTGATGCAAACGGTGCGGTTGGGTGCGGCGGCTGGGCGGCGGCTGGGTGGGTGAAGGGCAGTGACTTCCTTTTTGGCTCTGCACAGCCACTTGGCTATATTATGGCTGTACTTGTGCCTTGAACACTGCTCAACATGTTCAGAGGATTGGTAGTCTGACGAGCCAGCCAGGCAGACCTCGTCAACAGCTTCCAAATGGCCTACTTGTATATGAGGGCAAACGGTCAACTGGAGGGCAACGGTCAACGCGGTCGAAGTCTGGCTGTGGAATTATTAATTTTGAACTCATGAAAATATAATCACAGGTGGAGGGGCTGCGCGTGGGGTGTGGGGGTGCGTGTGGTGCGGTGAGAGGCACTGGCACGCAAATTTTAATGTTGTAAGACAACAGAGCTATAACCCTAGGCGTGCAGGCCGTATCGCCGGGTAACAACCCAGGGGGGCTGTGGTAAGGCCCCATCAACACCCTCCCCACCTCCCAACCCCCGCACCCACAAACCCCGCACCCTCCCCTCTCCTGATGGGGCCCCATTAACCCCCCACCCCTGACGCCCCCAATCCCACCCCCCTCGCCCACACACACCGCCACACCACGCACCCTCCTCCCGATGGGGCCCCATCACCCCCCAATCCCCACCTCACACCCCCACCCACCCCACCCCACCCCTGCAAAAAAAAACGACCCGCCAACCCCTCCCCCCCCTGCCCCCCTCCCCCAGGCGCCGCCCCACTACCCTGTGATCGTGACGAGCTACGAGACCGTGATTGCCGACGCAAAGCTCTTCCAGAAGATGAACTTCAAGGTGCGTTGCGCCAGGGGTCCCGCTCAGGATTTGGGGGAAATGGTGGCTCAACCCGAGCCTCACAGCTCACTTGCTCAATCCAAACCAGCCGGAAACACTGGCGTGCGTGCATGTGGGTCGCCGGTTCAAGTTAGTGTGTCTTGATGGAGAAATGATGGCTCAACCCGGGCTTCACAGCTCACTTTCTCAATCTCAACCCGCCAGAAACACTGGCGTGTGTGCAGGGTCAACGTTTCAAGTAAGTGTGTCTTGACAGTCACGCGTGACCACGGAGGAGGTCACTGCTCGGGCAGAGTCTGGCCTCCACCGGTCGCAGATAGTGACCCGCCAAAAGGCCTAGGCAGTCACCACGCACAACCAGTGTCAAGCGGCCGGACCCTGAGGCTAGCTAGCGCTCAGAAAATACTACAACAGAGTAAAGAAGGGTGGCTGGGAGGCACGGCAGAGAGGGAACACCCCTGAGACACAAAATAATTGAGAAACGGAGCGGTGCTAGCGACCCAAGCTGACGGAATGGAAGCCTAGTGTGTCCTGACAGGGCGCGTGATAGCACAACCCGTGGGCACGGTCCTTGGCCATATTGCATGTGTTGGGGGGTGAAGCACACAGCCCTACCAAATCTCCAACGCCTGAGGCGGCGCCTCAGGCACCGCCTTGACTTTCGCGTCTGTGGCGGGCTGCCACAGCTCACCGTCTCTCACGCACTCACGCACGCGCGTACAACCACACACACACACACACACAAACACACACACACACCACACACACACGCACACACACACACAACCTCGCCTCAGTACGTCGTGGTGGCTGGGCGTGGGGCTGTCACGGCTCACCGTCTCTCATGCACGCACGCACGTGCGTACACACACACACACGCACACACACTCACACACAACACACACACACACACACACTCTCACACACACAACACACACACACACACTCACACACACAACACACACACACAAACTCTCACGCACACACACACACACACACACACACTCCCACACACAACCTCGCCTCAGTACGTTTTGGTGGATGAGGGCCACCGGCTCAAGAACTTCGACTGCCGCCTGGTCCGCGAGCTCAAGCTGATCCCCGCGGCCAACTGGATGCTACTGTCAGGTACGCTGTGTTGGGCAGCCAGGCAACACACATGCGTACGCACATGTGCATGTAAATGCACACGCACATGCATGCGCGTGCCTGGTCCGCGAGCTCAAGATGATCCCTGCGGCCAACTGGCTGCTGCTGTCTGGTGCGCTGTGTTGGGCAGCCAGGCAACACACACACACACACACGCACATGCATGTGCTCACCCTCTTGCTCTCTCTCACACACACACGCACACACGTGTGCACGCGCGCGCATGCGCGTGCACACCATGAATTAATCCGGGGTCTGCCCTGTCATTTGGCTTTGCAATGCCCCCCCCCTCTCCAACCAGCCCACACGCGCGCGCAAGCATGCACGCACGCACGCACACATGCATGCATGCACGCACTCACTCACACACACACACATCAACACACACGCACACACGCACGCACGCACACACGCACGCACGCATGCGTCCCCAGGCACGCCACTTCAGAACAACCTGCCTGAGCTGTGGTCCCTGCTCAACTTCATCATGCCGGACGTGTTCTCGCGGCTGTCAGACTTTGAGGACTGGTTTGAGTTCTCGGCAACGCTCGGGCGCGAGGGCGCTGACAAGGTTTGTGTGTGTGTGTGTGTGTGTGTGTGTGTGTGTGTGCCATGTTGACGAGGTGTGGCGCTTGTGCCTGCGCTTGTGGTGGCACAGCATGTGGCACAGCCTGTGGTCTTGGTGATCACCATCTCGGCTGGCTCGGGTGACTCGGCATGCCCAACGTTCACACATACGAGTAAACAACAGATTCCCGGGCGGTCGGTGGCGGTGGGGGGGGGCAGGGGGGGGGCTTTCGGCGACATTGCAGCTGTGATCAGTGCCAGTTCACTTGGAGCCCACTGGGCATGTGTGAGAGTTACACCTCCTTGCCTCCCCCAACGAGAAATGTGACATTTTTGCCCCGTAAAGTATGAAATCAATGCTTTTCACACTTTCCTGCAAAACAAATTGTTGCATCAGGCTGGCCTCAGGCGGTACGAAATTAAGTCACCAGAACCTATCCAGGAGGCACTGCCCCCACTGCCCTTTCACCATGTCCACGCCCAACAGCCGCTTACACTCACTAAAGAGATAGTTGCTGCCGAGCGCGGGTGCGCCATCCGCCCCACCCCACACCGCCCACACCTTCCCTCACCCTGCTCGCATCCCCCACACTCACTCAGGAGATTGTTGCTGCTGAGCAGCGCCACCGTGTCGTGTCAAAGCTGCACGCGATCCTCAAGGTGTGGGCAGTGGTGTGAGTCAGTGGTTCCGCTAAGGACCTTGGGGAAACGATGGCTCAACCAGGGCCTCATGGCTCACTCCCCATTCTCAACCCACCGGCTTTTTTTTGCGAAAGGGTGTAAAATGCAAATTTTCACACTTTCTGGGTCGAAATTTGCGCAATTTCAACACGCTGTTGCAGGTTTGCGGGTTGTGGGTTGGCTATCAGAAACACTGGTGGGTGTGCGTGTCCTCAAGGTGTGGGCAGTGGTGCGATTCAGTGGGGTGGGTGGTTGGGTGTGTGTGTGGGGGGGGGGGTGAGCTGCTCATGTAAGTGTGTACAAACGCAAGGAGTGCCGGTGCCGGTGCCGGTGCCGGTGCCGGTGTCGACTGCGAGCGAGTGTTATAATCGCGCGTGATGCTGTGCACGCGGCGTGTGTGTGCTGGGGGGGGGGCCCGGGAGTAACCAGCCACGGCTGACGCACACCGCCACGCATTGATTTCCTTTTCGTGATTTCAATCAATTTTCCCGGGGCCACTTAACTGGAAATCCGGCTCCATGGCTCTTAATTCCGGCTCCAATACGCCGAAAAAAAAATTAGTTCCGCCCCGCCCGTGCGCCCCACGCCCGCTGGCGCCCTCGCACCATGCAAGCCCACCCTCACCCCCACCCCCGCCCCAGCCCCCGCCTGACATGCACGCCTGGATTGTTGTGCTGCTTGCTTGGCGCCCACCACCTCGTGTGAGTGGCGCTACCGTGGGCTTC
Organism: Chlamydomonas sp. UWO 241; assembly: GCA_016618255.1. Taxonomy (NCBI): domain Eukaryota; kingdom Viridiplantae; phylum Chlorophyta; class Chlorophyceae; order Chlamydomonadales; family Chlamydomonadaceae; genus Chlamydomonas; species Chlamydomonas priscui. Next base: position 158,829 of record VFSX01000080.1, read on the forward strand.
TTTTGTAGCTTGACCTTTTGGTGGGCCTCAGGAGTGCCTGGTGTCTGGCAGTCCCGCTGGAACTCTGTAACTGAGTGTGACCGCTGGCATTGAACGTAAACAACTCATCATCATCATCATCATCATCATCATCATCATCATCATCTCAAGACTCCACCTGATGATGATGATGGATTTCATACTCGTGTGTGGCGCCCCTAACCGTATGTGACGCACCTAACCGTGTGTGACGCACCTATCGTGTGTGACGCACCTAAAACACGTGGTGCGCGACGTGTAATACCAGCATTTTCCTACAACCCAGCGACCCTGTGCAGATATGCTTGCAGAGCACACTCTGGAGTCATTCCTGCAATTTCACGACCTCTCTGATGCACCCACATGCACGCAGCCGTTTGTGCTGCGCCGCGTCAAGGCCGACGGGTTGATCGCGCTGCCCGCAAAGGTGCGCCACCCCCCTCCTTCCCTCCGTCCACAAACGACTACGAGCGAGCAAGCTAGCTGTGCACGTGTGCACCCACGCCCGCGCCCGCGCCCACACCCACGCCCGCACCCACGCCTCCCCCCCCTCAGCTCTGTAGTGGTTGTAGAGGTTTTACAGTTGACCATGCCCCCCACAGCTAGCTTCTGCATAACAAAAACAACCTTCTGGACATCTCTGTGACGCGATTTATCATCGAGCTCCCTGCCTGAGAGGAGCCTTCCCCCCCCTGCCTGAGAGGAGCTTCCCTTCTGCCTGAGGCGCCCCCCCCCCCCCGCCCCGCCCCCCGCCCCCGCCCCGCCCCGCCCCCGCCCCGCCCCCGCCCGCCCGCCCCCGCCCCCGCCTCGAAACCTAGTGCCTTAGCTAGTACCCACCCGTGCTCTTCCGAACTAGTTCAGTGCCCAAGGGCCCCCGGCCCTTGTTAAAACCCCGAGTAAGGAGTAGCCAAGACCCAACCCAACCCAGAGCCTGCCCTTCCGCTCGTGGTCACAACCTGCCTTGCCTTGCACTCCTCCTCGCCCCACACAACGAATTCAGACCGAGCAGCTGCTGTACGCTCCCATGTCAGCCACGCAGCGCACGCTCGCACCCACGCCCACGCCCACGCCCACGCCCACGCCCACGCCCACGCCCACGCCCACGCCCACGCCCACGCCCACGCCCACGCCCACGCCCACGCCCACGCCCACGCCCACGCCCACGCCCACGCCCACGCCCACGCCCACGCCCACGCCCACACCTCTCTTGCCTTGCCTTCCTCCTGCTCGCCCCTCACAACGAACGCAGGCTGAGCTGCTGCTGTACGCTCCCATGTCGGCCACGCAGCTCACGCTCGCGCGCCAGCTCGTCGACGGCTCGCTCGCGCGCGCGCTTGCGGAACAGGCGGCTGAGGAGGGCGGGGGTGCAGGGTCGGGCGGCAGGGTCAACAACGTGCTCATGCAGGCGAGTGGGCGGGGGGGGGGGGGGGGGAGGCGCTCAACCCAACCACAATCTCAAATCCTGAGGCACGCAAGTGAGGGCGGTCATAACGCCTGAGGCGGTCGGGGGTGCGCCTCAGGCGGTGGTCGGCGCTTAAGGCGGTCGGGGTAGCGCCTGAGGCGGTCGGGGTGGCGCCTGAGGCGATTGGTGGTGCGCCTCAGGCGTTGGGAATGTGGTAGGGCACAGCACGTCGGAACCACAGGGGCAGGGCGCCACCGCCCGACCTCCCTGCCTTCATGCACTCCCTTGCAATGCACGCGCCTGCCTGCCCGCCTGCTTGCCTGCAGGCGCGCAAGATCGCCAACCACACCAACCCCATCACGTCCGCCTTCTCCACCTTCCCCACCTTCTCCACCATCTCCACCCGCAGGCTCGCAAGATTGCCAACCACCCCACCTCATCACGTCAGCATTCTCCACCTTCTCCATCTTGTCCACCTTCTCGACCCGCAGGCTCGCAAGATCGCCAACCACCCCGACCTCATCACGTCAGCCTTCTCCACCGACATCGAGTTCCCGCCGGCAGGTGGGTGGGCAGTGGGTGGCAGTGTTTCCGTTGGCCAGCCTGCACCCCACATAAGTGGCATTTGCGGGGTGATTTGATGGCCGATTAAGGCTGGCGCGGCAGGGTGAGATTGCGAATTTTTGACCCGAATGTTGCGAACAATGTCACTTCACACTTTTCGCCAAAAAACGCCTCGGTGAGGTGAGGTGTGGCGGGGGTGAGGCGGGGGTGTGGCGGGGAGGTGAGGTGAGGTGAGGCGGGCAGGTGAGGCGGGGAGGCGGGGAGGTGAGGTGGAGGTGAGGTGGAGGCGGTGAGGTGTGGCGGGGGTGGGGCGGGGGCGGTGAGGTGAGGTGTGGTGAGGTGAGGTGAGGTGAGGTGAGGTGAGGTGAGGCGGGTGCGGTGGTGAGGTGAGGTGAGGCGGGTGCGGTGGTGAGGTGAGGTGAGGTGAGGTGAGGCGGGGGCGGTGAGGTGAGGCGGGGAGGTGAGGTGAGCACAGAGGTGAGCTTCAGGAAATCAGCGAGAGGCCTGGGGTGAGCCGTCATTTTCACAAGGTTCCTTAGCGGAACCACTGGTGGTTGGATCTAACAAACACTAGTACGGAGGCTGTGTGGCTTGGGGACCCTCCACCGTCCCCTACCACAGCCCCCTTTATTGTTACCCCGAAGTGACATCCACAGTGGAATGGCTTTGTTAAAATTGATTCACGCGAGTTGTGTTGCAATTGCAACAAAGCCAGTACACTGTGGGTGTGGCTTGTACCGCCGGGGTAGCAATAAAAAATGGGGCTGTGGTAGGGGACGTACGGCTCACGCCGGCAGGTGGGGGAGCGCGTGCGTGCATGCAACCGCGCACACTGCGCGAGGCGCCCGCACCCCTCCCGCCCCCCCCCCCCCTTCCACTCCACCATGACACCCGGAACCCCTCTCCTTCCTTGGCGTCTCGAGTGAGCGCAAGTGACGTGCGCAGCTCCCCCCCCCCACCACCACACCCCACACAAGTACATGGGTCTAATGCACCAGCAAAGGCGTCCGACAGACTGTAAAACCGACCATACACACATACATACACGCACGTATACATGCAGAGGAGCTGGTGGCCGAAAGCGGCAAGATGCGCCTCTTGGCGCGCCTGCTGCACAAGCTGCACGCGCGCGGCCACAAGGTGAGTGTGTACGTGCCGTGCGTGCGTGCCGTGCGTGCGTGTCCCTTCGTTTCGTGTGTGTGTGTCCCTGCGTGTTGTGTGTGCGTGTCGTGCGTGCCCTGCGCATCCCTGCGTGCCCTGCGTGCGTGCCCTGCGTGCCCCTGCGTGCCCTGCGTATCGGACGTGCGTGCCCTGTGTGTGTGCGTGCCCTGCGTGCGTGCCCTGCGTGCGTGCCCTGCAAGCGTGCCCTGCGTGCCCCTGCGGGCCCTGCGTGTCCCTGCGTGCCCTGCGCATCCCTGCGTGCCCTGCGTGCGTGCCCTGCGTGAATGCCCTGCATGCCCTGCGTGTCGTGCATGCGTGCCCTGAGTGGCCAGTTTGCCCTGCGTGTAGTACGTGCGTGCCCTGTGTATGTGCCCCGCGTGCTCTGAGTGTGTGCCCTGTGTGCGTGCCTCTCTCTCCCTCCCTCCCTCCCTCCCTCCCTCCCTCCCTCCCTCCCTCTCTTGCTATCCCCCCCGCCCGCTGTTTTCAGAACTCACTCACTCCTCCCTCCCCTCCTGCCTAGCTAGGATGTTCTGTCTCACAACCAACCTGGACGACCGACACGCTGCGGCACCCCACGCACCTCTGGCTGAACCTCTCCCCCTCCCCCCTGCCCCTGTCATGCTCCCGCCGTGCCCGTTTGCTGATCGTCAGCCACATTACCAAGATGCGCGACCTGGTCTTGCTGCAGCGTGCACCCTCCCCCCCCCCCCCCCCGCCTGCCCCGCCCGCCCTGCCTGTCCTGCCTGCCCCCCAGGTCCTTATCTTCAGCCAGACGACCAACATACTCGTATCTCAATGAGACCGGCCACCCAGTCTCTCCCTCCCTCACCATCTCTGTTGCCTGTGAAACCTAACTAACTCAACCCCCCACCTCCGGGTCCTCATCTTCAGCCAGATGACCAAGACATCGATGCTCGACCTCATTCAGTCGTACCAGGCGCAGCAGACCGGGCACTGGCAGTCCCTCCCGCCGCTGCTCTTCTAGTCAGGGTCGCAAGTAAAAACTAACGCGACCCCCACTCCCACCCCCCAGGTCCTCATCTTCAGCCAGATGACCAAGATGCTCGACCTCATTCAGTCGTACCTTGAGCAGACCGGCGAGCGCGCGTGCCGCATCGACGGCTCAGTGCCGTGGCAGGTAATAAGAGGATGCAATGGGGAGTGGGATGGGGGCCAGCAGGCATGCAGCATCGATGGATGGGGGGTGGGGCCAGCGCGCGTGCCGCGTCGACGGCTCCCAGCCGTGGCATGAAGGAGGATGCGATGGGGAGTGGGATGGTACGGTACGGTAAAGCAAAAACGGCGGGAACAGGTGGCTGCACGATTGAGACACTTTAACTTTCACAACACTTCATGGATGCTAAAGGCTGGGCCTTGAATCAATAGGATGAGGCACTGAGAAAGGAGGCCAGGCTATTCCTGGTCCCAAGTTTGACCCAGGTGTGAACTGAGCTTTGGGCGGAACCTTCAGGTTTCGACGAATCTCCGATCTCCGTGATCTACGGTCTACGATTAAACAGACAACTGTACATCTATTAGCAGATAATGAGCCCCCCCCCACACCCACCATGCACGCGCAGGAGCGCCAGCGCGCCATCACGAACTCTGACCCAGCCACGTACGATTAAGACAACTGTGCATCTATCTGTGCATCCCCCCTCTCTTGCAGGAGCGCGAACGCGCCATCACTGTCTTCACGCTGACCCGGCAACGTGCGATTAAGACAACTGTGCATATATTAGCAGATACTCAGCACACTCCCCCCCCCCTCGCGCAGGAGCGCCAGCACGCCATCACTGCCTTCAACGCTGCCCCCCCCCCCTCCCAGGAGCAGGAGCGCGAGTGCGCCATCGCTGCCTTCAACGCTGCCCCACCCCACACACACCCCCAGGAGCGCTGCGCTCGCCATCACTGATTGCAAGCTCACCCCACTCCATCCCCGCGGGAGCGCGAGCGCGCCATCACTGCATTCAATGCTGACCCCCCGCTCCCCCCACCCCGCAAGAGCGCAAGCGCGCCATCACTGCCTTCAACGCTGACCCGGCCACGTACAATAAACGCAACTGTACATCTATTGGCAGATACTAAGCCCCCCCCCCCCTCTCCCCGCAGGAGCGCGAGCGCGCCATCACTGCCTTCAACGCCGACCCGGCCACGTACGATTAAGACAACTGTACATTTATTACCAGATACTAAGCCCTTCCCCCCCCTCGCCCCTACACACGCAGGAGCGCGAGCGCGCCATCACCGCCTTCAACGCCGACCCGGCCACGTGGGTCTTCCTGCTCTCGACGCGCGCCGGCGGCCTCGGCATCAACCTCACCGCGGCTGACACCGTCATCATCTACGTGCGTGCGTGCGTGGCGCCGTGTTTTCAGTTTACAGATTACAGCTGACAGTTGACAGTTGACAGTTGACAATTTACAGTTTACAGTTTACAGTTTACAGTCTACAGTCTACAGTTTACAGTTAACAGTTAATAGTTACCAGTACGCACCCTCGGGGCGTGGGATTGGGGGAGCTGCCTAACAAGGCTAGCTACCATAAACTCAAATCAGCCTCATCGCGGCTGACACCTTCAATCATGCACCTGTGCCAGGAGTTCCCTTGGGGCCTGCCAGGCCGTCGGTTTCGCTGGAGAGGGCCTCCCGGACTCTCCGGGTTTCCGGCAGAGCTCCCCGTGCGCTCTCCAGGCTGGCATATTTTCCCTGGGGCGCATCTCCCGGAAAAGCCTGCTTCTTCTCCGGTTTTTCTCACCCCCCTGCCCCTTCCCCTTGCTCCCCATCGGAAAACCGCCCTTTGGGCGGTCTCCTCATCGGAACACGATCGGCTAGGAAACCCCTGACGCGCGTGCGTGGCACCTTGCCCCCAAAGACGCCCCCCACCTCCAACCCCCAAAGTGTGCCCACATCGATGAAGATGCAAAGGGTAAGGCCCCGGTGACCGCGGGGATGGCCAAGGAGCACCCTTTCTTTCTTTCTGCACTCTTGTCACACTGAGAAAATTCTGACATCTCTAGGAACGCTTCTCAGAAAGGCGTTCGGCATGGCGCGTCTGGCGCTTGCGGCGCCAGTACCAGCTCCTTGGCTATTGGGATCAGCGCGCCATAAACTTGCCCGCTGAGAGTATGCTGTTGACATTGCGCCACACTTCACCACCCTCGCGTGTGTACCCACACCCACACCTACACCCACGCCCACGCCCACACCCACACCCACACCCACACCCACACCCACACCCACACCCACACCCATACCCACACCCACACCCACACCCACACCCACACCCAACCAACCAACCAACCAAGTGTTACATGAGGCCGTCCGTATGCACCGGCAATGCCTGTACAGCAGTACATCCCGGCAATTGTTACGAGGTCTGACCCGTGCACTGGAATGTCTTTCAAATAGCGGGTGACCGACCAGCGCCTGAATCAAGTGGATAGTATCCTTGGTTTGGGGGGGTCGACCCACACCCACACCCACGCTCACACCCACGCCCACACCCACGCGCGCACAACAAGGGTGGACGCGCCACCCAACTCCGCTTCACCCAGCTCCTGCACTGGCGCACCCACCGGCCCACCCACCCCACCCCCGCATCCCGCCCCACCTCACCCCTACACCCTCCCCCACACACCCCACCCCCCCATCCCCCCACCCACCCTGACCCCTTACCCACCCGCCCCTTTCTTCGACACTGCCCCCCCCCCCCTGCTGCGCACGTGTCCAGGACTCTGACTGGAACCCGCACCAGGACCTCCAGGTGCGCCCTGACCGCACGCCCTACGCGGTGTGCGTGTGTATGTATGTGTGTGTGTGTATGTGTGTGTGTGTGTGTGTGTGTGCGTGTGTGTGTGTGTGTGTGTGTGTTGTGGTCGATTTTACAGTCTTGTTGGACGCCTTTGATGGCGTATGAGACTTGTGCTTGCGCACTCCCTGTGGCATGCTGATAGCACACGTGTACTTGTCCACTGAGTATTTGTGTGTGTGTGTGTGTGTGTGTGTGTGTGTGTGTGTGTGTGTGTGTGTGCGACCCGCATTGACTCACATTTGTGTGTGACCCGCATTTACCCGCACTTGCCCCTTGTCCCCACTGCTTTGTGAATGAGGCTTTCCACTCTCTTTCTAGCGCATGCTTGGTCACCCGCCTTCAAACGGAATCCCCTCAGTGATGCCCAGAAACAGCCTATCTAGGTCTGCCGTTCAGAGTTCTCTGTAACGATCTCTCTCTGGGTGTGTGTGTATGTGTGTGTGTGTGTCTCTGTGCTCTGCCATTCTCGCATGCGGTCGCCTGCACTTGGAGACTAGTACATGGGGGGCCTTGTTTGAGCCAGCATGCAAGATCGCTACGCCACGGTCGCCCCAGGTGGCATGCACTCAAGACAGGTGGCGTTGTCGCCGCTGCCGCCGCCGCTGCCGCTGCCGCTGCCACTGCCACTGCCACAGCCACAGCCACAGCCACAGCCACACACACACCCACCACACACACACACACAGCTAATATATGTATATGCCTATCTCCTCCTACACATCTGCCTACTGTAACACGGGGTTTCCAGCTAAGCAGGCTACTCTTCTTCTAGAAACACCCGCCGATACTCCAGCACATTTGAGAACTAGAGTACCGCCGGCTCCCGGCCGATAGACTACCGCTCCCGCCGGCTAGACTACCCCAAACAGCGGTCTCTGAGAGACATGTCTGGCAAGGAGCATATAGGAGAGGACCTTCCTCAGGGTCACAGTAGTGGCCTTGTGGCCAGTCAAGCCGGCAGAGCCGACTGGCGCTGACTGGAACGGTCCCCGCCTGGCAGTGCATGGCTGTCCAGCTCTCGTTTGCATGGGGCTCAGCCGGCGCCCCATGCCTCATGCATGGCCAGGTCCCACCCTCCAGGGGTGCATGGACGACAGAGTTGTCATGGAGGCTGCCTGAAGACCTTCCAACGCCAGTCACCGGCAGACGAGCGACCCCGAGGATGAGCGCGGTGACGAACGCTGCGATTGGTGAAGCGGATTTACTCTGTGTTGCCTCGGCGGTCGCCACCGCTGAAGCCGTGATGGTAGCCCGCCTCCACGGGCAGCCATCTTGACCAATGTCCAGCATGCATTGACGGGCGCCAGCTCCTCCGCTCGTCGATCAACTCGTCGAGATCGGTGCCGCATGGCGTCCTGCATGGGGGGAGGATAAGGGCCGTCTCCCAGCACGGGCCGCGGAAGCGCCGCGGCTACTCGCCAAGCCATGGCAGCGCCGGGCAAGCCGCTCCTTGTAGTGTTCCACCGAGGGGCAGTCTAGCAGGAGCCAGGCGAGTCGTATTTTACCCCGCTCGTCAGCGGCACGGAGATCCTTGTCACCAGCAGCGCCGCATTGCTGGGTCCAGGGCTCGGCGACGAGAACGCGCCTCCGTTAATCGAGCCCCTATATACATACATACATATCTGCCTACTACACATCTGCCTACTACACTGCCACTGCCACCGCCACCGCCACTGCCGCAGGCGATGGACCGCTGCCACCGCATCGGCCAGGTCCGACCTGTTCTCGTGTTCCGACTCGCGACGGCGCACTCGGTCGAGGGCGCGATGCTGCGACGCGCAAGCAGCAAGATGGCGCTCGAGCGGCTGGTCATGAAGAAGGGAGCGTTTGTGGGGGCAGGGGTGGGGGCAGGGGCAGAGGTGGGTGTGTGTGGTGGGGGGGGGCGAGGGCAGGCGGGTGGAGGTGCATGGGCGCGTCGAGGTGTGACGCAAGCGGTTCTACAGGTTTTACGTTTACGCGCCCGGAGGACCCCGAGGCGTGAGCGTGTGCCCGATCTGCCTCAAACCTTCACCCCCGGCCGCGTCACGACTAATCTCCGCCCACCCACGCCTCTGGTGCGCAGCGCGCAGCATCACCTGCAGCTGTGGCGCCCCTAAGCTCTGCGGAGCTGATGGAGATGCTGCGCAGCGATGTGTCGTTGCAGGTGCGCGTGCCACCTGCAGCGTGCACGCACGCACACACACACACCTCTCACGTGCAGCTGCTTTGGCGTCCTGTTCCTCATCTACCTTGGAAAGGCAGGCAGGCAGGCGGGCGGGCGGGCAGGCAGGCAGGCGGGCGGGCGGGCGGGCGGGCGGGCGGACGGACGAACGGACGGACGGACGCAAGCGCGCACGCACGCACGCACGCACGCACGCATGTACGTGACGTGTCCCTACCAAGGCCCCCTAGATCGCTACCCCGACGGTACAAGCCACCGCCGCAGCAACCACCAGCGGCGGGATGAGTCGTGGGCATGAGAGCGATGAAAGAAAGAAAAAAACCCAAACCCCAAACCCTAAACCCTAAACCCCAAACCCCTGGGCTGCGCAGGACGTGCCTCAGAGCGGCGAGGTGACGGAGCAGGTGCTCGACGCGATGCTCGACCGCGGCTACCTCGCGCCCGGGCCACCGATGCCGATGCTATTCCCAGCGTCAGGCGTCGGGTACGAGGTCGTGCGTGCCCCAGCTGCAGGCGGAGGGCAGTGGTCCGACGGGGGGGGTGGCAGCGGGAGTGGCAGTGCCAGTGCCAGTGACGGCGCTGGCAGTGGCGGTGTGGGGAGTGGTAGCGGCAGTGGCTGCGGAGGTGGCGGCAGCATGCTGGCGCAGGAGACCTAGAGCTTGCAGGCTTGGGACGAGACGCGCGGTCTAGATGAGCTCACGTGGACGCCCTGAACCGCCTGAGCGACGGGTTTCACAGGTTTAACACGCGCGCGCCCAGAGGACCCCGGGGCGTGAGTTAAGGCCTAGACTACACGTCTAGGGGGGCTCAACTAGGAGAGCCCGCAAGGCCACGCAGCGCGCCAGCCTGCAATCCTGAGCGACGGCTGGTGCCGGGAAGCACTGCTGACACGGCGCGTCTCCCCACCATTTGGCATACACGACTCGTTTTTGCCAAGCTTTTGTGTGTGGTAGTCGTACCCGTTCCAAGGTTTGCAAACAAACCCGAAAATATGTGACCCAACACGTGTTAACTTCCACAGAAGCGGCAAAAGCAACAGCAGCAGCAGGCGCGATCATAGTGTACAGCTGAACGGCGTTTTTTTCTCTTGGGGCGGCGCAGCACTCAGCCTACTATAACATCTACTACTACCCCCACACACAAACACACAGCTATATTATATACATACCCTGAAGCAGTGATGTCCTCAAGAAAAACGATAATGTCCTATTTGCCCCCGCAACATTGGGGAACATGCCGAATTTCACCCGCAGGAGGCGATGTTTTTGCGGAAAAGTGTGAAATTGCCGATTTTCACACTTTTCGGAGCGAAATTCGCCCCCGCAGTTTCCCTACAGAGTTACTGCTGGCGTGTTGGCCCATGCTGTAAGCCAATGGATGCGTGTGAGTGGGTGGGCTTGCGGTGTGTGCACCACGTGTGTGACGTGTGTGCACGTCATTCATGGGGGCTCTACTAGCAAAGGCTGCGAGTCTGCGCAAGCTCCAGCCTACCAGGGTGGGGAAGATTGGGTCGGTGTGCAGGCTCTGGGCGGGTGGGAGGAGTGGATTCAGGCAGTTGTCTAGGCATCCAGGAGTGCAACAATGTTTCCCAGCACACACTTGTCACCGCCACGGGCGTATGTGCACACACTGAGCGCCTCCTCTACCCTGCAGCACCAATGCCCCCCCCCCGCCCTCTGTCCGGTCGTCACCCCCGCCCGGCCGCGACCCGCCTGCACCCTGGCGCCTGCTCCCGTACGCCCGCCCACCCCGCTCGCGCTGCAGAAGCCGCCGTTCCGTGTGTCTGCTGCCCCTCCATCCAGAAGGTGAGGCGTGGCCGCCACGCCTCAGCAGCGGCTGCTGGCAGAGCTCGAGAGCGTGCCCTGCAGCAGCGGCTGTGTCCCTGCATCAAGCTGCCTATACGTTGCTGGAACACCGCAGAAGTCGGATGGTGGCGAGCCTTCCTGACCGGTACCCGTACGTGGTACGGTACCGCGGTACGCGGTACAGTACGCGGAGGCGTCGAAACGAACGTCGAGACTGAATTGCTCACACTTTCCCAACCAACTCCCTCGGTCCTTGACGGATTTCACATCCAAGCAGTTTTCTAGAAAGCTCTTGTCATACGCCTTGTAATGCATGTCAAATCATTCGGATCCGCGTGGAGGTCAGGGAGCTATGGCTGTTTGAGTTTTGTGTTGCAAGTAAAAGGCGTATTTTGCTGCGTACCGCAATACGTGCCCCTACGTCCTGAACGGTAAGTGATACGATACCACGTGAAACCCTGCCTGAAGAAGTACAGCTCGATGTTTGCCTTGCCCATCGGTGTATCTTGGAAGATGATGTGGGATCTGGCGGAGGGTGGGGCACTATACGCCAACATGGATACGCCACCGCAATCCTTTACCTAGCATTATGTGGCCTGCAACCGCCCTCCGCGGTTTCTCTACAAGGGTTCGCTGTCGGGGGGGACGCATCCATCGCCGTGTCGCGATTCAGCCCTCGGCCTCGGCATTGCGGAAAATTGTGAGTGATGCGTGACGCACCAGGGGTTGTTGGGTGTACCGGAGGCGGCAGGTGGGCTGGGGGGACGAACTGGAGGAAGCATGCGCATCCAGCATGGGGAGAGGTGATGGCCACCCCTCCCCGGAGGCGGCAGGTGAGGTGGGGGGATGAAGGGGAGGAAACAATTCATGTGCATCCATGCGTGGGGGCGGGGTGGAGAGGGAGAGCGGGGGGGACCTGGGGTGGGGCAGGAGTTTGGACTCGCCGCCCGGCGGAAACAATGATGATGAGATGATGATGATGAGAGTTTTACAATCCACTTCTGGCGGTCACACGTACGGTTCCAAAGCTCCAGTGGGACTTAGAGAAACTAGGCTCAAGGCCCCCGCGCCTCGTCGTTGACGGCGAGCGGGTGCCTGCACCTGCTTGCTAGATGGCATTCCCTCTGGGGGTGTTTTTGAAGGGGAGGTGGCGCCACACGCGTGCGGTGGCGGGTGCGGTGTGGTCACTGAGTAGAGTGCTGCGGCGGGTGTGCTACTAGCCCCGCTTCCGGTGGTCTGGGGGAGGGCTTTTTGGTCCCTTCATGGTTTTATACCTTGGGTCCGCCCTCTGGCCATTTGAGGGGCTGGGTGTGCAGCCTGCACAGTGGTGCTGCTTGCTTGGCGCCCGCCACCAAGTGTGGATGGCGTTACCGTGGGCTACTTGTAGCTTGACCTTTTGTGGGCCTTGAGCCTTGTTTCTCTAAGTCCCACTGGAGCTTTCGAACCGTACGTGTGACCGCCAGAAGTGGATTGTAAAACTCTCTCATCATCAAGTAGCCCACGGTAACGCCATCCACACTTGGTGGCGGGCGCCAAGCAAGCAGCACCACTGTGCAGGCTGCACACCCAGCCCCTCAAATGGCCAGAGGGCGGACGAACTGCTGGTCACTATCAACAAGAGGGTTTTACTATCACAGGCCGGCGGTCACAATCAGTTCCAGAGTTCCAGCAGGATCAATCAAAGCAGGAGCCCTGCCAAACGTCAAAAGGGGGGGGGGGGACCCACAGCAGCACCACCCACACGCGTGGCGGGCACCAAGCAGGGTCACCGCAAACGGGCCAACGGTGCCAACGCCAACGGCAAATAAAAACGTTGGCTTAGCCAGCTGTCAGCCAACGGTGGCGTAAAAGTGCTCATATCATGGATCTTAGCAACCACAGAGTAGTGGGGATGATGCTTGCATGAGAAGCAACACCAACTGACAGAGCACGACCCACACACAACACCCTTGAGCACTAGATGTGTGTGTGAGCCTGGTATGCAAGTGCTCCCAAAGCCCTCCTCAGGGTGTCTACTTTACTCCCAGCGCTGCATTAGCTATGCAGCCACACTATATTGCTAGTAACGGTTTGTAGCGCGCGAATTTTCCGATTCCACACTTTTCCTCGCTTCCGAGCGCGTTTTTTGCCCCGTTAGCCCCGCTGGCCCGTTGGCGTTGGCACCGGTGGCCCAGCCAACGGCCAACGCCAACGGTGGGGACCGTTGGCCGTTTCCAGTGACCCTGGCACCAAGCAAGCAGCACCTTAGCCAGGCGGCACACTCAGCCCTGAAACAGTCAGAGGCAGACCCCAGGTATGACCGGCTACACAGCCAGGACCATTAAGGGACCAAGAAGGCCCGCCCCTAACCAACCCAAAAAGGCCGAAGCTCGGCACCCGCCGCAGCACTCTACTCAGCGGCCACACCACACCCGCCACCGCGCGCGTGTGGTGCCACCTCCCTCACACACCCTTCAGGGGTCTAGGATGTCTTGTTCAGAGTGAGCCCGCAGTCCACCACTCCAATGAAGGGGTGGGTCGGGCCCACCACAGCCGCCCACCCGCGCGGCACCACGCCACCCTCAGCGAAGGCGGCCAGCGCCTCCCACAGCTCAGTCGTCGCCAGCTCCCCCGCGCGCGCGGCCGCCGCCGCACAACCAAGTGGCAGCACACCATCACGCGGGCGCGTGATGCGCCACAGGTGGCGGCGGCCGCGCTCCATTTCGTTCCACCAGGAGCGCGGACACCACCGCCCAGACACCAGGCCGCACCCCAGCGGGAGGCTGCAACAGCCTGGCAGCATGTGACGACCGAAGTAGGGGCAGGGAGGGCAGCAGGAACCGCCACCACCACTGCTTCCGCCACTGGGCACCCCCAGAAGCAGTGCGCATGCCATGCTGTCGCCGGCGGCCCATTCTTCTCACGGCGCCGCCGAGGTATGACCTCCCAATACCGTGAATTCAACACTGCGGTGTAAACAGTTCAACACGACCACATATTGAGTTCAACACTGTGCACCCGCAGTGTTGAATCGCGTCCCTCTCAGGCGCCCCCACCCGACGCGTTTAAGCCCGACAATCCAATCCATGCGGTGCCGGATGCTTGTCAGCGACGACAGCACCGCGGTGGAGAGGCCAGTTCAACCTGGAGACGCTATGACAGATGGTGCAGCTGGCTGACGTGTACGCACAACAGCTCCATCATAGCATGCAGCTCCATGCTCCATGCAGCTCGCTCCATGGATGAGCATGGGGGCAAGGGGTAAGTGAGTCCAGTCTCTCCCTCAAGGCCAAGCCTGCGCTGCAGCACGCCGGCTTGCCCCCGCGCGCGCGTGGCGGTGCTGCGCCAGTGGCGGAGTCAGCTGCTGCCGTGGCCGCTACAGGCTACAGGCCTTCCAGAAGATGGAGCAGATGCTCGCAACGCTGCCGGAAGAGGAGCAACAGCAGCTGCAGCTGCCGGCGGAGAGCGCGGGTGGGCGCTCCATCAGATGGTGCAGCGCAGGCAGCAGAATGCGGCGGCCCCGGATCAGGAGCAGGCAGCCCTCGCAGCGAGTGTGCTCAAGCAGCGCGAGAATTTGAAGCAGCAGACGCGGGGTCGGGAGGCACCGTAGGAGACAGTCGCGTGTCAGGCGTCAGGCGAGAAGTCGCAGGTGCATGTGCAAATCGATAGACGCCGCGCTCTGGGGCCGGCAGCTGTGGGGCACGCACGCGGCTCCGGCGGCAGCGGCTCTGGCGCGAACGATGACCGCAGTGGCTGCCGCATTCTGTCCTCCTTCAAGCCCACGGCGCCCACGGCGGCAGCAGTAATGACATCGCAAACGATGCGCTCCGCGCAGCACGCACTGCCCGCCCCTGCTTGTTTGCCACTCAAGGCAGCTGGATCACGGATGCGGGGCGGCGGTGTGCGTGTCAGATGGCGGCACGGCGGCGGTGTGCACTGCGGCCGTGTGCGGCCGCGACGCTCACGTGTTTGCGGCAGATGCCGGCAAGGCGGCGGAGTGCGCTGGACGGTCGTGACGCTCGCGCTCGCGTGTGTGTGGTAGAAGGCGCCAGTGTGGCGGTGTGCGCTGTGAGCGCGTGCGCGTGCTGCCGCGATGCTCGCGTGTGCGCGGCAGATGGTGGCACAGCGGCAGTGCGTGCTGCGACCAAGTGGGCTTGCGGTATTTGTGTGTGTGCGGCAGATGGCGGCAGGGCAGCGGTGTGCGCTGCGACCGAATGCGGCCGCGACGCTTGCGGGTGCGCGGCGGATGGCGACACGGCAGCGGCGTGCACTGCGGCCGTGTGCGGCCACGACGCTTGCGTGTGTGCGGCAGATGGCGGCAGGGCGGCAGGGCGCGCTGCGACCGAGTGCGGTCGTGACGCACGTGTGTGCGCATTGGATGGCGGCACGGCAGCGGCGTGCACTGCGGCCGTGTGCGACCGCGACGCTCGCGTGTGTGCGGCGGATGGCGGCACGGCGGCGGTGTGCGCCGCGACCGAGTGCGGTCGCGATGTTCGCGTGTGCGCGGCAGAGGGCGGCTGTGTGCACTGCGGCCGTGGGCGGCCACGACGCTCGCGTGTGTGCGGCAGATGGCGGCAGTGTGGCGGTGTGCGCTGTGAGCGTGTGCGGCCGTGATGTTCGCGTGTGCGCGGCAGATGGCGGCACGGCTGCAGTGTGCGCTGCGACCGAGTGCGCTCGCGGCCTTCGTGTGTGCGTGGCGGATGGCGGCAAGGCGGCGGTGTGCACCGCGGCCGTGTGCGGCCGCGACGCTCGCGTGTGTGCGGGAGATGGCGGCAGGGCGGTGGTGTGCGCTGCGACCGGCGGTGTGGCTGCGACCGAGCGCGGTTGTGGCGCTCGCGTGTGCGTGGCAGATGGCGGCAGAGCGGTGCGCGTTGCAAGCGTGTGCGGTGGCGACGCTCGCGTGTGCGCGGCAGATGGCGGCACGGCGGCAGTGCGCGCTACGATCGAGTGCAGCGGATGCGCTCGCTCACGTGTGTGCGGCAGATGGCGGCAAGGCGGCAGTGTATGCTGTAGGTCAGGGTGGCGGTGTGTGTTGCAGTTCAGATGCATGCTCAGAATGCCTGAAATCTGGGGTAGGGGAGCACTACCAGCCACTTGGCTGTATGTGCTGGGTAGCCCCCGGTCGCGTGTTGAAGCCCCCCACCCGAAAGGCTTCCCCTCCAATCTGAGTCACCTCCTTTGATCGGCCTGCAATTTTGGACATTCCCGGGGTCCCCGGGGCGCCCATGCACACGCCGCATGCAGTGCCGCATGCGGCCCACAGTGCGCCCCGCGCGGCGCCTGCTGCCAAGGCTGCTCAGCCTGCCCGGCCTGCTGCTGCTGCCGCCCCTGTGGCGTCGGCGGCGGGCGCGCCGGCGGCGGAGCGGCCTGCTGCGGCGGGCGCCGCACGAGCCGCATCTGCGCGCGGCCCCTGCCGTCGGGGGGGGCTGCCCGCGCGTGTGGGCGACGCGTCGCTGCGCCTCAGTTTCGTGGCGTCGATCTCTGTGGAGGACGCCATCGTGTTCGTCAAGGGCGGCGACGGATGCGGCCATGCTAATGACGTGTTCAGCGGCTGCTTCGCCGAAGACGCGGAGGAAGCACGGCGGCGCGCCGCGGACGCCGCGGCCGGCGTGAGCATGCCTGTCCGTTTGGCCACGAACATCGTGCGCTTTATGCACGACAGCACTGGCAACTGGGATGGGCCGGCTGGTGGCGGCATCGTGTCCGCGTCGTTCATCAACGCCAAGCCTGCCGTCGGGGGCATCGGTGTGGAGCCGCGCGGGGGCGGCGTGCTGCGTGTGCTCTTCACCATGGCGTCTGGTGCCGTGGCAGACACTGTCGTGCGCTGGCGCTGGAAGCTGCGCCAGGCGCAGGATGCGGTCTTCGACGTGCTCAGTGACCGCGAGGAGGCGCGGCGCCGGGCGCTGTGGCCCGCTTTCCTCGCCGCCAAGGCTGCGGGCAAGCGGGCGCAGTTCCACCGCGCGCGCCTCGTGGTTGACGGCGAGCGGGTGGCTGCACCTGTTTGCTAGTTGGCATCCTCTCTGGGGGTGTGTTGAAGGTGAGGTGGCGCCACACGCGCGCAGTGGCGGGTGCGGTGTGGTCGCTGAGTAGAGTGCTGCGGCGGGTGTGCTACCAGCCCCGCTTCCAGTGGTTTGGGGGAGGGCTTTCTGGTCCCTTCATGGTTTTATACCTTGGGCCCGCCCTCTGGCCATTTGAGGGGCTGGGTGTGCAGCCTGCACAGTGGTGCTGCTTGCTTGGCGCCCGCCACCCAGTGTGGATGGCGTTACCGTGGGCTACTTGTAGCTTGACCTTTTGTGGGCCTTGAGCCTTGTTTCTCTAAGTCCCACTGGAGCTTTGGAACCGTACGTGTGACCGCCAGAAGTGGATTGTAACCAAACATCATCATCATCATCATTACCTGGCAGGGCCATATGAATTCCAGGTGCAAACTCAGAATTCCTGGAATGTGGGGTGAGGTAGTGGTTGCATCAGTGATTTTGTTTCCGGCGGCAAGCAGCCATATGGCTGTAATCCGGCTGTAAAGTATTAATTCGGGGGACGGCTGTGCAGCCGGAATGACCGAAAGTGTGAAAATTCGTTGGGTATAGACACCGCTATCCCCTCTGAAAAAGAGACACGCCTTGGGCGCGCATGGTAGTCGCAATGGCGGATCAGCCTACTGTCTACTATTGGGCCGTGGGCCTGAGCGCGTGCGGCGCCATCGCGGTGCCGACCCCTGCGGCGCCGAAATGGCCAGGCCGCCCCCGAACGCTCCAGCCGCCGCTGCTCCCCGCCCAGACGCGCCAGCCGTCGCCCGAGCTCAAGGAGGCCGCTGAGCCACAGGTCGTGGCCCAGGCCGCCCTGGGGACTGGCCATAACAAGGGCAACAGGCAGAATTGAGTCGGAATTGAGTGTAAAAGTGTGAAAAATTGGATTTTCACACTTTCGGCTGCAGAACATTAATTCTCAACCCTGAAAACAAAATCGCTAGGTTGCATCTGCTGGGTAGCTCTGGTCGCGCTTTCAAGCCACCCGAAAGGCCTGCCCCCAAGGGAGGGTGATCTGAGTGACCTCCTCTGATCGGCCTGGAGCTTTGCACATGTCATTGCATGCCCATATGTAGGTCAGGTGCATGCTCAGTAACAGTAACACGGGGTTTCCAGCTAAGCAGGCTACTCTTCTACTAGAGACACCCGCTGATACTCCAGCACACTTAAGTACTAGAGTACCGCCAGCTCCCAGCCGATAGACCTACCGCTCCCGCCGGCTAGACTACCCCAAACAGCGGTCTCTGAGAGACATGTCTGGCAAGGAGCATATAGGAGAGGACCTTCCTCAGGGTCACAGTAGTGGCCTTGTGGCCAGTCAAGCCGGCAGAGCCGACTGGCGCTGACTGGAACGGTCCCCGCCTGGCAGTGCATGGCTGTCCAGCTCTCGTTTGCATGGGGCTCAGCCGGCGCCCCATGCCTCATGCATGGCCAGGTCCCACCCTCCAGGGGTTCATGGACGACAGAGTTGTCATGGAGGCTGCCTGAAGACCTTCCAACGCCAGTCACCGGCAGACGAGCGACCCCGAGGATGAGCGCGGTGACGAACGCTGCGATTGGTGAAGCGGATTTACTCTGTGTTGCCTCGGCGGTCACCACCGCTGAAGCCGTGATGGTAGCCCGCCTCCACGGGCAGCCATCTTGACCAATGTCCAGCATGCATTGACGGGCGCCAGCTCCTCCGCTCGTCGATCAACTCGTCGAGATCGGTGCTGCATGGCGTCCTGCATGGGGGGAGGATAAGGGCCGTCTCCCAGCACGGGCCGCGGAAGCGCCGCGGCTACTCGCCAAGCCATGGCAGCGCCGGGCAAGCCGCTCCTTGTAGCGTTCCACCGAGGGGCAGTCTAGCAGGAGCCAGGCGAGTCGTATTTTACCCCGCTCGTCAGCGGCACGGAGATCCTTGTCACCAGCAGCGCCGCATTGCTGGGTCCAGGGCTCGGCGACGAGAACACGCCTCCTCCTCCTCAGAATGCCAAAAATGAGGGGTCGGGTAGTGGCTGCATGTGCTGGGTAGCCCCTGGTCACACGTCCGAGCCACCCGAAAGGCCTGCCCCCAAGGGAGGAGGGTAGATGACTTCCTCAGATTGGCCTGAAACTTTGGAAACAACACAACATCGCCATATGAGGGTCAGGTGCTTTATCACAATGCCTAAGTTTGGGGTCAGGTAGTGGCTGCATGTGCTAGGTAACCCCCGGACACGCGTTTAAGCCGATGTAGAGGCAATTCATCCCAGTCAAGGACCGCTCTCCCATCAATCCCAGCAAGACAGCAGAGCACACGAGCAGCGAGTGGGGCTACGCCCATCATCGACCGCTCTCTCCCACTGACCCCAGAAGTATAAAGAGACCAGGAGCACTGGCAGTGCATCAGAATCTTCACAAGTGGCCCGGTCGTGGCGATACTGCAATGCATAACAGGCGATTGTTCTTCACTAGGATCATCTCGCTTCGACCAAACACACACACGCGCACAAACCACTACCGCATCGCCGACCATCACAGCGCTCGACCGCTATGTGCTGCACACACGCAACATCGTGGCCGCACATGACCGCAGCGCACACCGCCACCGTGCTGCAATCCGCGACTCACACACAAGCGCCGCGACAGCACTCGGTCGCATCGGACACCGCCACCCTGCCGCTATCTGCCGTACTGCCACCATGCCGCCATCTGCCGCGCTCACGTGAGCGTCGCGGCCGCACTTGATCGCAGCGTGCGCTGCCGCCCTGCCGCCATCTGCCGCACACACGTGAGCGCCGCGGCCACACTTGATCGCAGCGCGCACTGCCACCCTGCCGCCATCTGATGTGCACACATGTGTGTGCGCTGGTGTGTGTGCGTTGCGCGATCGCGTGCGTGTGCGCATGCGATGCGCGTTGTCTGTGTGGGCGTTGCCTGAGTGAGCGTGGGCGTCATGTGATGCACACGCATGCGCAGCATGCGCAGCATGCGCGTGTGTGTGTGCGTCGTGCGTGTGTGCCGCACACAGCATGCTTGGTGCCGCAGCTGCCCTGCATCCAAGCTCCAGGTGCCTGAGGTGGGAGAGGAGCAGGGGTGTGCTGCGTGCGCTGCGAGGAGCGCAGCGTGCGTGCTGAGTGGGGGAAGAGCCCAATGGGCAGCCCTGGCGCCAGCCGCACGCAGAACGCTCGGCGCCGCAGCTGCCCGGCAACCATGCTCCAGGTGCCTGAGGTGGGAGAGGAGCAGGGGGGTGCAGCGTGCGCTGCGAGGAGCGCAGCGTGCGTGCTGGGTGGGAGAAGAGCCCAATGGGCAGCCCTGGCGCCAGCCGCACGCAGAACGCTCGGCGCCGCAGCTGCCCGGCAACCATGCTCCAGGTGCTTGAGGTGGGAAAGGAGCAGGGGTGGGCAGCGCGCGCTGCGAGGGGCGCAGCGTGCGTGCTGGGTTGGGGAAGAGCCCAATGGGCAGCCCCGGCGCCAGCCGCACGCAGAGCGCTCGGCGCCGCAGCTGCCCGGCAACCATGCTCCAGATGCCTGAGGTGGGAGAGGAGCAGGGGTGGGCAGCGCGCGCTGCGAGGAGCGCGGGCGGTGGGCGTGGATGGGCGGGAGGGTGGGGGGGAAGCCGAGCAGGCAACCCTATATAGCATTGTATCGGCAGCCGCACGCAGCGTGCTTGGCGCCGCAGCCGCCCAGCATCCATGCTAAAGGTGCCTGGGGTGGGAGGAGAGGTGAGGGGTGGGTAGCGCGCGAGGAGTACGCAGGGTACGCGCATGGGGGGTTGCATGCAAGCATGCGCGCATGGGCCGCATGCATATAGGCAAGCATCACTTACTGAAACCCTAAACCCTAAACCCTAAACCCTGAACCCTAAAACTAAACCCCACAAACCCTAAACCCTAAAACCCTAAAACTTAAACCCTAAACCGGGTGTTGAACTTGTTCATACCGCAGTGTTGAATGCACGCTATTCGCACTTCGTACATGGCACCGCCACCCGCACGGGCACTCGGGCACGCCCATCGCAGCCTGCTTGTGGAAACCACTCACCCACAGCCGGGGCTAATGTGAGGCGCGTGCAAGTCGCGGCCCTGGAAACGTCATGATCGAACGGCTTGATTGCCGTTGATGCATGGCGGCCGAGACCTCACGCCGCTCGTGAGAGCGGGATATAAATCCAACACGGGGGTGGCCTACCCACAAACAACCGGCCTGGCGCTGCATGCGACCATGCAAGACGTCGGCCCTCGACGGTCAAGAGAGAGCGCGGGTGGAGTCGTCTCCGCTTACCCGGCGACTCTCCGCTGTGGAGCGAACTACAAGTACCAACACTGGCACGCCCTGGGCCAGCAAAAAACAGGCTCGGTGCCGCACACGACCGCTGCGGGATTAGTCACGGCGGCCCATGCATGCATGGCATACATGGCGATCGGGACGCACGGTGGCCTAGACCCCATGCATGGTGGCCTTGACCTGTAGCAGCTAGCAGCGCGCGCGTGCCAACATATCCTATATATTCATAGCGTCGCCTGTGTCTTGCAGGCGATCGCTGCGACATCTGTGGGGGATAAGCGAGCGAGGGGATGTGTGAACTCCGTCTCTGTCACCACCGTCCCGAGCCTCAGGGTCTAGGCGCGCCCGTTGTGTTATGCAAACGACGACGACGACGACCCGAGCCGGCGCCTCAGCCTCGGCATTGCGTCATCGCATGTCATTTGCGATGCACCAGGGGGTGGGGGGTACCGGAGACGGGGCAGGTGGGCCATGCGAGTTGGGCGCCGGAGTGGGAGCGCGCCCCGGAGCAACGCCGCCAAGGCAACACCCACCCAAACATGCTGTTGGGAGCTTCCTCCCATAAGGGCAGCGGGGAGCAGCGGGGCTCCCCCCCCAGCACTGTATGGACGCGTGGGCGTGGGTGCCCGTGGGAGATGAGGGAGGGGGGGTCTCCCATGGGGAGCATGGGGGACCTGGTGGGAGCTGTAGGGGGTGTGGGGGCTGTAGGGGGAGGCGGGCGTGCGATGTGTGTGTGTGTGTGTGTGTTTCAGGGGGGGTACCTATGTGTGTGTGTCAGTGTCAGTGTGTGTGTGTGATGTGTGATGTGTGTGTGTGTGTGTGTGATGTGTGTGTGTTGTGTGTGCGTTTGTATATGTGTGTGGGCGTGTGCTGCAGGGTCCCCTGGTGTGCTGTGCTGTGCTGTGCTGTGGTGTGTGTGGGCGAGTGTGTGTTTGTGTGTTAAGGGGGGGGGGCATCAACACACCACTGAATGGGCTGCGACGCAGGAGCCTTACAATGTAAACAGGTTGGTGGGACCTGTCCCCAGCACTGCATGCACATCCCTGTGCATCTATCGAATACGAACACGGAGAACGCTATGATACAGCTTTTCAAACGGGAGAATACGGTGTGGGAATACGTTGGGGAAAACGGTGCTGCAGTTTGAGGCGCCACACACGTGCGTGAGCACCCGCATCATCACCATGCTGTCAACACACGTGTACCACACCACCACCACTAGTCTTGTACTAGAAGCCCCACCGTATATACCTGAGAACTGGCCAAGGGCCAAGGTCTATGGCCAAGATCTTGCGCGCGGTCGAAGTTGAACGGCCACCTCATCCTATTCCTTGACCGCCATCGTCTAATCCTGTGCGGTTTGTGTGATCCTACGAAGCCTCACCAAGTTGTGTCATCCTATGAAGCCTTCCAAACAGTGATTCCCCTGCGAGCCGTATACCGCTCCGAGCCGGATTCCCTATTTCCCAGAAAACCACCCCACACTTCGTGGGAGAGGGCGTAGAGCGGTGCGTTGGAAAGCTCGTGCCGAGAACAGCACAACGGCATGCGTTGCATGAATACCCGCCGTGTATTGTGCCTGATATGAGCGGTCAAAGTTGCTGGAGCCGGCAACAAACTAATTACTAAAATCCTTCCCAGGGACCACTGCTTCCAAACACACCCATTTTAATCATCCCCACCCTAGAACCCAACGAATTCACATCAGGAATGCCTAGAGCTACACTAAAAATAAACGCAGACTTTGCCCTCAGAGTTCGACAAGCAAACCGAGCCGGATGTAACAGCAGTTCTGAACTCCTCTCGTTGAGCTGATGTCGATTCCACTCGGAATTATTCAAAACGGACGATTCTGCCGAAAGTTGGGGGGTGTGGGGAATTGGATGCATACTTTTGGGTGCATACTATTCCGTATTCCGTATCGTATTCCGTTTTCCGTATTCTAGATACGGGATACAGAGGGAAAAAACAGAATACGGGCGTATCGTGCCACCCTGCGGGGCGGGGGCTGGGCAAAGTTTTGTCGGTGGGGGAGGGTGGGGGCTGGAGGGGCTGGCGGGGGTCCGTGTGTGTTCAGGGGGGGAGGGGCAGGGGGGAGGGGAGGGGCACTGGTCCACTGCTCCAACCGATCAGGATGCCTGAACAAGCCTGTACATTTACCATCTTGAGACCAACGCTGGGAAGGCGAGTCGATCCAGCGTCGCGTGTTGCCAGTGGGTCGCTGGAGACACCAAATGGTTTTGGGGCGCTGCGTCGATGTTGCCAGCACTGTTGTTGGCCATTGACCTTCCTCTGGGTGCGCCAGGATGTGCAGGGCGCTATTCAGGCTCAACCCCCCACACATTTGGCTCCCACATCCAATGCGACGAGGCGGGGCCGTCGTTGCACACTCACCTACGACCCACACTGTGTGCAGACGAGGGGCAGCCGCGTGCAGCAGCAGCTCAAGATCACAGCGCACGGCGATGATGGCCCGCGCGGCGTGCCGCCCGTCTGGCTTCTCCTGCGCAACACCCGGCAGGCCGCTGCCAGCAATAAGAGGACATGCGGACATGTGGTGCCCCATGGCAGGCGTCTGCATGCAGACCAGGGTGAGGCCTGCCAGCAGGGGTGCGCCCATGCGACCCATGCTGCCGCTCGCATGGCGGCCTTCCGTCGTCACTGTTGCAGCCACAGGCGGGCAGGCGGAGGGCGGGCCTGTTCGCAAGAAGAGCGATTACAGGGGGGTCAGCTGGCACATAGCGCACTCTATATGGCAAGTGAGACTGCGCCAGCTGCATATCGGGTACTACAACTCCGAGGAGGATGCAGCAAGGGCGTACGACTGCGCGGTTGTGAAGATGCTCGGCCCATACTTAATGGGGCGCAACATTCTCGGCAAGGTCAGCTGAGAGACGGCCTCATTGTTATGGGAGGAGAGCCTGTGGAACAAGCGCCTGTATAACATCGGACTTTTCCCATCTGAGGAGAAGGCAGCCAGGGCGTACAACTGCGTGGCTGTGAAGCTGCGTCAGCCAGATGCCAGGCTCAATTTCCCGGATGAGCATACGGGGGCAGATGAGCGCTCGCGAGACTGGCACAGAACCTGGAAGGTGCGTACGAGCATGTACGCGTGCGCCACCTCCTCTCCTAGGGCAGCTGCCACACCTGCACCCTGCGCTCCTCCATACACACACGCACCTGCGCCCGCCACCGCGCCCTCCCCCCATCTCCCCTCCCACGCCTCATAGACGCCCCCTCCCCTTCATGCCCACAGGACAGGTTCACAAAGCGAGGGGAGGAATACGCCAAGAAGTGTGTGCAACGTGAGGTTTGCATGTGTGTGGGGTGTGTGAGGTACTTGTAACCGGCGGCCGCGTTGTTGCGTTGTTGAGGCATGCCGGTGATGCGCCAGCACACCCACCCTGCGTCCGTCACCGCCACCTCCCCCCTCCCCACCCTGAACCCCTCTTGAACGGCCCCCCTCCCCCCTCCCTGCATTCCCACATGACCAGCTTGCAAACAAGGAGGGCATGACGCCTAAAAGCATGCGTAAGGTGAGGTGCGTGTATTTGTGGCGTGGGTGGGTGGAAAATAGCAATCGGAGTCTGCGGTGTTGTGTTGTCGAGGCATGCCGGTGCGATTGCCGCCGTTGTGTGCTGCCGCACAGATGGCTGAGGCAGAGTTGGAGGCCAAGCTGCAGGCGGCATTGGGCCCTGGGTTCTGCGTCAGCTCCCGTGCCAACGTGACAGGCATGGAGGACTTCAAGTTCCTGGTCTACATCGGCATGGGTGAGTGCGGCACACTAATCACCATCATCTGCCGTGCCGAGGGATGCCATGATGATGGAATCAAACAACATGCAATCTTTCTGTAGGCGGTGTACACCGCGTGTTGTCCAAGGAGGCGCTCAAGAATCTGATGAGCTACAGAGAGAGGCTCAAGCGTGGAGAGATGGTTGAGCTCAGCTGGGAGAAGTGTGGGTTGGAGATCAAGAGCGGCCGGGTGCGTGCCAAATTGCTGGGCAAGGATGGAATGGGGGAGGCCGGCAGCAGGCAGCACGGGCAGGGAGACGAGTTTGGAAAGAGGGTGCGGCCTGTACATGTGACAGCACTTGCCGCGTGCCACCCACCGCCACAGATTGCAACGCCCTCCAGGATCAGGCCGGGCTTGCTGAAGGACAAGCTTGCGAAGCTGGACGCCAAGTACTACCTGATTGGGCTGCACTCCAAGAAGTCCGGCATGCTGTCAGCGATGGAGCACGAGCAGGAGGTCCAGGCGGCGTTCAAGGTGTGTGTTTAATTTTTGTGGGTGAGGAGTTTTTGTGGGTGGGTTTTGGACGGGGTTGAGGTTTCCGCCTGCGCCCGCTGGACCTCACACACGGCTCACACAGGGTACAATGGTGCCTGCAGATGTGGGTTGATGATGATGATGGGTTGTACAGGCGGGGATATGAGTTTTGGGGTGTAGGGTCTCTCTCTGTGTCAACATGCTCAAGTGGGAGATGTTGCTGCCCAAGGGGTGGACGCTGCTGTTGCCGGCCGACACACCTACACACAGAGAGGTTACATGTAACCATCTCTCGCAGGCGCTGCCGCAAAAGTAACAGAAGCAACGCCCCTCTCCCTCCCACCCCCAAACCGCAGAAGATCGAGGTGGACAGCGATTGCAAGCACGTGGTTGTGATGTGGGACGTGGAGGGCAACGGCTCGCATGTGAGGCTCAAGTCGGAGCTGACCACCATGTTCTTTGCCACGTTTATGATGTAGGTACCTGGCAGGGCAGTGCAGGGATCAATCCCTCCGGGGGGGGGGAGGGGCGGAGGTCAGGGTTGCGAGTGGCATGATGCTGGGTGACTAGACGAGGTGCGACCTGTTCTGGCATGCATCGGCATGAGAGCGGGTGAGTGGGCTGGTCTGGGGAGGGGGAATATGGGCCGGCTGATGATGATGATGGATTTTACAGTCGTGTGTGACGCACCTACCGGCTAAGCTCGCCCCTGCACCACGGATGTCGGCTCCGCACTCACATCCTGTTGCCCCCAAACGCCACGCAGCATCATCGTGCTTGCGGAGGGCCAGCTTGAGGCACTCGCCGCTGCGGGCGGTGCCGGCATGATCGAGGCCATGACGGGTGAGCGCCTCGAGTTTGGCCCAACCGACGCCAACACGGCCAGGCACCAGGCGCGCAATGAGGATCAATGTGTGGACGCACAAGCAAACGGCAGCCAAGGTAGCGGCACGCGCGGCGGCGGCGGCGGCGGCGGCAGCGGCGGCAAGCTCGGCGGCGGCGGCGAGCTCGGCGGCGGCGGCGGCGGCAGCGGCGCAAGCAAACGGCAGCCAAGGTGGCGGCACGCTCGGCGGCGGCGGCGGCGGCGGCGGCGAGCACATAACTGCTGCCGACGGAGTCCAGTGAGGACGAGGGTGAGGAAGACCTTCAGGGGTGAGGAGTGTGTGCTTACGGGGTGGGGCGGTGCAGGAGCATGTGCAGTGTGTGTGTGATGGTGTAACATACTCGCCTTACTGGCGTTATTCTAGATGTAAGCGCCAACGACTCTGCAACGTACACCATGGACCCTTTTGGCCTAGGGGATGTTATAGATGGGCCTGGTGGGGAATAGGAGGGGCAGGCTTGGGTGGGAGGGCACGTCGCCATGGCACTCGCTCGCCTACCACCGGCGCATGTGCACGCGCACACGTGCGCACGCACACGCTCACACACACACACACACACACACACACACATCTGGACAAGGACCGCCGCCGCCGACGGCGAGTAGGTGGCTCGTACTGCAGGGCTGGGAGTGCGGCATGCTGCGGGAGTGCGGGCTTACGCCCGACATGCAGGTTGATGCGATGAACATGCAGAGGGTGCTGTGCCCGCACCAATATGAGCCGCCGGCTCACCGGCGGTTGAGAGGACGACGATGGTGGCGTCGAGAAAGCAGAGTTTTGCTGTTTTTTTACAGTCGGGGAGTTTTTTAGCCCTCTGTATGCGCGCAGGTTATGAATGGTCTGTCCTGGTTTTGATTCTTGCTTGGTGCGGGTTGGTCGCGCTTCGGTGACAGTCCTTCCTGATGACAGTCCTTGGAACCCAACGGCGGAGTGGCCGGAGGAGGCGGTATGTGTGGGAGCTGGATGAGTTCGGGTGAAGCTGCACGGCCCAGAGTTCAAGGGGCGCAACTACCCGGGCGAGGTCATCACATGTGGATTCCGACCCCCATTTTCACACACACACGGACAGCACTTCTGCGTGCCGCGTGTGTGGGGTGGGGGGGTGGGGGGGTTCTTGTGATTGATGGTCTGTGTGCCGCTTTGGATCCCAACGTTGCAAGTGTGAGAGCCTTCTCGGGTCTCGTGTTTTTACTCAGGGGCTAGGCGTTCTCGTTGCGTTACGCTTTTGACGACGAATTTTGTCCCCCCTCCCTGCTTCCAGGTCACTTGAACCCAAAGTCTGCATCCCCAGCAGGGTAACTTTGGCGTAAGCACAGTACCGCCGCAAACTGATAGCTGTCGCGCCTGAACGTTGGATGGTCCCCGTTCAGGACCTGATAAGGACCTGATGGGTTCCGTTGGAGCGAGAGAAGCTGACGGAAGCTGGTGTGGTCGACCCCCCTGTCAGCATCGCGTCAGCATTCGAGTAGCGCCGTCCGTCCCGCGCGCACGTGCCAAAATATCCTATACATGCATAGCATCGCCTGTGTCTTGCAGGCGATCGCTGCGGTGCGTCTTTGGGGGCGATTAGCGAGCGAGGGGATGTGTGAACTCCATCTCTGTCGCCACCGTCCCGAGCCGGCGCCTCAGCCTCAGCATTGCGTCATCGCATGCCATTTACGATGCACCTGGGGGTGGGGGGTACCGGAGACGGGGCAGGTGGGCCACGCGCGTGTTGGGCGCCGGAGTGTGAGCGCGCAGCCCCGGAGCAACGCCGCAGGGAAGAGGCCAACACCCACCCAAACATGCCGTTGGGAGCTTCTCCCCATAAGGGCAGCGGGGAGCAGCGGGCCCCCCCCAGCACTGTCCATACGTGCATGCATGGATGCGTGGGTGGGCGTGGGTGCCCGTGGGAGATGGTGATGATGAGAGTGTTACAATCCACTTCTGGCGGTCACACGTACGGTTCCAAAGCTCCAGTGGGACTTAGAGAAACATGGCTCAAGGCCCACAAAAGGTCAAGCTACAAGTAGCCCACGGTAACGCCATCCACACTTGGTGGCGGGCGCCAAGCAAGCAGCACCATTGTGCAGGCTGCACACCCAGCCCCTCAAATGGCCAGAGGGCGGACCCAAGGTATAAAACCATGAAGGGACCAAAAAGCCCTCCCCCAGACCACCGGAAGCGGGGCTAGTAGCACACCCGCCGCAGCACTCTACTCAGCGACCACACCGCACCCGCCACCGCACGCGTGTGGCGCCACCTCCCCTTCAAAAACACCCCCAGAGGGAATGCCATCTAGCAAGCAGGTGCAGGCACCCGCTCGCCGTCAACGACGAGGCGCGCGCGGTGGAACTGCGCCCGCTTCCCCGCAACCTTGGCGGCGAGGAAAGCGGGCCACAGCGCCTGGTGCTGCGCCTCCTCGCGGTCACTGAGGACGTCGAAGACTGCAGTCGAGTCCACGCAGCGGCGCAGCTCGTGGCGCCAGCGCACGACAGTGTCGGCCACGGCGTCAGACGCCACGGTGAAGAGCACACGCAGCACACCGCCCCCGCGTGGCTCCACGCCGATGCCCCCGACGGCAGGCTTGGCGTTGAGGAGCGACGCGGACACGACGCCACCATCAGCCGGCTCCCGCCGGCCGGTGCCGCCGTAGAGGAAGCGCACGACACAGATGAGGGAGGGGGGGGTCTCCCATGGGGAGCATGCATATGCATATAGCATGCATGCTATATGGGGGGCCTGGTTGGAGCTGTAGAGGGGGCTGTAGGGGGACCCCCCACAGGCGGTGTGTGTGATGTGTGTCAGGGTGTGTGTGTGTGATGTGTGTGTGTGTGCAGGGTGTGTTTGTGAGTGCGTTTGTATGTTTGTGTGGGCATTTGTGGGCGTGTGCTGTGTGTGTGTGGTGTGTGTTGCGGGGGGTGGGGCATCGACACCACTGAACGGGCCGCGACGCAGGAGCCTTGATGATGATGATGGATGTTACAGTCAGGGACACCTCTAAAGGCGTATAAGACCGTGCTCGGCGCGTATGGCCCGAGCACCTTACTGAGATGGCTGGCTGTTGGTGGTAGGGAACCCCAACTCTGTAAAGAGCGTGGGTGCACCCCCTGCCGCAGCGGCAGCAAACGCTTGTTGAAGTAGGTGAGCGCATGTTGGGAAACGGAAACGCAAGGCAGATTCGTCGCCAATCGCCAAAAGAGACATCCCCCCGTGGGGAGAAAGGCCAAGACGTGGCCAAAAAGGATATCAAGCCGGGCCGCAACCTCAAACGTGTTAAGGGGTTTTCTAACTGGGATTTCAACCAGCATTCACAGGATTCTTAACCTGTTACCCTTAACCCGGCTCTGAGCAAAAGCTCTGACCCCTTGTTGTTGCACCGAGCACGACATTGTACGTGTCGCAGGCCCCCCCCCTGCTGTAGGGGCGAGGCACAGAAGGACTTGGTGAGGGGCACATCCCTAAGCCTAACTACCTAAAAAGGGGCTGGAAAAGGCGGTCAGTGGTGACCAACAGTGTGGGATTTGGTAATAGGTTAGAGAGCAAGCTTGCCTCCCCGGTTATAGCGGATCAATATGTTCCTTCTGCATACTGCGTTTTGAGGTCGTCATCTTTGAGGCAGCTTTCACGTGTGAGACCCAGCGTGGGCATCTCAGGTGCGCCAGCTGCGGTGCACTGCAAACGGCAGTCCACCGCAGCTCCTCCGGGACCCACGCTTGGGTCCCCGCCACTATCGTGGCTGCCTCATTGACTCCTAATTCAAAACATCGTTCGCTTCAGGTCAATTATTCCTCCCGATCCTCTACCATCTCCAGGCTTGTGTTACGTATATCAAGGCACGAGACCAGAAAGTTGGCCATGTCACGCCAAAAACAAGGGTAATGTAGCCCTGGGCTGAAGTTCATAAATGCCCGCATCTTCGCATACAAGCCTTTATCGTCCCTTGGGACGCTCAGGAAAAGGGTGTGGAACTGTACGCGCGTCTCTGTATACTCTGGGCACTCAAAAATCACATGTGCCTCATCCTCCCGCATGCCACGAAGGCGACAGAGCCTCTGGCTGCGTGGCTCTGCCTGCGCCGTGTGGCGCCCCTTCTCTATCTGCAGTTCGTGCAGCCCCATTCTAAAGCGTGCGAGTGTCGTGATCTGGGCGGCGCTGTTCAGCCCCGTCCAGAGCATTGGTGCGCCGCCACAGTCGTCCGCCATCCACCGCAAGTAAGTAAGCATCTTGAAGCGGTGTGACCATGAGTCAGGCACTGAGCGGACGACGCTGAGCTGGTTGGCGTCCTCTGGCAGCTCTGGTGTGCTGGTCTCTGACGCCAGCCACCCCGCCGCTGCTGTCTCTAGCAGGCGGGCGATGCCCCCCGCCTCCTGGCCCCACACCAGCGTGTGCCCCACTGTGCTGAGGCACTCGCTCAGCTGTGCCACCCAGCTCTCCCGCACGCCACCCGCCTTACAATAGGCGAATGCACCACCTGCAGCGGTGCGAAGCAGTGATCCTCCACACGTTACCTGATCGGATCCTTACATCCAATAAGGCTCTGCTGGACAGAGAGGAGCTGGCGGAAGCTGGGTGTGTGCCCCTCCCCTATGAACATCGCCGCTCGTCCCACGTGCATGCCAAAAAAACGATATATGCTTAGCAGAGCGTGTGGCCCATGCGCATGCATACCTACACGCGTATATGCTGCGTGGTGCTAGGGGGGGCGCCAGAGATGGTGGGTGAGGTGGGGGAGCGAGAGGGGGCGCCGGTCCACTTGTCTTCCCGGTCGTATTTTGAACTCCAGAATCTGCATCTGGAAGGCTTACACAACCTCCTTGAACAAGTTCTTTTGTCTAGGGGTGCTCGTGCAGGGATGCATCGTCAGCACACGGGCGCTCTCCTGGAACCAGCTCTTGGAGCCAGGCCGTGCGCGGCTGTAACTGTCGGGGCGTGTGCCGGCCACGCTGCCAACACGACGCTGCCAACCACCGGTCATGCGTTGCCAGCGTCGACCGCTGCGCCCTTCCCCGTCCAGTCCATAGTCTGCGCAAACCGGGGTGTGTGTGTGTGTGTTTGTGTTTTTGTATGTGTGTGTGGGGGAACTGTAACGTATTTCTCTCTCTGTGTGTGTGTGTGTGTGTGTGAGTGTGTTGCGTGCGTGCTTATGTGCGTGTGTGTGTGTGTTGTGTGTTTGCGTGTGTGCGAGCATCATGTGGCAGGTGTCATGTGCCACGTGTGATTGGCCATTGTGCCCACGCACGCGTACGCGTGCACGTGCTTGCGGTATGTTCGCACAAGTACACGCTGGCCCCTCAAAGCCATCAGTCACATACCCCCCCCTTCAAAACCACTAGTCATATGCATGTATCTGGTCCAAACAAAGTTGTGAACGCTGCCTGCTTGGTAGCTGCTTGGTAGCTGCTTGCTAGCTGCTCGTTAGCTGCTTGCTGTGTGGAGTCCAGTCTGCTTTGTCTGCCTGTCTGCTTTGTCCTCCTGCCTTGCTGCTTGGTAACTGCTTGGTAGTTGCTTGGTAACTGCTCACTAGCTGCTTGCTGTGTGTCCAGCCTGCTTTGTCCTCCTGCCTAGTTTGCCTCCCATGACAAGCTTGTCCTCTAATAGTAAGGGAAGCAGGCGAGGGCTCATCCCTACAGCTTTAGCTTGCCCTCCAGGACAACATTGTCCTCTCAGAATGCGCCGACGCAGGTGGGCGCGCCACAAGTTGCCGACGCCGGCCACAGCGGTGCCCTTGCGGGGGTGCTCGCTGTGGTGCAGGCGCAGGCGCAACAGATTGCGTCCCTGGTGGATGTGGTGAGCCTCCTGGTGAGCCGCGTCCCTGGGGCGCCCATGCAGATGCCGCATGCAGAGCCCGCCCGCGCGCGGGCCGGCCATGCGGCCCACAGTGCGGCGCCCCGCGCTGCGCCTGCTGCCGAGGCTGCTCAGCCTGCCCGGCCCGCTGCTGCTGCCGCCCCTGTGGCGTCGGCGGGGGGGGGGCCGGCGACGGAGCGGCCTGCGTCGGGCGCCACGCGTGCCGCATCTGCGCGCGGCCCCTCCCGCCGGGGGGGGCTGCCTGCGCGTGTGGGCGACACGTCGCTGCGCTGCAGCTTCGTGCTGTCCATCCCGGTGGCACGCGGCGCCAACTGGTTCCTCGCGGGCGGTGGCAGGCGGATGGATGAAGAGGAGGCGACGGCGGCGGCGGCGGAGCGGATCGCTGCAGCTGCCGAGGACGGCACCAGCCTGCCCGTCAACCTGGCTACGGCTGTCGTGCGCTTCCTCTACGGCGGCACCGGCCGGCGGGAGCCGGCTGATGGTGGCGTCGTGTCCGCGTCGCTCTTCAACGCCAAGCCTGCCGTCGGGGGCATCGGCGTGGAGCCACGCGGGGGCGGTGTGCTGCGTGTGCTCTTCACCGTGGCGTCTGACGCCGTGGCCGACACTGTCGTGCGCTGGCGCCACGAGCTGCGCCGCTGCGTGGACTCGACTGCAGTCTTCGACGTCCTCAGTGACCGCGAGGAGGCGCAGCACCAGGCGCTGTGGCCCGCTTTCCTCGCCGCCAAGGTTGCGGGGATGCGGGCGCAGTTCCACCGCGCGCGCCTCGTCGTTGACGGCGAGCGGGTGCCTGCACCTGCTTGCTAGATGGCATTCCCTCTGGGGGTGTTTTTGAAGGGGAGGTGGCGCCACACGCGTGCGGTGGCGGGTGCGGTGTGGTCGCTGAGTAGAGTGCTGCGGCGGGTGTGCTACTAGCCCCGCTTCCGGTGGTCTGGGGGAGGGCTTTTTGGTCCCTTCATGGTTTTATACCTTGGGTCCGCCTCTGGCCATTTGAGGGGCTGGGTGTGCAGCCTGCACAGTGGTGCTGCTTGCTTGGCGCCCGCCACCAAGTGTGGATAGCGTTACCGTGGGCTACTTGTAGCTTGACCTTTTGTGGGCCTTGAGCCATGTTTCTCTAAGTCCCACTGGAGCTTTGGAACCGTACGTGTGACCGCCAGAAGTGGATTGTAAAACTCTCATCATCATCCTCTGGTAGTAAGGGAAGCAGGCGAGGGCTCATCCCTACGGCCTAAGCAACCCTCTCATCACCCTCCCTCCCTATGTCCCTATGTCGCTCTGTCGGGTTCAGGCTTCGCGCCACAAGTTCCTCCACCTCCCCACACACAAAAACAGTGTCCCACAATTAGGGTTGTGAGAAACCGTATATCCCGTATATACGTAAATCCGTACGTACGTAAATCCGTACATACGGCCGTGTATACGCATCTTAAAAGCGGGCAATATACGCACTGCAATATACGGTTATTTTTATTTTTGTGTGAATTGCGGCTGACGCCGACGATCCGGGCCGCAACGGGTTGCAACGGGTCGCAAACAGCCTCAGTAGCAGTTAGCAAGAGAGATGGGATGGGGGGACGTGGGCCGCAGGTCCTTCAGCAGACAGCCAATGGGGACACACCTTAGAGTCACGCAACAAACGGCAAGACTACTCCCCGAATACAGCACGGAATCGGACGATTCGTCTTGCATTGTTAATTTCACGACCAGCGCTGTCGATTGCATGCAGCTTTGGGGGGGGGGGTAGTGGTGATGTGCATGGGGCACATGCATGGGGCTCATGGGGCGGGCGCAACAACTTTGGGGTCTCTCTGGGTCGAGGTCTGGGATCTGGGTTCTGGGGTCTGGGGTCTGGGGTCTGGAGTCTGGGGCGGGGTCTGGGGCCTGGGGCTCGGGTCTGGGGTCTTGGGTGTGTGTGGGTGGGTGGGTCAAGGGTTAGGGTGCGTGTCTGGGTCTGGGTCTGGGTGGGGTAGGGTCTCGGCTATTACTTGCTCAGCGTTTTAACAAGGGACAGGGCCCTTTGGGTACTGAACTAGATCAGGTCGTAGACTTAACGGAGGGGGGAGGAGGGAGAGGAGGGGAAGGGAGGAGGGAGGGGACTCGGCGCCCGCACCGCATGCACCGCAGCCGCCTGAGCAGCCACAAGACGGTTTTGGCATTTACTGAAAAAACTTAGCATGCATGATGATCACACCGAGAGCAACAGTGCTCCTTGTCAATCCAGCTTTCCAACGGCGTGTCTGTCACCCAATTTGACATAGTCACACAGACTGTAATATCCATCATCATCATCATCATACATATGAGGCAGTCTGTGCCACATATACGGGTACGTATCTACGGATATAAGGTCGTACATACGGATATACGGATACACGGGGCCGTCCATCTACGGTTGCCCACAACCCTTCCCACAATACTGTGTCCCACAAAACTGTGTCCCACAAAACTGCAACATCACACACACACAAACACACACACCAGTGTTTCCGTTAGCCAACCCGGAACTCGACAAAGTGCACTTTCGGGTTGATATTGCCAATTTGGGCTGGCGCGTCGGGTTGAGATTGCGCGAATGTCGACCCAGAAAGTGAGAAAATCGTAAATCACCCAGTTCGGGTTAAGATTGGCGGCATGAGCGCGAGGCCCGGGTTGAGCCGTCATTTCCCCAAGATCCTTAGCGGAACCACTCACACACACACACATATCAACATGCACATACACACATGCACACACACACAAACGTACACACACACACACACACGCACTCAGTATCATCACACGTGCGCCACACACGCACACACCCGTGCGCCATCCACACCCACACCCATCCACGACCGGCACCATCCATACGCACCTTGCAGTCAGTCTTGAGTGCGCGCATGAGCTCTGCATGCAGCTCTGTCAGCACCTGTTTGTTGGCTCGCTCAATTGTCTCCTGCGTGGGTGCGGGTGTGTGGGTGTGCGGGTGTGGGTGTGGGTGTGGGTGTGGGTGTGGGTGTGGGTGTGGGTGTGGGTGTGGGTGTGGGTGTGGGTGTGGGTGTGAATGTGTGTGTGTGTGTGCGTGGGTGGGTGGGGGCATGCGTGTGTGGGTACGATTAGGGTCATGGGAGTAGGGTTTGATCTCTGCATGCAGCGCAGTCAGCACCTGTCGATTGGCGCGCTCAATCGTCTCCTGTGTGGGTGTGAGTGTGGGTGTGTGCAGGGGGGGGGTGCCACGCCTGAACCTATGTCTGAAGAGTGCGCCACGGGGGTATTTACGCCCCAGTCGGCTCCCAGGCGCGCTCTGACCCGCCCCCGACGCACCCCTGGGTGTGTGGGTGTGGGTGTGGGTGTGGGTGTGGGTGGGGGTGGGGGTGGGGGTGGGTCTGTGGGTGGGTGGGGGGGGGGGGGGGGGGGCACGCGTGTGTGGGGTGATTAGGGTCATGGGGTTAGGGCTTGACCGACGTGTGCAGCTGAGTCAGCACCTCGCTGTGGGCGCGACCAATCTGAACCTCTGGGTGTGGGTGTGGGTATGTGTGTGTCGGGGGGGGGAGGGGGCGCGCGTGTGTGGGGGCGAAAAGGGTCATGGGATTTGGGTTTGACCGACGCGTGCAGCTGACTCAGCACCCCTCTGTAAGCGCGACCAACCGTCTCCTGTGTGGGTGTGGGTGTGGGTGTGGGTGTGGGTGTGGGTGTGGGCAAGGGGGGGGTGCCACGCCCAAACTTTTGTCTGAAGAGTGCGTCACGGGGGTATTTCCGCCCCAGTCGGCTCCCAGGCGCACTCTGACCCGCCACCGACGCACCCCTGTGTGTGGGGGGGGGGGGCATGCGTGTGTGAGGGCGATTAGGGTCATGGGATTAGGGTTTGACCGACGCGTGCTGAGTCAGCACCTCTCTGTTGGCACGACCAACCGTCTCCTGTGTGGGTGTGGGTGTGTGGGTGTGGGTGTGGGTGGGTGGGTGGGTGGGTGGCACGCATTTAGGGGGACGATAAGGGTCGAGGGATAAGGGTTTGATATCTGCATGCAGCTGTGAGTCAGGACCTCTCTGTGGGCGCGACCAATCTGCTCCTGCGGGTGTGGGTGGGTGTGGGTGTGGGGGGGCATGGGCGCATATGTGTGGAGTCGGTGAGTGAGAACAACAGCCCCCACCACCACCACACACAACCCACCCCCCACGTCACAGATGCGTTTTCATACGGGCAACAACGTTCGACACAAAACCTACCTACCTAGGACCTTTTGGGGCCCATATGCTACGCTGGGGTATTCCCCCCCCCCCCCCCCCAAACACCTGGGAGTATGCCATGCTGAATGGCTACCACGGACGGCTAAAACACAAAATATACACACACACACACACACAGCAGGCACACACACACACACACAGTGTACACACACACAGCATACACACGCAGCACACACACACAGCAGGCACCCCTATATATACGACAGGCATCGAACTGGCAGGTGTGCTCGTTGACAACTATTCAGTGTTGTACTAGCACGCACGTTGGCAGGCAGGTTGGCAGGCAGCTGGCTGGTGGTTCCGCCCCTCACAAGTGAAATTGGTAGCGCCAGAACTGGACTGGGGTCTAGGCAGTGGGACTAGGACTTAAAAAGGCAGTCTTTGCTGGAAAGCCGATGCTACTGTTACTGCTACTGTTGTACTACCGTACAGGGCCCGAGCCTTCGCGGGGGGGTCGAAAAGTGATTGTTTAATCTTAGTCGATTTGACGCCCGAAATCACATTTATTTCGTTTTCAGCTTTGCGGGGCGTCCAAAACAATCATTGTTCGCGGAGGCTCAGGCCTTGTACGGCAGCACGTGCCTTTGAGTACTCCAAGCTGGGTGGCCACCACGACGGCCGGTCCGCAAACACAAAGCGTATGTAGCGGGGGTCGCGGGGGGGTTCGCCGCGCTGCACGATGGGTGCGTGTGTGTAGGGTGTGTGGGGGAGGGTGCGTGTGTGTGTGTGCGTGTGCGTGTGTGCGTGTGCGTGTGTGTGCGCGCGCGCATGCGATGTGCTTGTGGGTGGGTGGATGCGTGAGTTTGTGTGTACGTGTGTGTGGGCGTGTGTGTGGGCGTGTGTGTGTGCGTGTGCGTGTGTGCGTGTGTGTGCGTGTGCGTGCGTGCGTGTGCGTGTGCGTGTGCGTGTGCGTGTGCGTGTGCGTGTGCGCGTGCGTGCGCGTGTGCGCGTGCGTGTGCGTGTGCGTGTGCGTGTGCGTGTGCGTGTGCGTGTGCGTGTGCGTGTGCGTGTGCGTGTGCGTGTGCGTGTGCGTGTGCGTGTGCGTGTGCGTGTGCGTGTGCGTGTGCATGCTTGCACGTGCTTGCTTTTGCATGCCAGCCCCGACCTACCAGACCGCGCATGTGGCTCGTGTACTGCATCAGGCGCGCAGTGACGAGCTTGCGCAGCGGAGTGAGGGTCGTTGGAAGCTCCTCAGTGAACTCATCTGTCATGTGCGCAAGAGTGGAGGGGCAGCAGAGGGAAGGTTTTGTTGGAGGCTGCTCAGGTGAGCATGGCGCAGAGCATGTCGCAGCGGAGTGAGGGTCGTTGGAAGCTCCTCAGTGAACTCCTCTGTCATGTGCACAACAAGAGTGGAGGGGCAGCAGAGGGAAGGTTGTTGGAAGGTGCTCAGGTGAGCATGGCGCAGAGCATGGCGCAGCGGAGTGAGGGTCGTTGGAAGCTGCTCAGTGAACTCCTCTGTCATGTGCGCAAGAGTGAAGCCGCATGGCGCAGCAGAGGGAAGGTTGTTGGAAGCTGCTCAGGTGAGCATGGCGCAGCGCAGAGCATGGCGCAGGGCAGAGCATAGCGCAGGGCATGGTGCAGGGCATGGCGCAGGACATGGCGCAGGGCATGGCGTAGAGCATGGCGTAGGGCATGGCGCAGCGGAGAGAGGGTTGTTGGAACCTGCTCAGTGACTCTCTGTCATTCGAACTCCTCTGTAATTCTATGGCATAAGGGGCAGGTCCTAGCTGGGGGGCACACAAGGGCCTAGCCACAAGGGGCAAAGTGCGGTTTATTAGGCCTTGCCCCAGCCAGGGGAAGGGGCCGTCGGGGCCGACACTCAGGCCACAGGTCCCCCATACCATGGCAAGCTGAAGTCTGGAGGGACCCAGCAGCACGTGGGCTGCATGCAAGTGCCGGATGGATTTATTCACCCCGCGGATCTATTTTTCCCTGCTCCTTATAGGGACCACATGAGGGTCAAGGGGCAGGGCACTGGGGGCATAGGGGGGGGGCCAGGGCCTAGGGCCCTCTTTTCCTCTCTGTAGGGGGGGGGCCTGGGGCAGGGTCTGGGGTTCAAAGCCGAGGGTCCGCAGGCGTGTAACACAGCGCTGATGCCGTGTGTTGGACTAGACTGTCTTGTCCATCAGGATCAGGGGAGTAGGCAAGCCCAGTAGGAATCCCCCAGCTAGAGGGCACACTCTTCGCGAGGAGCTATGGCAGGTGCGCACACAGCACATAGTGCGCGCGTGAGGGTGCGGGGTGAGGGGGGTGAGGTTCCAGGGGTTAGGACCCATGCCGGCACACGCGTCGCGAGGAGCTGCCTGGCGGGTGCG
Source organism: Chlamydomonas sp. UWO 241 (assembly GCA_016618255.1). NCBI lineage: Eukaryota > Viridiplantae > Chlorophyta > Chlorophyceae > Chlamydomonadales > Chlamydomonadaceae > Chlamydomonas > Chlamydomonas priscui. The sequence goes on from VFSX01000080.1 coordinate 197,484, forward strand.
CACATGGCGTGGTTCGCGCAAGGGGTGGCGTCTACCCGTGGCTCGCGTGCCCCCCCCCCCTCGCCGTTTGGTCGGTGAGTGTGTGTGTAGCTGCGCGCGCGCATGTGTGTGCGCTCAGTGTGCGTGCCGTTGCATGTGCGCGTGTTGAGTGTGCGCGTGTTGAACGTGCACGCGTTGAGTGTCTCCATGTGTTGAAGTGTGCGTGCCGTAGCGTGGCACAGTGGCAGCCTAGGACCCAGGTAGCCTGCCAGTTTCAGTCAGGTGTCGGGTCTAGGGGGCATGGGGCACAAAACCACTCGGGGCAGAAAATCCTCCATGATCAGTTCCTCCATCCAGTGATTTCATTTTCAGTTTTTTTTTATTATTATTCCACAGCCGGATTTGTTTTGACCGTGTTGACCGTTGACCTCCCGTTGACCGTTTGTCCTCATACATAGGTCATTGAAAACTGTTGACGTGCTCTGTCTGGCGGGCTTGTCAGCCTAACAATCCAATGGATGGATTGAGCTGTGTGCAAGGTCAAAGTAAAGCCGGCATACAACCAAATAGCTGTGTAGAGCCGAAAAGGAAATCACTGCCTCCATCCTAGGCGCTGCGAGGGGATCTCCCCCCATCCCCCCTGTGGTGGAGACATGGATCATACATATGAAGGCCTCCAGAAGCGGGAGGGGGAGGGGGGGCGAGGGAGGGGCTGCCCGGGCCCCTAGCGCCGACACAAGTCTCATCCCTCATGCGCAGTGTCACACAGGCTGTGCAATCCATCACATAAAGTGGGCTTGCAGGATACAACACGTGCACGCATGCGTGGTTAGTTGCCCCACCCGTAGCGTTGCCTCGCCGCGCTGCCACCGCCTGCGCTGCACGCCCCTCCTCTGCAAGCTGGTCCTGTAGTGGCTGAGACAGTGTGCCCTGTGTGTGCGGGGGCGGCAGCGCCGAATGTACAGTGATTGTCCGACACTGTTGGTGGCAGCGGCAAGCGGCAAGCGGCGAGCGGCGAGCGGCGAGCGGCGAGCGGCGAGCGGCGAGCGGGGCAGCGGGGCAGCGGGGCAGCGGGGCAGCGGGGCAGCGGCAGCGGCAGCGGCAGCGGCAGTGGCAGCGGCAGCGGCAGTGGCAGTGGCAGCTGTCCCCTCCCTTCCCCTAGACAGTCCCCGCCACGCTAAGCCCAGCCCCGTCCCAGCCACGCTCCCCCCCTCACCCTCACCCACACCCACCCACACCCACACACGCTGCAAGCGCCACTTCCACCAGTACTCACATGCAGCAATTGCGACAGGTAGGCCATGTCCTCCGTGGGGTTGCGCATGCCGCCACCGTCGCCACAGCCACTCCCATCTTTATCCCCGCTGCCGCTGCCATCAGCATCGCTGCCGCTCGAACCCTCCTCCTGCTCCTGCTTCTCCTCCCCCTTCCCGCTGCTGCTGCCTTTCCCATCGCTGCTGCTGCCGCCGCCGCTGCTGCTGCTGCTGCCGCTGGCATCACTCGAGCTGCTGCCACCGTCCGCCTTGCGCTCCCCCTCCTGCCCCGCATCCCTCCCTTTCTCCTCGTCCGCCTCGTCTGATGAGCCGCCCCCCTCCCCCTCCCCCTCCTCCTCCCCGTCCTCCTCCTCCCCTCGCTCCTCCTCTGAGCTTGAGCTGTCGCCCTCTTCCTCCTCAGCCTCCTCCTCCTCCTCTTCCTCGTCTTTGTCCTCGCTCTTTGCGACAGCTCCGTTGGCCCCCTGCGGGCCACGGCACAGCGGCTTGGCCACTGCGCCGGTGCTGCGCTGCGGCGCCGGAGTCATGCCAGGCGCGCCGTCGTCGGCATCATCCTCGTCGCTGGAGCTGCTGCTGCTGCTGCTGCTGCTGTCGCCGCCGCCTGTGTCCTGCTCTCCATCATGGGCACTGGCACTGCCGCTGTCGCTGCTGCCGCTGCCAGCAGGGGCTACGAGCACAGAGGTGCTGCGCCCAGCCGCACCCGCCTTGGCACTAGCAGCAGCAGCAGCAGCAGCAGCCTGGGCGCCACCAGCACCAGCCGCCTTGGCGGCACTCTCGCCGGCAGCATTGGCAGTCCCGGCGGGCGGCGCTTGCTCCGCACCAGCAGCAGCCGTGGTGGCACTCGCACCCCCAGCTTTTGCCGTCCCCATGGGCGCCTGTTGCGCACCAGCCTTGGCACCCTCGCTGTTAGCCTTGGCGCCACCAGCAGCTGCAGCCTTACCGGCACCAGCCTTGACCGCCTTCCCCGCCCTCGTGGGCGCCTGTTCCGCACCAGCAGTAGCAGCCTTGGCAGGACCAGCCAGCTTGGAATCACCGACATCGCCAGCAGCCTTGGCGCCACCAGCAGCTGCAGCCTTGCCGGCGCCAGCCTTGACCGCCTTCCCCGCCCCCGTGGGCGCCTGTTCCGCACCAGCAGCCTTGGCAGCACCAGCCAGCTTGAAATCACCACCACCGCCTGCAGCCTTGGCGCCACCAGCACCGGCAGCCTTGACGCCACCAGTCACGGCAGCAGCCTTGGTTGCGCTAGACCGAGCCGTTTTGGCAGCGTCAGCACCGACAGGCTTGGCAGCACCAGCACCAGCACCAGCACCGGCGCCGTCGCCATCGCCTGCGCCCTTGCTGCCTCCCTTGCCGTTGCCCACTCGTGCGCCTTCCGCCTGGCTGCCTCCGGCACCACCGCCACCACCACCCGCCCCACCGTCCTCCACCTCAAAGTCAGACGGCGACTGTGTCTCGTCAAAGTCCATCGGAGACGCTCCGTCAGCGGCAGCGCCGTTGCCAGCAGCACCGGCGGCAGCGCTGTCGTCGGCTGCTGCTGCGGAGCGCTGGTACTTGGGAGTGGGCGTGGGCGCAGGCGTGGCACCCACCGTGCGTGCCGCACTTGCACCTGCCCCTGCAGCGCCCGCCACACCCGCTGCACCGCGTGCCCCGCCTCCTTGGCCGGCCGCACCCGCCGCATCTGCGCCGCCGGGCATGCGCGCCCGCTGAGCGCCGATCTGGTGGGAGTTGTCAGCAGACGAGCAGGGCCTGGCAGTGGGCGCGGCGGCGGTAGAGCCGGGACCGCCTCTACGGGCGCGCGTGTCGATCCACTCCTCCACGGGCTGCGTCGCGGGTAGTTCCGGCGCGGCCACAGGCAAATTCAACAAACTTGTACCCGCGCCCGAGCTCCCGGCAGCGGCAGCGCCAGCAGCAGCTCCAGCGGCAGCTCCAGCAGCAGCAGACGCAACGCCCTCAGCCTGACTGTCGTCTCCTCCTTCTCCTCGCCTGCCACCGTCGCCCTTGCTGTCGCCAAGCTTGCGCTTGCGCCTGCGCACCGTCGCGGCGTCCTTGACGGTGGCGCTCGCGGCGGCAGGCGGCGCCGGCAAAGCTGGCTGCACTGCAGCAGCAGCAGGCGTGACCGCAGCAGCAGCAGCAGAGGGCGTGACAGCAGCAGCAGCAGCAGCAGCAGCAGCAGCGGGCGTGGCAGCAGCGGTGCCGTTGGGCTCGCCTGCGCCTGCGTCGCCAGCTGCGCCCACCAGCTGCTGCTCGCGTTGCGCAAAGAGCTTCTTACGCTGCTGCTGGTCGCCGGGGCTGGTCCCACGTGGTGGAGACGCCGCACGCTTCTTGCCTGCATGTGATGCCGGCTGTGGCTGCTGCCGGGGCTTGCTGCCACCTGCCAAACCGCCCTCCCCGGCCCCCTCCTCAGCGCGCTCACCCGTACCCCTGCTGGCCTTGGCATCGGCCTTGGCTGAGGCGCCAGCCGCGCCGCCACTCCCTGCATCCTCATGCGCCGCTGCAGCCGCCGCCTTGCCCTTGGCCTTGGCGTCCCTTCCACCCTTGGCCTTGGGGGCGGGGGCAGGGGATGCGGGCTCAGGCACAGGCACAGGCACAGGCACAGGCACAGCCGAACCCTCAGCCGCGCGCGTGCCCTTGCCCTTGGCTCCGCCTTGGGCCTTGGCGTCGACAGTGCCGCCACCCGCCGTGACCGCAGCTGCGTCCTTGCCCTTGCCCTTGCCCTTGCTGGCCGTGGCATCGCTCGCAATGGCTATGGGCCCAGGCACAGGCACAGGCACAGGCTCAGACACAGGCCCAGGCACAGCCTCATCCGAGTCCTCAGCCGCACGCGTGCCCTTGCCCTTGGCACTGCCCTGGGTCTTGGCGCGAACAGCCTTGGAATCAGACACGGGCGCAGGCAAAGGCAGCTCCGCGGCCGGCGCGCGTGACGTGCCCGCGTCCCGTCCACCCGCACCGCTTGGCGTGCCTGCGCCTGCGTCTGCGCCTGCGCCTGCGCCTGCGCCTGCGCCTGCACCCGCACCAGCGCCTGACGATGCCCCAACTCCACCAGCGCCAAACGCCGCCTGCGGCGTGCTCTCGCGAGGGCCGCCAAAATCGAAGCGGTCGAGCCAGTCGCCGAGAAACATGGTGACCTGCGGTGAGGACAGCACGGGCGTGAACGTGATGGGTGCGCGTGAGGCCAGCACAGGCGTGAGCGTGGTGCGCGTGAGAGAGCGAGACTTCACGCTGTCTCCTGTCGACGTCGGGCAATACACACCCAGCCCAGCGCCTGCAGCGCTGCATGGCACAGTACCACCATATATCGTGTGAGTGCAGTCGTGTGTGCAGTGGCATGCACAACACCGACAGACACCACACCAGCACCCACCGGCGGCGCGCCCGCCATTCCGTCGTCCCCGAGCACGGTCACGCTCTTGCGCGCCTTCCTGCACGAGCCTCGTCCCGCGTGCGACTCCCATGCGGCAGGCCCAAACAGGCGCGGCGCGGCCGGATTGGCGGAGCACGCGCCGCAGCCGCACTCGACCTGCGCACGCACAGAAGAGGCGAGGGGAGATGCGGCGCGGGCGTGGGGAGGGGTATGCCGCATGCGCAGCCTCGTTCATAGCACCCTTGCATGGAGCGCCTGCACCCCAGCTCCATGGTGGGGCCGTTCACTACCACCCACCCGCAGTAGAAGGTTCATCGCCTTGGAGCCCTTGCCCTCTCCAGAGCACAGCACAAGTGTGCCGCTCAGCGCACCGCACCGCACGGCAAAGCGGCCGGACGGGCGAGCCGCCGAAGCCGCAGCAGGTGAGGCCAGCCGGGCCCGCAGCATGGGAGGCCGGTCAGGCCCGGAGCATGTGAGGCCGGCCGAGCCCGCAGCATGTGAGGTTGAGGTGGCCCCAGCTCCCATGCTCCCGTCGGGCGTGGCTGCCATCCCCGCTGCCGCAGCAGCCGCCTTGCGCTCGCCCTTAGTCTTGACCTTGGCAGCACGCTTGGCATCTGCTGCCGCTCCTGCCGCCGCCTCCTTGGCCCTAGCCTCCTTCTTTCTGGCCGCGGCCCTGGCGTTCGCCTTGGCCTTCCCCTTCGCTCCTGCCTCCTCCCTGGCAGCCTCCCTGGCAGCAGCCTGGGTCTGGGCCTGGGATATGATGAGGGCGCCTGGGGAAGGCGCGTGCAGCCGAGAGTCGTCGCCGTCACTGCCGCTGCCGCCACCGCCACCATCAGCATGGTCACCGCCGCCAACGCCGCCCTCGTCACCACCGCCGCCGCCGTCCCCACCATCGCCACCATCGCCATCATCAGCAACGCCGCTGCAGCCGCCGCCACCGGCAGTGGACGGTGCCCGCGCCTTCCGTGCCTTGCTAGGCCCAGGCCTGCGGTCCTCGTCGCCACCGCCTGCTGCTGCTACTGCTGCTGCTGCTGCTGCTGCTGCTGCGCCACTGTCGGTAACCGCCGTCTTGTCGCGGCGCTGGTCGTCGCGGGCTGCAGCGGCAGCACCGGCAGCAGTACCAGCAGCAGTACCAGCAGCAACAGCAGCGCCAGCAGCAACAGCAGCGCCAGCAGCAGCAGCAGCAGCAGCAGCGGGCGCAGGCGGCGTGTTTGCCGCCGGCACAGGCGCCTCTGCCGCCCCGGCAGTAGCTGCATCTGCCTGTGGTGCCGCGGCGGCCGGCGCTGCGTCCCGTGCCGCGGCAGCAGCCGCACCATCGCCGTGGGGGGCGGTGCTCGGTGCGGCGTCGTGGCCACCTCCGTCGCCGTCATCGCCGGCAGTCGCGTCGACCGCGTCCGCGCGCCTGCCGCGCTTGTGCGGGCGCTCGGACGCTGCTGACGCCGCGGCTGCCGCTGGCGGCTCTGGAGCGGACCCTGGCGCAGGCGCGGACGCTGTCGGCGCATGGGCGGACCGTTGCGCTGGGGGGGCGGACCCTGGCACAGGACCGGGCAGGAGCAGCGGCTGTGGCGGACCCGCTGGTGCGGACCCTGGCGCAAGACTGAGCAGCATCAGCGGCAGTGGCTGGTGATCGTGCTGCTGCCGCCGCTCCGCCTGCAGCTGTTTCTCCGCCTGTGCAGTGCGGCAAGGTGTCGACACGTGTGTGAGTGAGCAGGTGAGCGCATGTGACAGCGTGTGCCTCTCTTAAGCGTGGTCATCACCAGCCAAACGAGCTCTCACTCACACAAACACACACACACACACACACACACTACGCACACATCCCAACTTCACGTGCATGAGCGTGCAGCGGCCCCCACCTCCAGCCACTCCAGGAATTCGATCGGGCGCATGCTCGGCGGCGTCGCAGCGCCCGGCGGTCCTGCTTCTCCAGGACCACCCTGAGGCAGCAGCGGCGGCGTGCGGCCGTGGACACTGCTGTGCCGCTTGGTGCTCAGACCCGGCATTGCCACCTGAGCGCCGGCGATCGCTGTGACCGCGGCCGGGCCGCCTCCGTACACGAGCAGCACACTGAGGGCGTTGAGGTCGCCAAACACGTCGGAGATGGAGTGCTACACGGGAGAGAAGGGTGGCAGATGAGGCGGGAGAGAGCGGGGTCGGCGTGGGAGGGCACCCGAGCGTGCACAACACACACATTGGTGGTCGGGGCACTGAACAGTGTGAGTCTGCTCGAAGCAGGCAGGCAGGCAGGCAGGTCAGCAGCGCTCGCACACACGCACGAACAAACACACGCACACGCGCACTCCACGCACAGTGTGCCAGGTGATTGAGGGCACAAGGAACCTCTCAGGCCCCGGCATGGCCCCGCAGCTCATCGACTCCAGCGCGCGCATCAGCACGCGGTGGTCGTCTAGACCCAGCACGTCTGCGTGCGCTGTCGTTGCGGCAACTGTGTGCGTGTGTGTGCGTATGTTTGCGACTTGTGTGCCCGGAAGGCGTGCATCCGTGATGCGTGAAACAACGCTGCGCTCGCGCGTGTGAGTGTGTGTGTGCGCGCCATGCAAAGCATGCAGTAGATCGGCACGACACTGCTGGATCCGATCCTTTATGCCTGCATCCACGGCTGAACACGCACGGCACCAAGCATGCTATATTGCGCATGCCCTTGTCCCTCGCGCGCCCATGCACGTTAAATTAGCGCCGCCATTCTTTCAAGCGCGTGCGCACCTGCAAGCTCCCCCACTAGCCCGTCCTGCCTCGCCACGGCGATAAACTTGTGGCCCGTAAACTGGTTGTCCTGGCAGTAGAGCGTGATGTAGCGCGCTTCCCCAGCGAGAAGAGAAGTTGGGGTGTTGTTGGTTGTGTGTCCACGCCCCATCGGTGGCGTTGTAGACAGTCCAGCGCCATATTTTGGTCGTGGTGGCTCCATTGACGCCAATGGCACGCGCACAGAAAGCCAGGTGTGTGTCTGGTTCGAACTTGAAGGTGTGGACTGAGCACATGTCATGATTCGCAGCAGGGGATGGGGCAACAGCAGCATAACTACCCAACTCTACCATATGCCTCTCCTAGGAGCGGGTTCGCGTGTGGCTGTGGGTGTCAGCTGTGGGCATCGCTTCGCCTCCAGCACGCCACGAGTTGTTGCCTGCCGCGCTGACGGTGGAGGCACCATCCCCAGGCCACGCCCTACGGAACCAACGTACTACCCTGGTGAGCAACGCAATCGTAGCAACACCACGTTACGTAGGGTGTCCCATGCATGCATGCAACACAGGGGGCTTCGCTTCCGGCATGCGTCATGTCTGACGCTCTGTACCTCCTCGGCAGGCGCCGACGAGGACTTCGACGCCACGCAAGAGTCGTTCCATCGTGCTTTCAAGGAGGCCAAACCAACGGGACAAAATGTCCCTGGACTGCAAGAGTTCGCGGCGGCCATCTACGCTCGCCGCCGCCTCATCCCCTCGAGCCACGACCCGCTGCTGCAGATCTTCGACGAGGTGCGCGCGCATGCGGGGCAGGGTGGGAGCAACTAAGAGCGCATCACTGGCTGCAGCATGCACCGCCCTCCAGGGCCTTGTGACTAGACGCATGCACCTGTTGCATGCACCTGCCAGGCAGGCTGTAGACCTTGGACTACACATGAGGGCAATTGAGGGCACACGTGCCTCAGGGCGGGACTGCATGCAAAGATACGGCGCGCCATGCGCCTCGTCAGCATGGAGCACACACACACACACACACTCACACACACACACACACACGCAACTTGCAGTTTGACCGTGACGACGACGGCATCCTCTCCGCACCAGAGATCGCCGAGGCGCTGCGGTCGAGGGGTGTGACGATTGACACAAAGCAGGTGGGGCAAGTGGTCGCGTTGTGATGGGGCGTCGATTGGGCGCCGTAGCGCGGTTGCGGGAAGGGGCGCGTGGCGCAGATGGATGCGTGAGCGGTGTGACACACCACCGTCGCGCAATAGTAACGCACGTGCGCCTTGTCTTTCTGAATAAGTACCGTTTCGAAGACGAAGAGGTCTCGTCGAAATCGTCAAAATCATCTAAATCGTCACCCTCCCCCCCCCGGGACGGCAAGCAATATGCACTGCAGTAGGGTGTACGCCGAAAGGGGAGGTGCAGGGCGCAGCATGCTTCACTACTATGCGTCGCTCCACGCCCCCACCGCACCCCACACGCCATGCCCGCTGCCTCGCCGCCGCCGCCGCCACCAACGCGCGCCCTGCACGCACGCCTCGCAGGCCCAGTGGCTGATAGACACGTTTGAGGAGAACCGAACGTGCACCCTGCCAGTGCCGGGAAGCACCGCCAACGCCGCGATCTCGCGGCCCGAGTGGTCCAACTTCATCTACTCGCTCACCGTCGCTAACATGCACGTCAGCGAGGACCGGAATCGGAAGAGCCTTGACGAGTGATGGGTGGCGCTGACTGCCTGGGAGTACCCGCTTGGCACGAGGCGGGTGGCGAGGCGGCGTGTGGGAGCTGAACGGTTGGGGCCTTGGCCTGGTAGGACAGCCGACACGGTTTGTCACGTGTGTGTTCAGCTTGTTCGGGTGTTTGTGTAGTCGGAGGAGCCAGGCAGTCCCTCTTCCATGAGAGCGTTTGTTGTGTGTGCGCCCTGGGATGCGTGTCGCCTCAAGAGCCTGCAGCCCATCGAGCATGCGCGCACTGGCCCATCCAGCGCCGCGCTCACAACCAGACCCGCCCATCCACAAGGACGCCCGTTCCCGCCTGCCCCCTGCGCTCCACGCAGCGCACACTACCCCCCCCCCCCCCCCCTGCTCCTCTCCCTCCCTCCCACCTACCCACGCCAGCCGCCTGCTGAATCACCCCCGATCTTGCCTCTTGCTCGTGGCACAGCAACACAGGTACACGGTGCGGCACAGCAGGCCTGGGCTAACCTGGGCTGCAGCAGCTGCCACGGCACGGGCATGCACCGTTAAGGACGCTCGCCACGGCCTAGCCTTGGTCTCACACACCGGATCCGAGGCAACCGCTGATCCAAAGGGAGGATTGTCTGAATGTACGTCCTCTCCTGCAACAAAAAGGTCACCTCCCAGAAGAATGCCGTAGTGGTGATGTGTTCTCTGGCCTGGCTGACGACCGGCTTACCAGCACCAGTATGTTCGTACTAGTCGTCTGCTGAAACCTGTGTGGCCACATAGGTCGTCAGTCGCTGCAACAGTCTTACAAAGTCGTCCAGTACAAATAAATGGGCGTACATGTGCCAAGGATCAATGGAGTGGCACAGAAGTGGCAAAAGAGCAAGTAAAGTCAAGTTAGTACCGAACGATCGCAAGAAAGTGCCGCCGGTGATGTGTGGAATTATATAAATTGTGTGTTGACCAGCCCAAGCATCTGATATTGTCACTGCTCGCAAACACTACGACAGTGTTCATGTACCTGTATACAGTCATAGGGGTGTTGATGATAGCTTATTGCAGTGTGTTGTGCACCTGTGGGAACTCTAAGGCGGCTTGCTAGCGACGACACGCGCGCACGTGTGCACGGCGACACACATACGTGCATGCCGCCACCCACAGAGTCCAATACGACATCATAGGCGTTCAATGGGCGGGCTGCCACACCGACGTCATCACTTGGTAGGCTGGCGCGCTGCGTGGCCTTGCGGGCTCTCCTAGGAGAACTCCCCTAGACGTGTAGTCTAGGCCTTTACTCACGCCCCGGGGTCCTCCGGGGCGTGAACGTGTAACTCGTACATGTACAACCTGTAAAGCCGACGTCCTCACGCCACCGCAAGCGGCGCCGATGTCGCAGCACGCGGCGGCGTCAACCACCGCCGCCAAAGCCATGCGGGCGCGCCCGCACGCCCGCACGCACAACCAAACGGCTGTGCGCAGGCCGCCAAACTGTGGCCGTGGCTGTGGCCGCACGCGCGCGCGCGCGACTTACACCGCCGCCAGGGCCACGGTCGCAGCACGGGGCGGCGTCACCATCGACGCTGCCGCTGACGCCGCCACCGTCCCTGCCGCGGCCGCCTTTGGCTGCGGTGCACCCGTGAAGCCAGAGATGACGGATCGACAGTAGGGGCACAGCACCGGCGTGAGCACGTGGCGCTTGCACAGGTCCTGCGCGCAGCCGAGGCACAGGCGGTGGCCGCACGTGCGGAGCACGACGTTGGGGGACTCGTCGAGGCACACCTGAGGGGCGAGGGGGGGGGGGCGGTGTGTGTGGGGAAGTGCTGAGCTGTAGTACACAGCCTATCGTGCACCTCATTGATGCACACTAATGATCTGACTGATTGAGCAGAGCACTCCAAGTGTTGTGCTAGGCAAGGGACATTCCTGTTTATCCTGATGCTTTGCAGATGCCTTACTGAGAATCTTACTACACAGATTCCAGCATCTTTTGTGAGCCTTTATAAGCTGGCACTCCTCACCACAGCCACTCTCAGACGCTGTGTCCTGACTCCAGACTACTGCTCTGTTTGTCTTGTCAGGTGAGTGTTGTGCCCATCTATTGCCACAGCATGCATGTCTTGGGAGGAATGCATGCCCTAGCCTGCTCCCTCTACATGGGAGCCATTTACTCTCAGACGCTGTGTCCTGACTCCAGACCACTGCTCTGTTTGTCTGTGTGGTCAGTCCCTTATTCCTCAGCAGGTGGCGAGGGATGGCGAGGGATGGCGAGGGAATGAGCGTGAGGCCCCCGGGGCGCGCCATCATCCTGCCAAGATCCTGAGCGGAACCACAGACTCCGCCCCCCCCCCCCCAGACACCACCACCACCCACCGGACACGTGTCGTCCTCCTGCGCGCCTTGACCACCACTCGCTCCCTCCTCCTCTGCCACCTCCCCCAGGTGCTGCGCCGCGGCGCCGTCCTCATCCAGGGATGCATCAGAGTCGTCGAGCGCCTATATCGAGGGCGTGTGAGGGAGTGAAAGGGTGAGAGTGAGAGTGGAAGAGTGAGAGTGAGGGGTGCGTTAGAAAGCTCTCGCCGAGAGCAGCACAGCGGCATGCGTTGCGTGAAAACCCGCTTTGAATTGCGCCTGGTATGAACGGTCAAAGTTGCTCGAGCCGGGGAAAACTAACTACTAAAATCCTTCTCAGGGGTCATGCACGCACACACACCCACGCAGACACACACACACACACACACTCATACGCACACAGTGATGCAGAAAATGTTACGCATGATGGCGGTCTTGCGACGCGGCACATGCCCCGCAGGACAACTTTGGAGCCATTGGGGTCGATGTTGCGACGCGAAAGTGCGAAAATCGCCGTTTTTTACACTTTTCACATTACGCGTCACGCTCCGCGCTCTTGCGTAACGCGGAGGTCCCGCCAAACGACCCTCCTGTGTGACGCACGTAACCGCTCACAGCTTCCTGCACCACTGACGCACTTTCCGCACCACTGACGCAGACACACACACACGCGCACACGCACACCTCGTAATCCAGCGGCTGCAGTGACCCCGTGGACATGCGCCCCGGCATCGACATGCGCCCCGCCGCGGGGGGGCTGAGGTTTTTGAATTCTGCGCCGGCAGCTGCGCTCCGGCTGCCGATGCGCGAGCCCTTGTGTCCGGGGATGGGCAGTATCTGCGCGTGCGCAATAACGAAGGGGGGGGGGGCAGGGAGGAGTGTTGCCGTAAGCCAACCTGCAACCCGGCAAAGTGCACTTTCGGGTTGAGGTTGGCCGAATTGGGCTGGCGCGTCGGGCTGAGATTGCGCAAATTTCGACCTGAAAAGTGTGAAAATTACATTTTCCACCCTTAACCTCTAGCAACTACCGTATCCATGCTGCGCCTAGTAGTTCTGGAGACGCCCGCCAGGCGCGTCCCCAAGGCTGGGTTGAAAGCAACCCGTCGTATAGGCAAAGAACTGTCGGAAACTATGTCAAAAATAAAAAAAACAGGCCCCCCCCACACAAAGGCGCAAACACGTACCTATTATTGGCATTTTGAGCGTTGCTTGTGCCTGTTGAGACATATTGCGCAAGACGTCTGAACAGGCACAAGCAACACTCAAAATGCACACATAACTAAATGAACTCGGACCCCTAGGAGGAGGGGGGGGCCCTCCTAAAGGCAAAGGCCCTCCAAAAGGCAAAGGCACAGCGTAGGTACGGCAGGCCCACCCGCCTGGTTATTTTTCTTGCTCTTGAACAGCATAAAGGCGCATCATGTGGATATGGTAGGCCCACCCACCCGCCTGATTTTCTTCTTGCTCTTGAACAGCAGAGGAATCACATCCTGTTCTTCACATCCTGTGTTTGTTCTTGCTCTTGAACATGCCACGTCACATCATGTAGGTTCTTACCCTGCCCACCTGGTTCTTCTTCTTGCTCTTGAACAGCTTGAAGAGCCCGCCGTTTGCTGTCGGCTCCGCCAGCTCTGCTTCTCCGCCCATCACGCCCGCGTGCCCGCCCAGCGCGCCCTGCTGTCCCTCGAGGCTCGACAGCATTTCGGTGGCAGACTGCACAGTGGGGCAGGTTAAGGGTTTATGATTTAGGGAAGGGTTAAGGGTTAAGGGTGGGGTGTAGGGCAGGTAGGGTAGGGTTTAGGGCAGGGTTTGGATTTAGGGTTTAGTGTAGGGTGGGGTAGGGTTTAGGGTAGGGTTGAGGGCGTAGTGGGCAGATGGGCGGGTGCGGGGGCAGGACTTGTGGCACAGAGGGATGCTGTGTGAGTGTGTGTGTGTGCATGCAAGGGGTGGGGTGTGGGGGGGCACATGCTGCTGGATAGCGACGGTGTTTCCAACGCCACGTAGCTCAGCGTTCAACCGGCTTCAAAACCCGCAAACAACGCACGCGCACGGCGCAGCACCCCCCACACACGTGCGCGCGCCTACGATGCGACAGCCCCCTCCCCCCCACCCTGACAGGCTTCTACCCCTTTGTGAACGTGCATTTCATCTACTGAGTCGTTTGGAAGAGGTGGATTTCAAAGACACACCCGTCCACACACCCCATGCCATGCACAGCCCCGTGCCTGCCACGACACACACCCGTTAGTGTGACTGAGCATGCTCGTTTAGAGCATGGGCCTGGGGCAAAACAACGGTAAAGACAATGCACCCCCAACCAACACACGCATGCGCACACGCACGTGCGACACGCACCCGTTTGTATGACAGCGCACGCTTGTTTAGAGCCTGGGCCGTGAGCAAAACAACGCTAAAACAATGCAGCATCCCCCCAACCACAGCCCAACCACCACCAACACACAACCACACGCACACGCACCTGCGACGTCACCGACGCCCTGAGCTCGCTCAGCTGCCCCGGGTGCCAGCTCGTCGCGTCGGCGGCACCGCGCTGCCCGCTGGCCGCGTCCGCGCCCGTGTCGGCCGACCACCTCGGCCGCATACTCGCATCACCGCCACAGCCACCGACACCGACACCGCAGCTGCCGCTGCCCACGCGCAAGGGCCGGAGGCTGGGAGGGACACAGAGACTGAGAGCGGCCGCGGCACCACCGCCGGACGAGCTCGGGCCGAAACCAATGCCGGGCTCGGGGGAGGGCTCGGGCTCTCCGAGCGACCCGCTGTCGTCTGCGTCGTCGTCATTGCTCTCATGCCCACCACTCATCCCGCCACTAGTGCTTGCTGCGGCGGTGGGCGGTGTGTGTGTGTGGGGGGGGGGAATGTGTGTGTGTGTGTGTGTGTGTGTCGAGCAAGTGCAAGAGACTCGTAGGACGCAACGTGAACCGGTGAGTGTGTGCATGCATGCGTGGGTGTGGGGGGGGGGGATGATGCAGCAACAACCGCCACCCATGCTGCAGCACAGGGGTCGAGGCTGTGATACAGACACTACCCTGAGCCAAGCCTCTAAGGATGCTCAAATTTAGTGAAGGCTGTGTGAAGCCCCGCGCTTTCACACTTCTAGACCTCTCATAGGCTCAGCTTTGCATGGAGAGGACAATCAAGAGCGAGGCGGGGCTCCTGATATCCACAATCACTCAAATGCCCTTCCTCACAGCTGCAACAACCTTGAGAGTTGTTATAAATGTGCTGCGTACCTGCTGCGTCATGAAGGCTAACAGAGACACTGAGCTGCGTACCAGGTGGCCAGCCACTTTCAATGAAGGTGCCGACACAGGTCCCATACAGGCCAAAGGTGCGCACCCAATCACAGGTGGTGCAGTTAATTTCTACAGGCTTCGAGCCCAGCCGATGCCCACCTGCATGGCCCCCGACAGAGTGGCGATTGGCCGGGCTCCCGTGTCGGTTGGAGCTGCTCGCCACACCCACGCCCCCACCACGCAAGGCCTGGCCCGGCAGGTGGGGCGACGGCGGACGAGAGCCAACGATTCCCGCGTCAAGCAGGTTGAGGGGACTCGCGGACTCCAGGTGCGGGGTAGCAGCGGCCGCAGCAGCGCTGGCGTTGGCGAATGAGGATGGCGCCGTGGGCATGCGGATGATGTCGAACGGGGCGAGCTGCGACTTGCGTGCGCCCCTGCGTGAATGGTGTGCGTATGTGTGTGTGTGTGTGTGTAAGTGTATGCGTGCGTGAGAGTGTCTGTGTGCGTGAAAGAGGGAGAAAGAGAGAGAGAGAGAGAGAGAGAGAGGGGCGAGGGACAGATATATATAGAGAGACAAGGAGAAAGAGAATGAGAGAGAGATCAGCACAGCAGCAGCACTGACCTGTACCCCAGGGGCACTACGCGCCGAGCACGGTCCTTGATATACGCCTCTGCCTGACAGGGGTACATCCGAGTGTAGCATCATCCATCGTGATCAACATCACTAGCACAGTGCCCAAGGGCCCCCGGCCCTTCTTTAAACCCTGAGTAAGTAGTAGCCGAGACCCAACCGAGCCCAGACTCGAACCCAACCCAGACCCAGACCCAAGCCCATCATCATGAGCACTGACCTGTACCAGTGTTTCCGTTGGCCAACCCGCAACCCGACAAAGTGCACTTTCGGGTTGAGATTGGGACATTTGGTCTGGCGCGTCGAGTTGAGATTTTGAGAATTTCGGCGTGAAAAGTGTGAAAATTGACATTTTCACACCCTTCCCGCAAAAAATTGCCTCCGTCGGGCTGAGGTTTGGGGGGGGAGCCGTGAGACCCGGGTTGAGCCATCATTTCCCCAAGATCCTTGGCGGAACCACTGACCTGTACCCCAGGGGCGCTGCGCCCGCAGGCCACTGCAGGGAGCGGCTCCTGAGGTGCGTGGGGTGCGGGGCGGTGGCCGGGAGCGCAAGCCGCGCGCGCACCTGCATGGGCGACACAGATAGAAAGGGGGGGGGGCAAGGATGAGCCCAAATCGAGCACGAGCGACACAGACAGGCGGGGTGGGGTGCGGGCGCAAGGGTGAGCCAAAATCGTGCACAATCAGGGCGACACAATCAGAGAGGGGGGGGGCGGGGGGCAAAGGGGGGGGGCGGCAGGGGTGACCACCGCCCCCCCCCCCCCCCCGGCCCTAGACCCATCCACCACAACTGCGAAAGCGTGCTTTCTGGTGCCGCATGCATGCACTGCCGAAGCCTGCACCCGGTTTCCTTGGCGTGGTCCCTCAGCTCCGTCCTTCAGCACCGTCCCTCGGCAGGGCCTGCTGTGGCCAAGCAAACAAGGGGAGCGAAGCCCTACCACACTCCCAACGCCTTGCGACTTGGGCGGACCAGACGGCGCCTCATGCGCTCCGACCGCCTGGGGCGCACCCCCGATCGCCATTGCGCCGCCCCGGCGCCACCCCCGACCGCCTTGGGCGCCCATCACCGCCTGAGGCGCACCCTCGACCGCCTCAGGCGTTATGACCGTCTTCACTTGCCCCAGACGTTGGGATTGTGGTAGGGAAGCACAAGCCGAGCTGCCCCACAACCAACCCCAAAAGACCGAAGCACGGCACCCGCCGCAGCACTCTTCTCAGCGACCACACCGCACCCGCCACCGCGCGCGTGTGGCGCCACATCCCCCCCCCCGGCCCACCTGCGCCAGCGTGCGCCCTGGCGACGCATCTCTGTTGCTGCCCTTGTCGCCCCACTCCAGGCTGTGGTCGAGCGCCGAGGGGAAGCCGAGCTGCCCGTCGTTGGCGGTCGTGTGCGCGCTGCGTGCTGCGCTGCGCAGGCCTGTTGGGGTGCCTGTGTGGGGTATGGGGTTTGGGGTTTAGGGTTTAGGGTTGAGATTTAGGGTTAGGGGGGTGCCTGCATGGGACAGGTAGGGAGAGAGTGTGCGCCACGCCATGCCACGCTATGCTATCCCCCCCCCTCTCCCACCCTGTGCCGCCCCCATAAGCAGACACCCCACCCCACCCCACACATGCACACACACGCACACTCACACACACACAAACAGCTGGGTCGGAGAACCGCAGCACCCTCTGCACCCTCTGCACACACGCGCTCATTCTCATGCCTCCCACTCCTGGCTCCACCTACTGCCCCCCCCCCCCACACACGCACCAGGCACCCCCCCATAGACTACACCACCCTACTTGGGTCAGAGAGCCGCAGTGCGTTCTGCACCATCGACACGAGCTCACGCTCTGGCCTCCTTGCCCCACCTGCTGCACCCCCCCCCTCGACCTCACACAGGACAAACACCAGGCACCCCCCCACAGACAATATCTTTACCTGGGTCAGAGAACCGCTGCGCGCTCTGCACCATCGACACGAGCTCATTCTCTGGCATCCTTGCCTCACTTGCTGCCCCCCCTCCCCCCACACACGCACGCAACAAGCACCCCCTACACACAGGCCCACAGACAATATCTGTACCTGGATCAGAGAACTGCAGCACGCTCTGCACCATCGACACGAGCTCATTCCCTGGCATCCTCGCCCCCCCCCCCACACACACGCAACAGGCACCCCCCACAGACAATATCTTTACCTGGATCGGAGAACCGCAGCGCGCTCTGCACCATGGACACAAGCTCACTCTCTGGCATCCCACGCATTGCCCTGCCCGCATCGGCACCGGGCGACAGCCCAGGCTGCCCTGGCCCCTCGCTCGGCCAGTTGCTCTGGGCGCAGCCCTCAAAGCGGCGGATGAGCATCGCGGCAGCCTGGCGTGTGTGTGTGCGTGTGTCTTCATGTGTGTGAGTGCATGTGTGTGTGTGCGTGAGCATGTGTGTGTGTGTGCGCGGCTGCCAGCTACAGCGCACCAAAGCGACGGATGAGCGTCGCGGCAGCCTGGCGTGTGTGCGCGTGTGTGTGCGCGCGTGTGTGTGTGTGTGTGTGTGTTTGTGTGTGGCTCCCGGCTCGAGCGCACCAAAGCGGAGTGTGTCAAAATGCCATTCTTTGCCCTCCCCCGTGCACACACCACACCACTCCCCACCCACCGGGTGGCGCGCGTACGTGAGGAAGCCAACGTCTGCCACATGGCGCACTCGCGCAACGTGGCCGTCCTCAGCAGAGGGGTCGTCGGGAAGGGACACGCCCTGTGTGTGTGTGTGTGTGTGTGTGTGTGTATGTATGTATTGTGTGGTGCGTCACAAACGACTGTAAAATCCCACATCATCATTCACTACCAGGAGTGTGTTTGTGTGTGTGTGTGTGTGTGTATTGACTCCTATATGGGGTCTTCGGGAAGGGACACGCCCTGTGTGTGTGTGTGTGTGCGAGTTGACAACTAGAAGTGTGTGCATGTGTGTGTGTGTGGGGGGGGGTGCGTTTAAACCCTGCCCACCATGTAGTTGTTGTCGAGTGCGTCGCGCACCCACCCACCCACCCACCCACCTACGTGTACTCAGCCACCCATCCATCCATCCACCCGCCCACCTACCCACCCACCCCAACCCACACGCACCCACGCGCACCCATCATGTCGTTGTCGAGCGCGTCGCGCACCCAGCCACCCACCCAGCCCCCCACCTATCCCTACATCCACCCACCCTTCCTACCTACCCCCACCCCCACACACCCACGCACCCCCCACGATGTAGTTGCTGTCGAGTGCGCCGCGCACTCAGCCACCCAGCCACACGCACCCACGCACACCCACTCAGCCACCCAGCCACCCACTCACCATGTAGTTGTTGTCGAGTGCGTCGCGCGCGTCCACCGCATGGGGTTCGTACTGCTGGTTGTACAGTGCGTCGGCCACGAGGTCGACAGAGTGAGGCTCGGGAGGAACAACAGGCCGCTTCTCCTGCGTGTGTGTGTGTGTGTGTGCGTGTGTAAATGATAAAGTGTGTCAATTATGAGGTCAAGAGAGTGAGGCTCGGGGGGAACAACCGGCCGCTTCTCCTGCGCGTCTGTGCGTGTGTGTGTGTGTGTGTGTGTGTGTGCGAATTGTACAGTGCGTCGGCCATGAGGTCGACGGATTGAGGCTCGGGAGGAACAACAGGACGCTTCTCCTGCGCGTGTGTGTGTGTGTGCGTGTGTGTGTATGTGTGTGTGCACGTGCGTGTGCAAATTGGACAGTGCGTCGGCCATGAGGTCGGCGGAGTGAGGCTCGGGGGGAACAACCGGCCGCTTCTCCTGTGTGTGTGCATGTGTGTGTGTTAAGTGTGTGTGTGTGTCAAGTGTGAAACCCATGCTCGCCGTGTCGCCGGCTTTGTGTTGGGCGGCACAACAGCTAGCCACCTAGCCACCCACCAGGCTCCAGTTCCTCAGCAGGTTGGCACTGAGCATCAACGTCTGCCCCTCCCCCCACCCCTGCCCCGCAGCACAAATTCCCTGCCACCAAGCCAGCCAGCCAGCCAGCCAGCCAGCCACCAGGCTCCAGTTCCGCAGATGGTTGGCACTGAGCATGCCAATGAGTCTCAGCAACATGCCCCCCTGCCCCCACCGGTGCCCCACAGCACCCATTCCCTGCCACCCGCCCACCCACCTTTGTTTCCCAGTTCTTCAGCAGGTTGGCACTGAGCATGTGAAAGAGTCAGTCACCCTCCCCCACCCCTGCCCCGCAGCAGCCCCGCAGCACCCCTGCCCCCGCAGCAGCCCCGCAGCAACACCCATCCCCTCCACCCACTTTTTGTTTTCCAGTTCCTCAGCAGGTTGGCACTGAGCATGCCAATGAGTCCCAGACCCCCTCCCCCCTCCCCTGCCCCGCAGCACCCATTCCCTGACACCCACATTTGTTTTCCAGTTCTTCAGTAGGTTGGCACTGAGCATGTCAATGAGGCGGCGCTGCCCGCGCGCATCCGCGTCTGCCTGCTCCGCCTGCTGCGCAAGCTGGCGAAGTGATGGCACACCACCGTTTCTGCGCGCGCACGCGTGTTTGTGTGTGTGTGCGTGTGTGTGGGCGAGCTGGCAAAGTGACATGCGTGTGTGTGTGTGTGTGTGTGCAAGCAAGAAGGCGGACGTGGCAGGCACACCCACTGAAACACACACACACAAACACACACACAGACACACGAACACACCCACACACGCGCACAGCTAACACAGCGCACCCACACGCAGATACACAGCCATCCAGCGACACGCACATACACAGCCAGCCAGCCAGCAAGCCACACGCACACACAGCCAGCCACTGGCGCTAACAAGCAAGGCCTCCGGGGCCACCCATTCACCCCCCCCCACACACATCCCCCCCCCCCCCCCCTGACACCGCCCGCCCGCCCCTCATTCGCCACTCACGTCGACCCGCGCGCCGTGTCCTGCCCCCCTGTCCCGGGCTTGCTCCGATCGCGCGGCGACACGAGCCCTGCGCCGCCGCCGCCGCCGCCGCGTGGGGTCACCATTGCCGATCCACCAGCAGCGGCGATGCCCCCAGTGCCGCCATTGGCAGGGCCACCCGCATTGGGCGAGGCTGTGCCTGCTTCGCTGTCCCTCAGTGTGGTCGCAACTGCGCTGCCACTGCCGCCGAGGAGGAGGGAGCCAAGGCGGGCGAGGCTGTCGCGCACGCCTGCGCCCGCGTGTGTGTGCGTGTGTGTGTGTTTGAGGTACTTCAAGGTGGAGGCTGTTCCTCACACCTGCACATGAGCGCGCACACTCGTGTGTGTGTGCGCGTGTGTGTGCATGTGTGTGTTTTGAGGTTCTGCACGTGGTCGCCCATGAGACGCTTGTAGCCATGAAGAAGGTGCATGAAGGGGGTGCATTCAGTGGGTGAGCATGCACACCACCCAGCGCCGCCGGGCGTGGTGTGGTGCGCTCCCGAAGGCGCATGCCCGCCATGCGGCGTGTGCCATGCGGCGTGTGCCATGCGGCGTGTGCCATGCGGCGTGTGCGTGTGCCATGCAGCGTGTGCCATGCGGCCATGTGCGTGTGCCATGCGACGTGTGCCATGCGGCGTGTGCGTGCCATGCGGCGAGTGCCATGCGGTCATGTGCGTGTGCCATGCGGCGTATGCCATGCGACGCATGCGTGCCATGCGGCGTGTGCGAACGCATGCGGCATGCATGAACTCGTGCAGCCATGCAGGTGTGTGTGCCGCAACATGCGTGCGCGTCGCAGCATGCGTGTCATGCGTCATGCATGAACTCGTGCAGCCATGCAGGTGTGTGTGCTACACGACCGACGGGCGTGATGCCCTCGGCGTGACTGTTGCTGCATTATGGTGTGGGCCCACACCTCCGGCAGGCGGGGTGCGCTCCGGCGCCAGCGTCGGATGCACGACCACCAGAAGCTCGGGCGTGGCACCGAGCGACGCGGCGCGCGCGAGGGACGCGACGAACGAGGGCTTGGTGGCAGAGCGGTGGCCGGAAGCCTGCGTATGTGTGTGTGTGTGCGCGCGTGTGTGGGTGTGAACACACGAACACTGCTCTCTTTCTCTCTGTATCTCTGTATCTCTCTGTGTGTGTCCCTGTGTGTGTGTGTGTGTGTACTTATGTGTCTCTGTGTGTGCGTGCGTGTGTTGTGCAGAAGCTTGAGTCTGCCGTTAAGGTGCGCTCCCATCTGACGACGATGATGGCGGATTTCACAGTGCCCCACCTTGACCTTACGCGCTGCTGCAGCCGCCTGCGTGCGTGTGCATACAAGAATCCTGTCGCATCCACCTAACTAGGTACCAGGACTAAAAAGGTAGCCTTCGCTGGAAAGCCAGTGCTATTTTCTGTTACTGTTACCCACCCACCTTGACCTATGCGCGCCGCTGCAGCCACCCGCCTGCGTGTGTGTGCACACAAGAATCCTGCCCCACCCACCTTACTAGATACTAGGACTAAAAAGGTAGTCGTCGATGGAAAGCCGGTGTGACAGCCGCTGTTTCTGTGACTGTTACTGTCACCCACTCACCTTGACCTTGCGCGCTGCTGCCGCCGCCTGCATGCGCGCGTGTGCACAAGAATGCTGTCCCACCCGCCATACTAGGTACCAGGACTAGAAGGTCGTCTTCGCTGGAATGCCGATGTTTTTTTTTTCTGTGACTGTTACTGTCACCCACCCACCTTGACCTTGCGCGCCGCCGCCGCCGCCTCGTTTGCCGCCTTGACCGCAGCGACCTCTGCCTCGATTGCTCGCAGGTCGGACGCCAGCGCTGCATGCAGCGCGTTGGCGGCAAGCACGCCGAGACGGGGGACGCCCACCTGGAAGGGGGGGGAGGAGAGAGAGGTGGTGGGAGAGAGAGGAGGTCGGAGAGAGAGAGAGAGAGAGAGAGGGGAAGTGGGAGGGAAAGAGAGAGGAAGTGGGGGAGACAAAGAGAGAATACGAGAAGAGGAAGTGGGAGTGTGCGTGTTTGCGTGTGTGCGTGTGTGTGTGCGGGTGTGTGGAAGAAAGAGATGGAGATACTGGGAGTGCATGCGCGTGCGCAGTGCATTGGTGGCCGCGGCGGGGGACGCCCACCTGGGAAGGGGGGGGGAGTGGGAGAGAGAGAGGAAGTGGGAGGGAGGGAGAGAGAGAGAGAGAAAGAGAGGAAGTGGGAGTGGGAGAGAGAGGAAGTGGGAGAGGGGGGAGTGGGAGGGAGGGAATACGAGAGAGGAAGTAGAAGTGTGTGTGTGTGTGTGAGAAAGAAAGAAATGGAAAGAAAGACTGGGGGTGCGTGCAAATGCACAGTGCGTTGACGGCAGGGCGGCCGAGGCGAGGGACGCCCGCCTGTTGCTCGTTCACGGGCGAGCGGACGAGTGTGCATGCATGTGTGTGTGTGTGTGTGTGTGTGTGCGTGCGAGCACGGACGTGCGTGTGTCAACACCACACACACACACACACAGAGAGTTCACATGCACACTGTTCACACGCACACACACACACACACACACACACCGCTGGCAGCAGGCTCCCCTCCACGGTGTCCTCTGCACTCCCAGCCAGAAGGAACGACAGCGGGATCGATGGGTCGAGCCACTCCAGCACGTCGGTGTGCTGGGGGGGGGGGGCATGTGGGTGGTTGAGGCAGTGTGCGTGCACGTGTGGATGCGTATGGTGGTCGAGTTACAGCCCGTCGGACGCCTCTGTGTATGTGTGTGTGAGAGAGAGGACGCCTGTGTGTGTGTGCGAGTGTGTGTTGTTGTGTGTGTGTGTGTGTGTGTGTGCGTGTCTGTGTGTGCGTGTGTGCAATGCCTTCCTGCCCACCTGGTGATTTGGGGTTTTGAACCCCACGCCCCAACCCTTCCCCTACACTGAGCCCCTAATAAGATCGTGCTCAGTCACACAAACGCGTGCGTCTCGTGAGGCGTGGCCAGCTGGCTGTTTGCACCGGGGCGTTGAAAATCCACCGCTCCCGATTGAGGCTACAATTAAGGTACGCCCCCTAGCTATAGAGAGCATGCATGTACGTACGAACGGGGCAGCCGATGACCGGAATCACTGCTTGCACCCCCAGCAATTTCTATTTCGGCTCTACACAGCCATTTGGCTGTATGCCGGCTGTACTTTGACCTTGCGCACAGCTTAACCTATCCAGTGGATTGATAGTCTGACAAGCCCGCCAGACAGAGCACGTCAACAGCTTTCAAATTACCTAAGTATGAGGGCAAACGGTCAACGTGAGGTCAACGGTCAACGTGGTCGAAAAAATCCGGCTGTGGATTAATGAATTCAAAATCCTGGAAACAGAATCACTGCACACCTGGCGCGCCGCGATGTGGAGCGCGATGCGGCGCGTGCGCGTGAGGATGCGCCCACTCCCAGCCCAATTGGAGGTCTGCAGAGCAGAGTGCCCTGCCTAGGGCCGTACATAACCAAAATCACTGCTCACACCCAGCACACCTGGTGGCGCGCCGCGATGTGGAACGCGATACGGCGCGTGCGCGTGAGGATGAGGCGCAGGTCGGGGTTGCGACGGCTGCGCACGCGGCGCTCGTCTGGTCCGAGCGAGTTGGGCAGAAGGTTGCCTGAAGGGAGAGAGGACGTGTGTGGGGGGGCGTGTGTGTGTGGGAGCGTGTGTGTGGGGAAGGCGTGTGTGTGGGGGGGGGAGGGGTAGGGGGGTAGGGGGTAGTGGGCAGAGGGCAGCGGGCAGAGGGGAGTGGGCAGAGGGTAGAGGGTACAGGGAGTGGGGAGGGAGGAGGGGGGAGTGTAGTGGGTAGTGAGTAGGGGGTAAGGGGCAGGGGGTGGGGGGTATGGGGTTAGGGGGTATGGGAGGCGTGACGCTCTTCCACCCACCCGCGTGCGCAGGTGGGGCCATCCACGCCGAGGGAGAGACGGCAACACCCGGCAACAAGTTGCCCCACACCACCCCACCTCGCCCTGGCCCACCCCACCCCACCCCTTAACTCCTTCTTTCATTCCTAAGTCGCTGACCGACCGACCGAACGAACGACCCCCGACCGACGGACCGACCGCCCGACCGCCCCCGCCCCTGCCTAAACCGTTTCGCACGTAGTACGCGCGCAGCAGCACCGAACTCCTCCACGCCTTCCCTCCTTCCTTGATTCCCTAGTCGCTGACCGACCCCCTACCGACCGCCCCCTGCCTGACCGACCGACCAGCCGACCGAAAGACCGACCGAAAGACCGACCAACACACCGAAAGACCGACCGATCAATCGGCCGACCAACCCCCGCCCCCCGCCTGACCGAAAGACCGACCGAAACACCGACCAACACACCGAAAGACCGACCGACCGACCCGCCTGACCGACCGACCGACCGACTGAGCCCCGCCTCATCGACCGCCCCCCGTTTGAACGATCGACCGACCGACCGACCCCCGACCGCCCGACCCCGCCTGACCGACCAACCGAAAGTACGACTGACCGACCGAAAGACCGCCCGCCCGCCCGACCCTCCCCCCCCGACCGACCCTCGCCCCCGCCTGACCGTTTCGCACGTAGTACGCGCGCAGCAGCACCCCCACATCTTCGCGCCTTCCCTCCTGCCTTGATTCCATAGTCGCTGACCGACCCCCTACCAACCGACCCCTGCCTGACCGACCGACCGACCGAAAGTACGACTAACAGACCGAAAGACCGACCGACAGACCAACAAACAGACCGAGCAAAAGACCGACCGACCGACGCCCGCCTGCCAGCCTGACCCTCGACCAACCGCCCTCGCCCCCACCTGACCGTTTCGCACGTAGTACGCGCGCAGCAGCACCCGACTTCTTCACGCCTTCCCTCCTTCATTGATTCCCTAGTCGCTGACTGCCCCCCTTCCAACCGACCCCCACCTGAACGACCGACCGACCGAAAGTGCGACTGACAGACCGAAAGACTGACCGAACGACCGACCGACCGACAAACAGACCGCCCGCCCGGTCACCCAACCCCCAACCGACAACACCCGACCCCCCCCCCCCCCCCCCGCCTGACCGTTTCGCACGTAGTACGCGCGAAGCAGCGTCTTGATGAGCGGAAGGTGGCCGAGTGCTGCTGCGATGTGAAGCGGGGTGGTGCCGACAGGCAGAGAGCCATAGCCGGGGTGGTAGACCTATGCGCGCGTGTGTGTGTGAGTGAGTGCGTGTGTGTGGGGGGGGGGGGGGCATGCGTGCGTGCGTGTGTGTGGGTGCGTGTGCGTGGGGGTGGTGCCGACGGGCAGAGAGCCGTAGCCGGGGTACTTGACATGTGCGCGGGTGGGCGCGTGCGTGGATGTGTGTGAGAGAGAAGGACGGAGAGAGGAAGATGATGAGCGGGTGTGAGTGTGTGTGTGCGTGCGTGCGTGTGTGCGTGTGTGTGGATGTTTGTGTGTGTGTGTGTGTGTACGAGAAGGAGGGGGAGAGAAAGGTAGCGATGCGCAGCGGGGTGGTGCCGAAAGCCACAGAGCCTGTAACCGGGGTGCTAGACCTGTGTGTGGGGTGTGTGTGTGCGTGTGTGTGCGTGCTTGGATGTGTGCGTGTGAGAGAAGGAGGGAGAGCAGAACGCAGCTCATGGCTCAGCAATCCTGGTACCACTGCCTGGACCCGAGTCCAGTTCTGGCCCTCACACAATGTTCTGGCACTAAGCATGCATCCACAGTGTGGATTCCACACCCACAGTGTGGATTCCACACCCACCTGCGTGCGCGACATGAGGTTGGCCTCGTAGCTCAGCACGCCTAGTACCACTGCCTGGACCCGAGTCCAGTTCTGGCCCTCACACAATGTTCTGGCACAAAACATGCATCCACAGTGTGGATTCCACACACACCTGCGTGCGCGGCATGAGGTTAGCCTCGTAGCTCAGCAGTGCCGCGACTGTGCCCTCGTGCTTGTGCGCCATTGCGTAGTGGAGCGCAGTCCAGCCAAACCCATCCAGTGCCTCAAGCAGCTTGCATGATAAGCTGCGAGGGAAGTGTGGCAAGAGGAGAGTGTGCCAAAGAGAGAAGGAGGGAGGGAGGGAGGGAGGGAGGGGGGCGGCGCCTCAGGCGGCGCCTTAACACCATAAGCATCAGCCTAAACCCCAGCCTAAACCCCAGCCTCTCACGTGCACAGTCGGCACGCCATGTGGCTGCGCGGCGGCGGGTCCTTGAGCAGCTCAGCCACCGCG
This sequence comes from Chlamydomonas sp. UWO 241, assembly GCA_016618255.1. NCBI lineage: Eukaryota > Viridiplantae > Chlorophyta > Chlorophyceae > Chlamydomonadales > Chlamydomonadaceae > Chlamydomonas > Chlamydomonas priscui. Next base: position 223,803 of record VFSX01000080.1, read on the forward strand.
GCAGTGCGCCCCGCGCGCGCAGCAAAGTGCAGCGGAGACATCGACGCAATGTCTCCCTGCCAGCGGTCGGCGCCTGTGTGTGTGTGTGTGTGTGGCGTAGGGGGGGTTGCGGGGAGATGGGGGGAGACGACGCGCACATGTGCGTGTAGGGGGTGGGGAGTGCTAATGCAACAGGGCCTAGGTACGTGCATAGCGGCTGGTGCAGGGGAGGGGGCAGCATGCAGAGAGGGGAGAGGGGAGGGTGCATGGGGCTCCCCGATGCAGGCGCTGTTAGGTAGGGTCCCAAAGTCCCTCCCATTACTATCGCCACGCCGACCCACCGATGGAGACCAGAAACTCAATCACTGCCGTGTGGCCGGACGCAGCGGCCAGGATGAGCGGCGTGACGCCGTAGCGCGCGGTCTCGTGGACCATGCCGTGGAGCAGCTGCTCCGCCTCCTTTTGCGCGCTGATGCACCTGCTTGCGGGTGTGCCGCACAAATACGCGAGAGGATCACAGCACAGCCCCACCACAGCTGCTTCTGCCCTGCTTCTGCCCCAAAATGCAATGCCTCACTGATTCAGGCACCTCTGACAGCCCCCCAGCTGCAGAGGGGCAGGGCGATGCGAGCATGGCGGGACCCCATGCATGCACCCCCCATGCACACGCGCCATGCCCAGCACAACCCCACCCCTCCACCCCAGGGACCTGGTGCATGCATGCCATGCAGCTGAGGCATCGAGCGCGCTGCACGCGGCCCCATGTTGTCTTGGGGAGGGGGGGCCCACTGGACACACAGTGCAGCACCACGCACACACACGCACCGCCGCCAGCCGCTGTTGAGCTTCATGACCGCGTCGACGTTTTTCATGACTGCGGAGGGGAGTGGATATGAGATGTCGTCGGCCGGGCCGGGTCACGCAACACACTCGCGGCAAGGGGGGCAAGGGGTGGTCTCGACAGCTGGTAACCACAGCTTTGCCCCCCTCCCCCCCCTTGCCCTTGGGTTTGCGTGTCCCATTGTGTCAGGTCAGAACAGACGGAGCCGGTGGGGGGGGGACTCCATGCGAGAAGACTCCATGCGGGGGGACTCCATGCGTACCCGCTTCCTCAAGCACTTTGAGCACGTCCAAGTGGTTTTTGTGAGCAGCAACGTGCCAGCACGTATATGAAGCGCCCCATCTCTTGCTCAGCAGCAGCCTTATGTCCGCGTTCAGGCACACCCGCACCATCTCGGCGTCCCCATGCAAAACTGCATGGGGCCACTGTTCACCCTGGAAAAACCAACGCGAGCTCCGTGCACCATCGGGGGGCTGCGTGCCCTGCATGATTCCTGTTTGTGCGCATGGGGCCTTGTGTGAGTTGTGTGAGGTTCACTAGTTTAGTGTGGGGCATGCTCGAGCACCATTGCAACACGCAGTGGAGACCCGCTCCGCAGCGATACGTGTGAAGCCTTCTAACCGCTCCAAACTCAGACAGGCCTGGTCCTTCTGTTCTGCTTGGGTTGGATGCGGTCCAATGGAGGCAATGTGCTTCAAATGTTAGACAAGCCGACAGGGGGCGAGTGCGAACTACAGCAGACTATGATAAACTTCAATTGGGAGCGGCTAAAAGATCTGGGGTGCATCGCGCTGTGGTGAGTAGAGGCATGCATCCTGGATCCATGTGCATGCATGGGCATGCAGGGATGGCTGCCAAGCACACAGCATGCAGCCCGCACCAAGCTGGCTACTGCCCATGTGCCCATTATGTTGCAAATGGGCGCAGCCTACTGGGCTGCCCACGCCGAGCCCGCACCCGAGCCCGGCTGCAATGCAGCAGTGCACGACCAATTGACCCTGGCCTGCACTTGATAATACGACTCGCTCGTGATCTCATTTCGCGAGTGGGCTTACAGAAAGTGAATGGCTGTGCCGTCGATCCGTACCAGCGCCCGCCACCTCCGGCCTGCGTCCGCGCACACGCGCGCCTGCCATGGCATCGCACCACCACCCCCGCCACCTTGCCACGCACACACGCTTGGCAGGATCTTCATGTCCTCGACCATGCTCTTCTACAACAAGTTCCTGCTCTCGTTCTACGGGTTCAACTTCCCGATCTCGGTGCGGGGCGTTTGAAGTGCACACGAAACAGCTGCGTGCGAGCCAGTGGTTCCGCTAAGGAAATTATGGCTCGACCCGGGCCTCATGGCTTACTCCCCAATGTCAACCCGACAGGCGTTTTTTTTGGCGAAAAGGGTGTAAAAATGCAGATTTCACAATTTTCGCGTCGGGATCCGCGCAACCCCAACGGGTTGGGTCCACAGCGCCAGCCCAAATTCGGCTTATCTCACCCGCTGTTGCAGGTTTGCGGGTTGCGGGTTGGCTAACGGAAACACTTGTGCGCACGTGCCGCGGCCGACACAGTCACCGCCCCATGCACTGCTCATGCACCCACCACTCTTTCATCATCGCTTGTCCCCCCCCTCAACACAGTGATCCTTGCTATGGCAGTATACCGCTCAGAGCGGAATTTCAAATTCGCTCAAGAGCGGATTTTTTTTATAAATTGCTTTGTAGGCTTTCGGCCTTCCCAGGCTAGCATGTCAGAAAAGAGCATGGTTTGGTGCCAGGCCTAAAAACACAATTTTGAAACGGGTTGTGTGGAGCCCACAGTGCACGGATGCCCTTACTGCCTCAGCAAGAAAATTTGCACACATGCTGGAGCAGCTGCTTGCCGCGGATGAGGGCGGGAGAAGGCGCACAGGCGCTGTGAATGAATAAACCGGGTCCGGACAACCCCCCCAAACGCGAGGTTTTTAACTCACGCCCAAAAACATGATCTTAGAATGGGTTGTGTGGAGCCCACAGTGCACGGAAGCACATACTCCCTGAGCAAGAAAGTTTTCGCACATGCAGGAGCAGCTGCATGCGGCGGAGGAGGTCTGGGGAGGGCGCACAGGCGCTGTGAATGAATAAACCGGGTCCGGATACCCCCCCACAGTTTATTCCGTGTGAGGCCATTTTGCCCCGTGACTTAATTGTGCGCCATCTCTGCACTCCTCACCTCGTGTGCGACATCTAATGTGTATTTGACGACTGTAGGCGCCGATGGTGCGTCGCGGCATGCGCCGTGGGCACCACACAACCGTTGCAAAGGCCACCTGTCGGAAATGACCACTTCAATATCGGCCCCAGCGCGGCCCCCGGGCATCCCACGCCCGGGAAACGTCAATTTTATGTGTTAGTGCCGTGCTACACGGAGGTTGGAGCCCCCGAGCGAGGTTGCATGGCGGGTTGCATGGGGCGCAACACAGCCACCCCTGGACCCCGATCACGGCCCCCCGGGCACGCGCGCCCAACATACGCGTAGGTTAGCAGCTACAGCGACATTTGGCATCGCGCGGGACGCGGAGAGGGCCTCTCGGCGCCCCATGGCCCATGGCTGGCGACCTGGTTGCCTCCCCCCACCCCTGCAGCCCACCCGAATGCCTGCATCGCGCAGCACAACCTTGTAATAGCACATGTATGCCATGCGCGTCGAGGGGGCACGCGGAGGGGTCCCCAAATGTGGCACCGATTATTAGCATGGGTCTTTTCCGCTTTTTCGCTTTTCCGCTCGGGGAAAAAATAATTGTGCCAGGAAAAAGTCGGGGGAAAGCGGAATAGTAATTAATTGCTAAATCCTTCCCAAGGACCACTGCCTCAACCCCCAACCCCAACCCCACCCACGTCGTCGT